>LPNX010118476.1:339509-386082 GCA_001517045.1 Pseudotsuga menziesii
CACCATAGTTTAACCACTAGAAGGAAGATCCTACTTAAAAACCATGATGGATCAACAAGAAGGGTTACCCAAAAACATACCACCATTATTCATAGGAGAAAATTATGCATATTGGAGTGTGAGAATGAACTACCATCTATTTTCTCTTGGATGGAAGGTTTGGTCTACAACTAAAAAGGAGTTTAAAATAGAAGAATACATCCTACCTACAGATATATTGGAACTATACCAATATGAGGGTAATGAAAAATCCCTAAATTCCATCTTGAGTGGATTAACAAACTTTGTGTTTATAAAAGTCATGCGCTGCAAGGCTCCCAAACAAGCTTGGGATAAGTTAAAAATTGTCTATGAAGGGGAATCCAAAGTAAGGGAATCGAAGATTCATACATATAAAAAACAATTTGAAAGTATGAAGATGAAAGAAGAAGAAAATATCATAGAATACCTTCTGATATTAGATTAAGTTGGAAATTCTATTAGAGGCCTTGGAGGAGAATTAAAAGAAAGACAAGTGGTTGACAAGGTACTAAGAACATTGTGAATGAAGTATGATTGAGAGGTGTCCTCTCTAGAAGAATAGGATGAACTTAGTCTCTTAACACTAGATGAACTACATGGAATCTTTAGTGCATATGAGATGAGGATAGAACAGAATGAAACTTCAAGAAAAGAGGCAACATTTAAATCCCTATCCAAGAACCAATCAGAGAACCTAGATGCTAATGAATCTCTTTTCATCAAAAAACTTGAGAAAGGTACTTGAAAATACAAAGGAAAGCTACCCTTGAAATGTTTTAACTATGGAAGAACTGGACATTTTTCCAACAAGTGTTCTTACCCAAAACAAGAGGATAGTGATCATGAAGAACTTTGTTGTCATAAGTGTAAAACCATGATAAGAAGAAGTTCAAAAAAAATAAGAAGAAGTTATATTACAAAAAAGATAGTGAAGATGAAGAAACATAAATTCTATTCATGGGAGTAGATACTCAAGCAAAAAATGATGAATCAGATGAGGAAGGTGTAGTAGACATAAAGGATGAACTCATTAGTTCTCTTAAAGAACTTATAAATTGCAGGAGAAAGAGAAAACAATCAAACCATGTCATTGGAGAGTTGGAAACTCAACTTCTTGAGGCCAATACAATAACAGAAGACCTAAATTTGCAGCTCAAAATAAGTATATAAGGAACTGAAAGGCTTGAAGAAGAGATCATCCAGCGTAGGAAAAATCTTGATGAAGAAGCCTTGTAATCGAAATTTGAGGGTAGCTCAAAGATCTTAGGTGATATCCTAAATATCCAAATATCATCAAGTGATAAATATGGATTAGCATATGGGAAAAAATATTCCTCTTTCACAAACCAAGGTGGACATTGGAAAATCTATGTTGTTGCACTAAAGAGTCCAGTTAAGAACGAATAAACAAGGAAATATAGCCCAACCTCTCATGACAAAAATGTGACTAATATGATGCCTAAGAGATCATTGAAAATGTATCAGTAGATTTTCCTTGGTTATTGTTACTCTTGTAATAATTTTGGTCATAAATCCCTAAATTAAATAGCATATGAAAACTCCAGTGGCTACAAGAAGAATGCATCTAGCAAGAAACCAAAAGTAAGTAACCATAACTTTTATGCACCTTTTGAAAAAATTGAGATAGAATGTTACAAGTGCAATAACTATGGACATATAGAAAGAGAATATAAATTGAGAAAGAGTGATTCAAAAGAGACTAAAAAAAAATGGAAGAAGCAAGAAGATCAAAGATTTCCTACATATAAAATAAATTTCTATGAATATTGTCATTATTGTCATAGGTTTGGTTACAAGGCTTGTAATGTCCCCAAAATTTGAAAAAAAATTTATTAAGATAGTTAGGTACTACCTGAACTGGACATTGACTTAACTTCTGCGGAATGCGTTGAAATTTGTTTGTGAAACTGAAATGTCGTAAGCTTCTCTTACCCTTTATATATCTTTTCCCAATGTGGTTGTTAATGTGATTCTATATAGTGTGTTTAAGTTAGTTGGTGTGATTTAGATGATTACATTGTTCATTGGTTATTTCTTATCATGCATGTGTGTGTATGTGTTTTCAATTTATATCTTACTTACTGGTTATAAGTTTTGTTTACATGTTTATGAAAAGTCGTGACTTAACCTGTAATTGTCAAGGGGTGGAGTGGTGGGACTTGTATCCCTTATAGGATCACTTGGAGAAGTAACTAGTTTTACTTGACGTTACAGGGTTTACTTAGTTCATGTTGAACTAATGGAATTCTTCTCCATCTTTTGCAGGTTCATTAGGTGACATAAACTTGCTATGATAGCTAAACAATGACATGCTAACTATGCTAAACTATTTTACTACTTTGTATGACAACAAGACAACAATCCTATATTAGTGATTATTATTGCTATTGTTAGTGTTATTGTTTACAAATGGCTAGGTTTAACTATACCTATGTCTATCTAGTTATCATTATTATTATAGTCCTAAGACCTTATGGACTTGTTCTTATACTTAGTTTTAGTTTCACACTATTTGAATGATTTCATGCCTGTATGTGGAAGGATTTAAGTCATAAGACTTTAGCCACGATGTATTAAAGTTTAGGTACATATGTTATATGTATAATGGTTCGTTCATGGAATATTCCATATTCCATGAATATTGGCTTATCCTAACTCAACTATGCCGATTATGGGGGTTATAATGCACAAGGAATTTCAATTACCAAGTCGCGTTTGTGGATATGAAACTATAGGAATGGGGATAAAATTCGACGTTGGTGGTGGACAGGGTGGAGGAGTAAATGCTCCTTGAGATGTGGTGATATCAAGCTCTAAGCTTGGTCTATCATGGATCAACAAGTTATTTGGATCTGTGATGGTTAAGAGTTTTTTGGCTCTCTATTTGTTTTCACTACCCGAGGTCCGGTTCACATTTATGCCTGGGAAAGGTATGCTCTCCACCTGGGTTTGCAATATTGTTACTTGTTGTTTCGGTTGGATTATTGGTATACTTCAAATCATGCTTTGTTTTATCGTTTGTAGGTGAAAGGGTTCCTATTGCGTTATTCATGTGTCTCTCAGGTTGGTGACGGATACCCTGCATGAGTAAGCCCTATATAAACAAGCCTAAACTTGTTCCTCTGTGTATGGGTGTTTTGATAGATCTTTGAGCTCGACATTTGTAATTATGAATGAATACATGGTTTGATTAAGGGTTGTGACTGTGTAGGTTTTATATGTAATTAATAGAAGGTATGAAGGTGGGAATTCACAGCTAGGGTTTTGTCGTGGATACTGTCATTAGCTTGGCAAGGCTATGACTCTGTGTATTTCATTGTTTGTACTTACATTCTTGTTTTGGAATTTAAAAGATGGGGTTTAGCTTAGAACCGTGCCATTACTGGAAATGGCACTCTTGCCAATTCGTGACTATCTAAAATAATGGTTGGCATGTTGTTTAATGGTGAATTACGGTTTTGTTTACTTTTCTATGAATTGACTTGGGGATGGCCATGAGCTTGGTTTTAATAATCAGAAATCAATGTCCTAGCTGTGATAGAATAGAAAATGGTTATATTCTTATGGCTTATGTTAATGGGCTTCCTTTACTTCTTGTCCATGAGCCTTGAAATGATTACAACATATATATTTGTTGGTATTGCTATGTGGAAATGTTGGCATATACGATTTCATTTCATGGTTAATATTTCTTGTATTTTACTATTGTTTAGCATAGATTTATGTGGAACGTTTGTAAGTTATTATAGCATGGAAATAATCATTGTAAACGAACCCTAAAGGATTCTATCCATGTCATGGTGTTTATGTAACCTTGTTTTTTAATTCATGATCCCATAGGACTCGATCCTAGGATGCCTGGGTTTTAAATGATGTGTGTGTGTGTATTTTGTAATGGAATGAATGCCGACAGGACTTGATCTTGTAAATTTTTAATGGATACAATTTTGATAATGTGTTTTCTCATTTAAGTTTAAGTTTGATTCGTTATGTTGAAGGTATATGATATGGTTTATAATTGATGTTCAAGTCGTTCCTACAGACCTTAGAGGTCTCGTTATCTTGGAATTCAATGTTTTTGTTTATAAAATGGAAATGATTAGTTTGTACTTTGTTTACTAGGTTTTATAGATAGGTTGACTCTATTTTATTTTTTGTTTATATGTATTTATTGTTCTAATTTTTAGCAGTTCTAATTAAGATATAATTTTATGCACATATTGTAGGCTAAGGCTAAAGATACAAGTTTTTTTATTGTAAAATAATGCAGGAATTATGACATTGTGAAACGTGCCAGCAGAGATAAGATATAGGTTTTGTTTTTAAATAGTTCTAGGTTTTGAACTTGAAATAATATAAAAGAAAATAAATTGCAGAAATGAACAAAAACCAAACCCTCCTATAGATAATACTAGAGGTGCTTAATCCATCCTGAATAAAATATATTAAAATATCTTGTTTAAATAGAAAAAGATAACCTAATATTTTATAAAAGAAATGCATCTGCGAGGAAACAATGAGTTTAACCTGTAAGAGAAGAAATAAGTAACGCATAAAATATAACCTAGCTTATAGCAGACAAATCCTAAATATGCATTCAAGGTTCAATCTCCTTTTTTAATAAGGAAATATGTGTAGTTTACAACTGAAAAATAAAGAACCTCATACCTGCAAGATGAAGTTGTTTCAATGGATGAAAATATTGCACACTAAAATATCCGACATTAACAAATTCATAGATAGATCCAACCTCTGTTTAGGTAACCAAATAACTTGGGAACTACCATGTTCCTCCCTACCATAACCCGGAACCATTCTTGGTTTCAATCTGGATCCCCTCGAGCTGGTTCTAACAAAGTAGCTTAGAGTTCCTAAGGTAAGGATTCCCTATTTGGGATATCACGTTCTGTATTAGTTCTCCCTTTTCCTCTCTAGGAAAAATGTTCTCCGAGAACTCTCTTGAGAATAATCAGGTAGAATTATGGAATAATCCAAATATGTCCATAAGCCTCTCTTTGGCTTGGCTTTTTATAGGAAGAATTTTCAGTCAAAGGGGAAGTTAAATGAAGAATCATTTGATTTCTTGAAATAACCCTTTTTATTTAATTTAGGTAATTTTAATATTTAACTTAGGAACTTTTGACTAGTTCCCACTTTGACTTTTGTAGGTATTTTAATATTTAATTATCATTAGTAATAATAATAACATATGGATCCTTTCTTTATTACTTATAGCTATTAGTATTATTAATATGATTACTCTTTATACATATCATGTATAAATTATATACTTAAATATATATATATATATATATCACTTGTTTAACATTTTATCCATAGGTATCATATAGCATGATCCCTAAACATATGAAACTTTTGTTTTAGCTTAGTCAGTTTCTTTAATAAGGCCTTCGAGTATGGGTTGGGTCAACTAGGTTAGGCGACTCTAAACCTCATTGCATGTTGGATTCCCTCATATAACATGGTAGTTATTCAGTACTTGATGAGATAAAGAAAATTTGAAATTTCATTTAATCACTTAAAAATAAGTATGATGAGATCAATATTTTATCAAAGTCGTTTTCACTCAACATATTAATTCTTTTCATTCACTCCTAGCACTCATCCAGATCCCATATTCAAATCTAAGAACATGGAGTTACAAACATAGTCCAATTCCATAACACCTCAATCAACACTAATACTAGGATGTAGTTTTAGGATACACCTAGGGATAAAATGGCCAAGGATATAATGCTCAACATCAACTTTGAAAGCTTCAGGGATTATGCCCAACACTTCCCACTTTATCTTTTCATGTGCTTTAGAGCTTCATGCTCAACAAAAAGGTTTTCATAACTCATGTGTTTCAGAGCTTCTCCCTCAACATAAATATATACATTCATGTGTTCTAGAGCTTCTTGCTCAACACAAACATCAAATACTCATGTGCTCCAGAGCTCCTCACTCAACACAAAACATCTCATCAACTTATGTGCTTCAGGTTCCATACCTAACACATGAAATAATATATAAAACATATGCAATTGTATTACGCCCAATATATCAAACAAATCGCCATGTTCATGTGCAGTGGGCTTTTAGACCCAATATAACAATTAAAACATCAAAGTAACATCATAAGAAATTGGGCTTATGACCATAAGTGTTAGGTCAAAATTTGGGATATTACATCCCTCCCCACTTAGAACAACATTGTCCCTGGTGTTCTAGGGACTTGGAATGAAATCATGAAACAAGGGGGGGTAAGTCTTTCTCATGGTGGCTTCATTCTCCCAAGTAGCCTCATTGGCCTAGAAGTGCTTCCATTTCACTTTCAACTGGACTATGGTGTGCTTCCTGAGCTGCACCTCTCTCTTGTCCAATATATGAAGGAGTTCAAGTGGAAACTCCCCTTCAGGTTCCACCTCTAATAAGGACCAATCAATCACATGTTTAGTATCATAAACATATTTCTTTAACAAATATGCATGGAAAAAATTATGAAATCTTATGTGAGCGCGTAAATATAGTTCATATGGAAATGGCCCTCTCTTGTCCAGTATCTTAAAGGGTCCATAAAATCTAGGTGCTGACTTACCACACCTACCCAATCTCAACAAGATTCATTTTGCTTTTACTTTCAAGTAAACACGGTCACCTATCTGATAATATTTATCTTTTCTTTTCTTACCCGTGTAACGTTTCTATCGGTATTGTGCTTATTTAAGTTTCAGTTGGACCTTGGTAACCAATTGTTCCACTTCCTTTAGTAATCTAGGCCCCAACATGAGCCAATCCACTGGGTTATCGCAAGTAACCAATGTTCTGAATGATTAACCGGTGTTCTAACCTCAAAGGGACTCATCTTGGTGGAGGTATGGTATCCATTGTTATATGAAAACTATGAAAGATGCAATTAATATTCCCACTTGGTGGTGTTGTTAATGACATACATCCTAAGCATGTCCTCTATAATTTGGTTTACCCATTCTGTCTTCCTGTCTATATGTGGGTGGTAAATAGCACTAAACTTCAACTGAGTCTCTAAACTGGAGGTTAAGGATCTCCAAAATTTCCCAGTAAACTTAGTATCTCTATCCAAGATGATTTCCTTGGGTATCCCATGAAATCTAAATATCTCCTTTAAGAATATGTCAACAATGTGTACTACCTTGTAGGTCAACTTCACTGGAATGAAGTGTGTTGCTTTTGACAATTTTTCAACTACTACAAAGATAGAATCATTTTACTTCTTACTCTTAGGTAGACCCGTAATAAAATCCATACTAATGAACTCCCACTTCCATTCTGGAATGGGTAATGGTTGCAGCAACCCTAAGGGATATTGGTGCTCATCTTTGACCAGTTGAAATTCTTGACATTTTGTGATAAACAATGCTATTTCAGCCTTTAACATAGGATAGAAAAACTGTTTCTTTACCGCGGATATCATCTTTTGATATCTCAGATGCCCGGAGTAGGGTGTCTACTTAAATTCTGTCAGGATGATGGACTTTATGTCCCCTCCTTCGAGAATGTACAATCTCTCTTTGGACCATAGCAATCCTGTTTCTTCTACCGTGTACTCTTTTTGTTGTTGAAACAACCTGTCGTCTTGGACCTTGTTGAGGATTTCAACATAGTAAGGGTCAACTCTGTTGGCCATCTAAATCCTCTCATGTAAATCCGAATCATTTGGACTTATAGTCACTTCATATAACATATCAGATTATCGGCTCAAAGCATCAACAATTTTGTTCTCTTTTCCCTTTATATTCTTTAGCTCAAAATGGTACTCGCTGAGGAAATCCAACCATATGGATTTCCTAGAATTTAGATTTGGTTGTTCAAATAAATACTTCAGACTCATATTGTCTATTTTCAGAAGGAATTTCTTTCCCATTAGGTAGGGCCTCCACATTTTCAAGACGTGGATGATGGCCACCGCTAGCTCAAAATCATGGGTGGCATAGTTTTGCTCGTGTTCATTTAACTTATGTGATTCATAACAGATTGCATAATCATTATACAAGAGGAATCCTTTGAGCCATTCCTTTCTTGCATCAGTGAAAACAATGAAATCCCCATCAGGATCAGCAATTCATAGTATCGGTGCAGTTGTCAAAAGCTGTTTAAGATTTTGAAAAAAATCCTTGCACTTGGTTGTCCATAAGAACTTGTTTTCCTTCTCTTGCAAAGTGGTCATGGAAAAATATATCCTCAAGGAGTTCTCTAGGAACTTCGAGTAATAACTGGATAATCCTAAAAAGGATCTAATGTCGGTGACACTAGCAGGAGTAGGCCAATCCTCTATGGCTTTAATCTTTTATGGGTCCACAACTATCCCCTTCTTGGAGATGATGTGACCCATGTAATGTAGCTTTGGTTTGTAAAAATCACATTTACTAAACTTGGTGTAGAGCTCCTATTCCCGCAACACCTATATCTCTATCTAAAGGTGTTCCTCATGTTCCTCTTAACTCTTATAGTAAACTAGGATGTCATTTATAAAGAATTTTTTTTTTTATCTAGGTATCTACTGAATATGTTTTTCATCATAGACATAAAGTTCACGGGTGCATTGGTACACTTGAATGGCATTACTACAAACTCGTAATGGTCGTACCTCATACGAAAGGAGGTTTTGTGAATATCCTCGTCATGAATCTGTACCTAATTGTACCCGAATAGTAGGTTATTCTTTGAAAAAATCTTGTCTCCTCTTACTTGATCGAACAAGTCACCGATCCTAGGGTGTGGGTATCAGTTATAGATGGTCATTTTGTTAAGCTGACAATAATTGATACACATCTGCATCATACAATCCTTCTTGTTTATGAAAAGTATTAGTTCTCCCCAAGGGGGCAGACTCGATCGGATATATCCCTTCTCAATAAACTCATGCAACTATAGTTTGAGTTCCATCAACTTTGGTGCACTAACGCGGTAAGGGGATTTTGAAGCCGAAACTGATCCTCAGGTGAGTTCTATGGAAAAATCTAAGTCTCGTTTTGGTGGTAATATTGGGATATTGTTGAAGGGGATAATATTCCTTTCCTAAAGTCATCATATATTATAATGTATTAAAATATATAATTAGATAACCTTAACAAATGAATAGTTTGATCAGGTGTAAACGCTCCAACCTATCTCTTCATGTATAAGAATACCATCTATTGATTGAATACAATAGTTAAGTGCTTGACTCAATATGTGTTATTTATCTGATGGTTAATGTGTGCATAATACTTTTTCCTGCTTGAATGATGTTGAAATCCTAGCTCTCAACATTGGCTCTATTGCCAGCTCTGTCCGGTTTGGGTGATAGCAGCAGCAGATGGAGGTGGTCGAACCTAAAGGAGAAGATGTCGTGAAGATGAAAATACTACTCATACATACTGCTTATATATATGGTGTGCTCATACATTCTCAGTGCAAAGGTGTTGTATCTATATAAAAGAAGGATTTATTATTCAATTCTTGTGGTCAATTATTAATGTGAATGAAAGTTACTGATCGATCTCTAAATATTACTAGAATCCTTCGCCTAAGCTTTTCACGCCAGAATCAATCTTGAGTCTCACTATCATTATATGTTGGTTGACCTACATACTATATCTTGGAAGCTATATTGATCAAATATATGTCAGTAAAGAATCCTGCAAGAAAACATAAATATGGCTCATGCATAATGATGTTGTTCAATAAATGAAAAAAGAACGACGCTGTTAAATTTGTGATGTGTTATGTTTGCATGAATGCAAGATTACCATTGAGCATTGGAGTATGGATCATTAGTCGGACTCATTAAATCACTAATAATGAGGGCTGTGATTTTTAACAGTAACCGACATAGACCTGTCAGTGGTATATCATTCGAGTAGACCTATCTTTCATAACTATCGTTCTCTGAGCAACCACTTCAAATCTGTGAGAATCCGAGGAAAACCTATAAGGAAAATTTTACAGTTTTCTTCCATGCTCGCATGGATGACTAAAGACTGTTCAATGGACATAAAAGAGAGCCTGGAGATTATGCCGAAATATTTTTTGTTGCTCCTTGAATGGATATATGTGTTACGTTCATCGCAAGGAGTCAGAACCTCCGTCGATTGCAATTATGGAAAGATGAAGAAAAAACTTCTTCAGATATAGGTGTTAGCATTGATATCAATTCCACTCATCTATGCAGGTTACAAGCACCAGCCATAGCTTGTCGACTACAACAATGACACAAGTAAGAAGTTGTTGGATGGCTGCTACTATCTCATTTAATAGAGTATGAATGCTCCATTATATTCTCTCTACAATTCCTGGTAAAGCCGCATGATAATTGGAGGGAACCGACTAGAAGATTGGTGATACAGTGGAAGAGAGGATCACCATCTGTTTAGTCAATTGAGCAAGTGACTTTTGAGAATATCAGTGATATTAGCAATAAACATGCAATGATCGGCCCATGAAGACGATCGACCATGTATAATTTGATACCATGCTACTGCAAATGAATACGATTGGTTTGCACTTGTACAACACAACCGACTGCCATTATACTCATCAACTATTGGATGCCAGAGAAGAAGAAAAAAAAAATTGTCGACTGATGGATACCACCGACTGATCTTGTTCCTCATTTTGTCGACCACCAATCCCTCATTTATTTTGTATCAGCAACCTGACATCATCAAGAGTACAAATGCATTGACATGCATGCTCTTACAATGAAATGCGTTTCGAACATCTTTGAATCCAATTGTTCCAAACTGCTCGTGGAGGCTGGAAATGCTCTTTTACTGGACATGTTCCTATTCTGCCAGAGGTAATGTATTTTGATTGATAGTCTATTCGAATGATAGCCTATGTCATGGGAGATAGGAACAAGATGATAATGATGCATATATGCTGAACTTCGACTTGTAACCAAGAAAAACACCGCAATGACTTAGAGGGGTCGACATTTATAGTGAACAAATCAACCATATTCAAACTTAACCATAAGTCCGCTAGATTAAAAGTACCAAGTATTTCAATGCCAGCAATAACATACTTCACCAGACCCATTGACGAGATGAACCAATGCTCCTCCATCACACAATTATCGAAGTTCGACAGAGTTTGATTGATGGACTGACTTCGCCTTCTCGAAGTCGGTATTTTCTCAACCTATCATATGTTCAAAGATTAATGGTCGAGCATACCTTCTTTTATTAAGTCAATGAGTAGTTTGTAAAGCATGGGAGGTATGTAAATGGAGTTATTTGGTCATGATTAAAATTTTGGTCGGCAAGATACATTTGTGGCCTTTTTCTTTTTATTTTCTATGGTCGAGCTTAACATAGGTCGGCCTTTTTAAATTGGTCGGTATGTATGGTCGGGGTACTTTATTTATTAAAATGGTCGATATGAAAATAGTCAAAGTTGGTCAAGCTTTTAAAATTGGTCGACTCTTCATTTTTGTGGGCTCCATCAATATTTGTAATAAGGTCTTTTGAAAAAGGGGTCGAAGTAATACTTACAAATGTTGGGTAGATATTAAAATTTTGGTCGATGTCCATTTTGGTCGAAGGGATCCTCAATTTTAAAATTATGGGTAATATCTCATCCTAGTTGAGGCTAACCCCTTGTTATGTCGAGTCGGTTCAATTCTATGTGGTCTCCCAGAAGCTTTGATTTTAAAGTTAATAAAGTGGGGGTTAAACATGAGTCTTTTGAGGCAAGCGATCCCCTCTACAATTGTAAATCAAGTCAATATCTAGTCGACTTAGTAACTCATGTCGAGTTAAGTATGTCTAGTCAAGTCAATTAGCCATATTGAGCAATGAAAATTTACAAACTTGGGGGAAGCCTCACGACAGATGAAGTTGACAATGATCACATTCAATCAGAAGTCACCTTACAACACACAGAAGAAGAACTTAACACTAGATGATGACATCAGAACAGCTAGATTCCCTAGTGTATAATGCAAATATGTTCGTGAGTTGTGACCTCAGAAAGCTAGAAGATAGAGAAATGACATAGAAAGTCAAAGAGACAAAAGGCCCCCCATACCTGAACTAATGGACATGCCGATCATATGAGCCAGGGTGAGGCTTTAATCCAAAAGACCTCATTGCAGAAGAAGATGGTTGCCCACCATTGTGAGAGAATGAGACTTTGATGGAATATTGCCAGATTGAAGATGGAAGCTAAAAAGTAACCAGTAACAATAGAACCTTGTACACGTGTGTTTCCCTATCAAGTTGGTGACTGTTGTGGCTGATTCACCTATGTAGATCGGTATGCATGGTTGATGCACAATGAGGACTACTTCAGTAGTAGCAGAGACTCAGGATGTTGATGCATAATTCTTTGTTCTCTTTGAGACAAAGAAATTTTTTGTTCGTGGGGGAGATGTTGAAGGGGCTAATAGGCTTTTCTTAAAGTCATCATATATTATAATGTATTAAAATATATAATTAGATAACCTTAGGAAATGAACGGTTGGAGCAGGTGAAACTGCTCCAACCTATCTCTTCATGTATAAGAATACCATATATTGATTGAATACAATGGTTAAGTGGTTTACCCAATATGTGTTATTTCTCTGATGGTTAATGCATGCATAATACTTCTTCCTACTTGAATGATGTTGAAATCCTAGCTCTCAACAGATATCCTCATGAAATGTGTCTTTGAAGTCTACGAGAACTAGAAAGTCCTCGATGTGATGTTCTGTTTCAGCGTCTATGTCTTGGATGTTTACTTCAAATAGTTTGCAGCCTTTCTTAATGCACTTCTTCACTTGTAAAGCGGATATCTACCTTACATAAAATTTATTAGGTCTGCCTTGAATCTTTATTGGATTCCCTTGGCTATATGTACACAAGATTGAATTGTGTAAGCAATCGAGCATGACATGGTGTTGTTCCAACCAGTCCATGTCGATAAGTGTATCATACGATCGTAGGAGTAGGATGTTCAGGACTATTCTAGTAGGAAAACCATTCAGGTTTACCTTATAGTCTTTAACTATTCCCAAAACATTCTGTTTCGTACCCGTGGCTAATAGCACCAGACATGGTTTATGATGTTTAAGTTTATCTAGTTTACATACATCAACAATTTTAGGAGATACATAACTCTGAAAAGCACCAGGGTTAATCAGTATTGAAATAGAGGTGTTGGAAACCTTACCTTCTATCTCAACCATGGTATCTTGATGGTCTTCCTATCGACCATCTAAGGATGCATAAATCCATGGTGTTCTGGCTATGTCCTCTATTTTTTGTTCTTCTTGTAAGTTGTGCAAGACTCCATTGGTCTTGTTCTTACAGTCTCAGGAATAATGGGGCCCTTGGAATTTCTAGCATTTGATTTGTAGCGGGGAAACATTGGATCCCACATTTCCTGCTGGTTTGTTCACATTCGGTGTTGGTACATATGGATTTGTACCAGTTCTATTAAAGTTCTTATTGGCTAGAAAGTTGTTGTTCTGTTTTAAGTAAGGTGGTGGGTTGAAACCCAATTTGCGGTTGTCGGAGAAGCTGGTCCTATACCTTTCTCTACTTCTGTTGATGTTCTCTTGCCTCAATTGTTCATACTCATAGAAAATCCTAGCTTTGTGTAGGGTGGTGTCCAATGTTTTAGTCATGTCAAATTCAATCTTCTCCCAAAAGTTGGGAGGAAGACATCCTAAAAACTGTTGTATTTTGACTTTCTTGTCCTTTATGTAAGGTACATAATTTAACATATCCAAAAATATGTTAATAAAAGCATCCATAGTCATGGATCCCATCATGAACTCATGAAATTATTTCAACTTTCTATCTAAGCACCTTTCTGACATGTATTTCTCCTTAAATATTTTACGAAAATTAATCCATTTGATTTCTCTTACCTCATATTTCTTGGTATTCTTTAGGTCTCTCCATCATCTAGTTGCTTTTCCATTTAAATTAAAAATGGCTAGACGAGCCTTCATCTCGCTAGAGTAGTTATGTACTCAAAAATATTTTCTCATACCTAGAAGCCATTCTTCATATTTTTCCCCATGTTCATCTCTCCTTCATAGGTTGGGGATTTTATCTTCCTGAACTCTCCCTAGAGATTTCCATCGCCTCTCTATTTATTTCTACAAGGAGAAAAAGAATCATCACTAGAAGGACTGTGATAGTCTCTTTGTGTAGGTTGAGGGGTATGTTTGTCTTTTCCTTCTTCTCACGGGATGCTTACCCATTTATGATAGAGTTATTTCTTGAACCTGTTGGATTAATGAGTGGGTTTTCCCTATGAGATTCCTCCCGTCATGTTTCGCAGCAAGGCTTCACTAATTGCTTGTTATTCCTTTCTTTCATTAAGATTATCATCTTCGGAACTATGTAAGTATTCTTTAAGAATTTGTATTGTTTTCAGTATATCAAAATTTAGTTCCACCACAAGTTTTTCTTCCTGGGTGGGCGTATTCAACTTTCCTTGCCGGCTCTTGTCCTCTTCTACATTCATGATCTGAACTGTTTCTTTTAATCGTTCAATTATAAATTTTTAATAACACAAAAAATTTATGTTAGTTAACAAAATAAAAAAATACCTTATTTTCTGCAATGAATTTTTCGTACGCCCATTAGGTCTCTTAGTGTTGAAACTGGGCACTTATACCACTTGTAATTTCCCCAAATTTTGAAAAGTTTCTTTTTATTAGGCTAATTAGATACTACCTGAATGGGACACTAACTTAAGTTCTGCGGAATGTGTCAAACTTTGTTTGTGAAATTGAAATGTCAAAAGATTCTCTTGCCCTTTATAAATGTTTTTCCGATGTGGTTGTTAATGTGATTCTATATAACATGTTTAAGTTACTTGGTCTTATTTAGATGATTACATTGTTCATTGGTTATTTCTTATCGTCCATGTGTGTGTATGTATGTTCAATTTATATCTTACTTATTGGCTATAATTTTCTTTTACGTGTTTATGAAAAGTCCTGACTTAACTTGTAATTATCAAGCGGTGGAGTGGCAGGACTTGTATCCCTTATAGGATCACTTGGAGAGGTAACTGGTTTTACTTGACGTTACAGGATTTACTTAGTTCATGTTCAACTAATGCAATTCTTCTCCATATTGTGCAAGTTCATTATGTGACAGAAAATTTCTATGACAACTAAATGATGACATGCTACCTATGCTAAACTACTTTACTACTTTGGATGACAAAAGGAGTGACAGTCCTATCTTAGTGATTCTCATTGTTATTGTTAGTGTTATCATTTATGGATGGCTGGGTTCAATTATACCTATGTCTAACTAGTTATCATTATTATTATGGTCCTAATACCTTATGAACTTGTTCCTATAGTTAGTTTTTGTTTCACACTATTTGAATAATTTCATGTCTGTATGTGGAAGGATTTAAGTCATAAGACTTTAGCCATGATGTATTAAAGTTTATGTAAATATGTTATATGTATAATGGGCCATTCATGGAATATTCTATATTCCATGAATCATTACTTATCCTAAGTCAATGGTGCCAGTGATGGGGGTTATAATGCACAAGGCATTTCAATTACCGAGTCACATTCGTGGATATGAAACTATAGGCATGGGGATAAAATTCAATGTTGGTGGTGGACAGGGTGGCAGAGTAAATGCTCCTTGGGATGTGGTGAGCTCAAGCCCTAATATTGGTCTATCGTGGATGAATGCGTCATTTGGTTCTATGATGGTTAAGCATTGTTTAGCTCTCTGGTTTTTGTCACTGCATGAGGTCTGGTTCGCATTTACGCATGGGAAAGGTATTCCGTCCACCTGGTTTTGCAAGACTGTTACTTGTTGTTTCAGTTGGAGGATTGGTATACTTATAATCATGCTCTAATTCTTTGTTTGCAGGTGACAGGGGTCCTATTGCATGAGTTGTGTGTCTCTCAGGTTGCCGACGCATACCCTTCATGGGTAATCCCTCTATAAACAAGCCTAAAATTGTTGCTCTGCATATGGGTGTTTTGACAGAGCTTTGAGCTCGACATTTGTAATGATTAATGAATACATGGTTTGGTTAAGAGTTGTGACTATGTAGGTTTTATATGTAACTAATAGAAGGTATGAAGGTGGGAATTCATAGGTAGGGTTTTTTCGTGGATATTGTCACTAGTTTGATAAGGATATGACTCTGTTTATTTTATTGTTTGTAATTACACTCTTGTTTTGGTATTTAAAAGATGGGGTTTAGCTTGCAGTTATTCCATTTCTAGAAATGGCACTCTTTCCGATTCACGTCTGTGTATAATAATGGTGACAAGTTGTTTAATGGTGAATTACATTTTTGTTTAGTTTTTGTGAATTAACTTGAGGATGGCCGTGAGCTTGGTTTTAAGAATACAAAATAGATGTAGTGTTTGTGATAGCGTAGACAATGGTTATTTTCTTATGGTTTATGTTAATGGGTTTCCTTTCCTTTTCCACCGTGAGCCTTGAAATGATTACATCATATATATTTGTTTATATTACTATGTGGAAATTTTGACACGAATGATTTCGTTTCATGGTTAATATTTCTTGTATTTTACCGTTTTTTAGCATAAACTTATGTGGAATGTTTGTAAGTTATTACAGTGTGTAAATAATCATTGCTAACAAACCCTACGGGATTCAATGCATGTCGTGGTGTTGATGTAATCTTGGCTTGTAAGTCCTGAACCCATGGGAATAGATCATGGGATGCATGTGTTTTAAATGATGTGTGTGTATATTTTGTAATGGCACTAATGTCATCAGGATTCGATCCTATAAATTCTTAATGGATTTGATTTTGATAATGTGTTTTATCATTTAAGTTTATGTTTGATTCCTTATGTTAAAGGTATATGATATGGTTTATAATTGATGTTCAAGTCATGACTACAGACCTTAGAGGTCTCGTTATATTGGCATTCGATGTTGTTGTTTATCAAAATGGAAATGATTAGTTTGACACTATTTTATTTTGTGTTTATATGTATTTATTGTTCTATATTAAATTGAGCACATAGATCTATGGATTAACACACAACTCACAAAATAGATCACACAATTTACTCAGCAATTGAAGAATGAAACAGTGCAAAAATGCTTGCAACTGTGAATGCTTTCATTAATCAAAGGTAATTATATAATAATTACAATGAAGTGCAATGGATAAATAGCCACTAGAAATTTGAATCCATGTGAGGAAATTTGAATTGATTAGATTCTACCTGACTGAATGGTTAACTTACCTTGTCTAAATCATTATCGGAGGACTGAATGGTTAACTGACCTTGTATAAATCATTCTTGAAGTTCTAAATCACAACTCAAGTCTCTAATTCAATGTTAAATAAGACTAACTTACTCAGGTAGGTGAGAAATGTGCCTCTCTTGCATGCATCCATGCAAACCTAGTGCTAACTGAATGTAGAGGATTAGAACTGAATGTAATTGACTCGTAATTGAGCTTGACTAGTCACCAACTCAACTCAAATGACCTTGGTTTGTATCAAAACTCCTAGTGGCTCCTAATTTGTAGGGATTGATATAGGAGTCTCCTAATCTGATGCATGCAAGTGAAATTAGTGGAATTAGGCCTCAATTAAAGTTCCCCACACTTTAGTAACTAGAACATGTGCCCCAATTAGTCCAAGTGGACCCAATGGTGCTAGTGACTAAAAATAGACTACAAGGAATCCCGATTTAGACATATGACCAAATTGGACAAGGGAGGATTAATAATTCTAAAACCCCCCTTGAATGCTAACTTGGAAAATATGTGGGCTCTGGTACCTAATACCATAGGTCACCCATTACATCAAGTCAATTAAAGTAACCTCTAAATATAAGGAGCTAGGGGGAGAACCACATGGGAAAAAATCCCCCCCTCTAATTAAGCAGATAAAATCAGGATTCATGTTTGAAAAACTTGAAAATGTGTTGCCGCAATATTTGTGATGTAGTGAAGTAGCATGCATGATGTTCTGTGCATAGGTATCCTAGGGCTTGGCATGTATTCTTCTCCATCTTCTCCCAAAATGATGATGGAAGGAAGGAGGAAAGTAACCTTTGTGTCTTGCTGGATGAAGAGGTGTATGATCAACTTTATTCTTCTAAATGTAGTGAGACAGATCCCTTTCTATGTAGAATCTTACAGGGAGTCTATTGCATCTCTCTGAAGGAGGTAATATTGCATGGTATAGCGCAAGGTCTTTCCCTTCCGAGTGTCAAATGGATTTTCAGTCATATTCATAGCTTCCAATTTGGAAGGAGGGACTTGATCCGGATTTGAATCACCCTGAATCTCAACCTCATAAACTGATATAGCTGGATATGCAAAAGAAGTAGATGAAATATTTTTACTTTCCCTAGAAAGTGGCTCCTGAGAGTGCACTGGTTCTGAAAATGGCATGAAGTGTGAGAACTCATATGACTTGGAGGCATGATTTGACGCACCCTTCGCTATGATGTTCCCAGTGGAGATATCTATGATCTCCACTGAGTCGGGACCAAATATGACTCACTTGGGAGAGATAGTATGAGTCATTTGGTATACAGATGACAAGTTTGCAGCTAGAGAGGGAACACAAAGCACATATTTGAACTTTCCATGTTCAATATTGATAGAGCCCTTCCCTTTGGCTAGAAATTTGCTACTATTGCCCATCTGAATACTAGGACCATCAAAAGAATGCAAGGAAGAGAATGATTTTCTGGATGCAACCATATGATTGGAAGCTCCAAAATCAATGAGGAAGGCATGTGTTGTGGAGCAGCTAGCCTTCTGTGCATGGAATATCTCTTCATGTTCTTCAGTTTCTTCCTTATGGTCATCCTTCCTTGTGCTAGAAGGTACATTAATGGTATGTTTGTTTAGAATAAGTGACATCTCATCAATTCTTCTTCTCATACAGGTGCTTTCTAGATGAAAGACCCTTCCATAGTAAGAACAAAGTGTCTTTCCTTTTCCATTCTTCTTACTTCTCTTCAAACCTGAAGGTTCTTTTGAATGCTCTTTCTCTACAGGAGACTTATCCTTTTCCTTCCCTTTATCATTCGCTACATTAGTTCCTCCTGCAACAAGTGCTTGATCTCTGGAAGATCGAATGATCCCCATTTGGATAAACTTGTCATGCTCATGAGTGAGAGATTCAATGAACGAGTTAAGAGTAGGAATATTCTAGTATGGAGTAGAGAACTTCATAGAATGAAATGTTGATACAAATACTGAATAGTCTGCACCAATCTTGGAGAGAATGGCAAGGATGAGTTGATCATCCTCCATTTCAACCTTTCACAAATTCAATTGGAACACTAGATTCTTGAATTTTGTAAAGAAGTCATTGAGTGTTTTGAAATTGGTTGGATGAAGAGAAATCAACTCATTATCTAGCTGATAGACTCTCATATCATCCTTCTTGTCAAATAAGGAGTCAAGCTTATCCCAAACCTCCTTGGGAGTCTTCAATCCATTGATGTGGAAGAGAAGATCTTGAGAGATTGAGAGGCATAAGCATCCGTAGGCTTCATCAAGCCTATTCCAATAATTTTCTTTCTCAACATTATTAATTGGCTCTTTATCTACCTCCATTGTGAGTCTGAAGAGTCTTCTAGAGTGTAGTTGCATCTCCATGTCCTCCTTCCATTGGTAATTCTTGAAAGGAGTGAGGAGCTCCATTGGAGGGGCCATCTAGAATGCAATGGAGAAGATTGAGCTACTGTAGCGAATGAAGTGAAGAGGAATGATAAAAATATAAATCACATAATCAAATAGAAAAAATAATGTCAACAGTATGCACTTTTGGAATTTCCTTCACACCCAACATAGTTGATCATGTAAGTTTAATCAACAAGTGGCAAATTCTTTGCTTCTGGTGCAGCACTGGAAGGAGCAATTTTGCTCAAAAAATGATCCAAGTATGGATCTATATTAAGAGAATTTACTTTTCTTGCTGAGCCTTTAATACCATATTAAATTGAGCACATATATCTATTGATCAACACACAATTTACTCAACAATTAAAGAATGAAATAGTGTAAAAATGCTTGCAACTGTGAATGCTTTCATTAATCAAAAGTAATTATATAATAATTACAATGAAGTACAATGACTAAATATCCACAAGAAATTTGAATCCATGTGGGGAAATTCAAATTGATTAGACTATATTTGACCGAAAGGTTAACTGACCTTGTCTAAATCATTATCGGAGTTCATTGGAGTTCTAAATCACAACTCAAGTGTCTAATTCAGTGTTAAATAATCCTAATTGACTAAGGTAGGTGATAAATGTGCCTCTCCTACATGAATCCATGAAAACCTAGAGCTAACTAAATATATAGGACTAGAAATGATTGTAACTGACTCTTAACTGAGCTTAACTAGTCACCAACTCAACTCAACTGACCTTGGTTGGTATCGTCACTCCCAATGTCTCCTTATTTGTATGGATTGATCTAGGAGGATCATAAACTTATTCATGCAAGTGCAATCAATGGTATTAGGCCTAAATTAGTGTTCCCCAGACTTTAGTAACTGCAACATGTGCCCCAATTAGGCCAAGTGGACCCAATGGTGCTAGTGACTAAAAATAGACTAGAAGGACTCCTGATTTAAACATGACTCTTGATTTCTACATATGACCAAGTTGGAGAAGGGAGGATTAATAATCCTAACCTTATGTTAAAGGTATATGATATGGTTTATAATTGATGTTTAATTCATGCCTACAGACCTTGGAGGCCTCGTTAGCTTGGCATTCGATGTTCTTGTTTATAAAATGGAAATGATTAGTTTGTAGTTTGTTTACTAGGTTTTATAGATATGTTGAATCTGTTTTATTTTGAGTTTATATGTATTTAGTGTTCTAAGTTTTAGAAGTTATAATTAAGATATAATTTTATGCACAGATTGTAGGATAAGTCTATAGATAATAGTTTTGTTTATTGTAAAATAATACAGGCACCTTGGCAATATGAAACCTGCCGGCAGAGATAAGATATAGGTTTTTTTTTAAATAGTTCTAGGTTTTGAACTTGAAATAATAGACAACAAATAAATTGCAGAAATGAATGGAAACCAAACCCTCATATAGATAACACTAGAGGAACTTAATCCATCATGAATAAAATATATTAAACTAGCCTGGTTATATAGAAAAATATAACCTAACCTTTGATAAAATAAATACATCTGCTAATAAACAATGAGTTTAACCTGTAAGTGAAGAAAGAAGTAATGCGGAAAATATAACCTAGCTTAGATCAGACAAATCCTAAATATCCATTCAAGATTCAATCTTCTCTTTTTATAAGGAAGCATGTGTAGTTTACAATGGAAAAATAAAGAACATCATACCCACAAGATGAAGTTGTTTCAATGGCTGAAAATCCTGCACAGTCAAATATCCAACATTAACAAATTCATAAACATATCTAACCTATATTCAGATAACCAAATAAATTGGGAACTACCATGTTCCTTCCAACCATGACACAGAACTGTTCTTGGTTTCAGTCCGGATCCCGTGAGCTAGTTCCAACATGCAAGTAGCTTAGAGATCCTAAGGTAAGGCTTCCCTATCTGGGATATCAGGTTCTGTATCAGTTATCATTTTTCCTCTCTCAGAAAAATGTTCTCGAAGAACTATCTTGAAAATAATGAGGTATAATTATGGAATAATCGAAATATATCCCAAAGCCTCTCTTTGTCTTTGGTTTTTATAGGCAGAATTTTGAGTCAAGGGGGAATTTAAATCAAGAATCATTTGATTTATTGAAATAACCATTTTTATTTAATTTAGGTAATTTTAATATTTAATTTAGGAACTTTTGACTAGTTCCTACTTTGACTTTTGTAGGTATTTTAATATTTAGTTATCATTACTAATAATAATAACATATGGATCCTTTCTTTATTACTTATAGCTATTAGTATTATTACTATGCTTACTCTTTAGACATATCATCTATAAATTATATACTCATATATATATCACTTGTTTAACATTTTATCCTTGGGTATCATATAGCGTGATCCCTAAACACATGTGACTTTTCCTTTAGCTTAGTCACTTTCTTTAATAAGGCCTTCAGGTAGGGGTTAGGTCAACTAGGTTAGGAAACTCTAAAACTCCTTGCATGTTGGATTCCCTCATATAACATGGTAGTTTTTATGTTCTTGATGAGATACAGAAATTTGAAATTTCATTTAATAACTTAGAAATAAGTACGATGAGATCAATGTTTTATCGGAGTCATTTTTAGTCAACATATTAATTCTTTTCAATAACTCTTAGCGCTTATCTAGAGCCCATACTCAATGCTAAAAACTAAGAGTTACAAACATAGTACGATTCCATAGCTCCTCTCTCAACACTAATGCTAGGATTTACTTGTAGGATACACCTAGGGATACAATCGCCAAGGATCTAATGTTCTAGATCTTATGCTCAACATCAACTTGGAAGGCTTCAGGGCTGATGCCCAACACCTCCAATTTTATCTTTTCATGTGCTTCAAAGCTTCATTCTTAACACAAATGTTTTCATAACTCATATGGTTCCAGAGCTTCTCTCTCAACACAAACATAAAAATTCATGTGTTTCATAGCTTCTCGCTCAACACAAACATCAAATACTCATGTGCTCAAGAGCTCCTTGCTCAACACAAAATATATCATCAACTTATGTGTTTCATGGTCCACGCCCAACACATGAAATCATATATAAAACATATAAAATTGGCTTATGCACAATATATCAAACAAATCATCATGTTCATGTCCACTGGGGTTTTATAACCAATATACTAGATAAAACATCAAATTAACATCATATGCAACGGGGCTTATGCCCATAAGTGTTAGGTCAAAATTAGGGATATTACAAGGCTGTTGATTATATAACCAAGGGAAAATATCAAAGTCTTAGAAGGAAACAAGACATGAACACATCAAATGATAGAAGATCAGTAAGTAGGGTACATCATGGAAATATGTGGAAAAAAAGGTTATACTATGAAGACTAAAAAGAAACACAAATTTCAAACATCAGTGAGGTCTCCAAAGATGATGACATGAGCATATAGTGTCATGGATAAAAATGTCCATTATGAGGAAAAGAAAGATGGAGATGTAAAAGAATTCTTCGAAGAAGATAAAGATGAAGGTGATGAAGAAGGATATGTTGATGGTTTTGGAATCCTTTTCTAATATCTCTCATTATCTAAAGAGAACCCTACAAATTAACATTAGGAGGGATCATATACATGGGGGGAGTTAAATTCAGAAATATCCAATTGGTATCTAATTTTTTTGGTATCTAATGTTGACTTAACATGAAATATATCTCCCACAAAGACAAGAGATGCATAGAGGAAATGTGCATAGAATTATCTTGAACTAAACTTAGAGAGACTCAATTATGGATCAAAAGGAAGAACAGTGATAGGGGGAGTATATGAATCTATCAGCGAGGTTCTCATTCAAGGACTAGCTACAGGAAGATATATGAAAATGTTACGAAGTCCAGTTAACAAGAGGAAAGAATAAAAGATATAAACAAAGATATATGTTGGTAAGGGAAGTTCTTAGAAACAAGAAAGACATGATAACCTACATCAAAATGGGTATAGAAATGGCATAACAAGTTATCATTTTTAATTGTTGTCAAAGGTGGGGAATGTTTAGATGTTTCCATTAATGCTAAAGGGGGGGATTGTTGAGACTATACTTGTAATTTATCTCAAAAGAGTTCAATAATGATCAAGGAATAACCAATAGACATTGTAGCAGGATGAACTCAGTAAAAGGAAAAGGATCAATTACATGGATTGTCAATTGATGTCAAAGGAGTTCAACAATGAAAAAGGAATAAGTGATGGCAGGGAAATCAATGGAATATGTGATAAACATGGAAAGACAACTGAGAAGATCCTGGGAGGGGATCAATTATGGAAAATTCTGATTGAGTTTGATTGATCAATACTCTGATTAATAAATGCAGATCTAAGATGTACTTAGATCTAATGACTATCAACAATTCCTCTACATGCAAAATACACGGAAGATAATAGTCAGGACATGCATCGAAACTAAAATGTAATTGTCCCTCCATCAAGAGATGATCATGATCACTAAGGAAGATCAACGACCGAAAATTATTATGCAGGGTGAAGTTGTGCGGTGTTAATTAAGCTCTGTAGGTGCAAAATTTTCATGAAGATCGGTTAATACTGATTCAAGTCCACCTTTGATGTGGGTTGATAAAAATATGATAGTCCAAAAGAATTCTTCTAGGTGCAATCACATGATGGTTAAAACTAATCTTCGGGAATAAAATTATTATCAAGTTCAGATCCAACGGTTAGAA
Source organism: Pseudotsuga menziesii (assembly GCA_001517045.1). Classification (NCBI taxonomy): domain Eukaryota; kingdom Viridiplantae; phylum Streptophyta; class Pinopsida; order Pinales; family Pinaceae; genus Pseudotsuga; species Pseudotsuga menziesii. Next base: position 363,910 of record LPNX010118476.1, read on the forward strand.
GATAGCTTGCAGCAGATCTACAGTTGAAGAGATATCTACAATATTATAGCACAATCCACATTTTATCATATATCAATGGTCTGGAGTGCACACACAAAGAAACTGATAGCCTAGATGAATTGAGAGAAATTGTGGAAGATGATTTTTAGAATATCAACGTTGGTGAATGATTTCTGCACAAGAAAAATGAAGATTCAAAAATCCACATTTGATTGTAGATTAATGGTCATAAAAGCATCTGCAAGATATCGACGTTGCAGAAGAAAAATTGTGGAAAGGGAATTGCGGATGTAACGTTTGATATTTTATGAAGACGGAATCTACAACTCGCAATATGGAATATTGACGGTCAGGAAAGCATTAGCAAGGAATTGATGGCGCGGAAGAAAAATTGTGGAAAGGGAGTTGTGGAAGTAACATTTGATATTTTATGAACTCGTAATCTGCAACCTGCAATCTGGAAGATCAACGGTTAGGAAAGAATCCGCAAGAGATCAACGTTGTGGAAGAAATATTGGAGAAAGGAAATTGTGGAAGCATTATTAAGAAATTTGGTAAACCTTCAATATGTAATTCGCATATGATCTAAAGATAAATGGCTGGGGAAAAGTCTATAAAGAAATAAATGGTGTAGAAAGTATCTTGTGGAAAGGTAGTTGTAGAAACAAAATTGTGGAAGGATCTTCTAAGAAAAATTAGAACATGCATCTGCAATTTGCAATTTGTATCTGATCTCAGATCAACGATCATAGAAGAGTCCGAAAGAAATCAACAATGTAGAAAGTACTTTGCAGAAAGGCAGTTATGGAAAGGAAATTGCGGAAGGAGTTTTTGATAAAATTCAAAACATGCATTGGAAATCCACAATTCACAATCTGATCTTAGATCAATGGACATGAAAGAGTATGCAATGGATTAACAACTTGGGATGATTGTGGAAAGGATCAGTTGCAGAAAGGAAATTGTGGAAGGATTTTTGTTGTAGAAATATCATTGCGAAAAAGGAAAATGTAGAAGAATTTATTGTGAAGAATTGTCATTGTGGAGAGGCAATTTTGGTAATATTTTGTTGTGGAAAGGTATGACTGATAAACCTAAATAGAGTTAAAGAATTGTTAAAGTGAAGAATTGAGTTTTCATGAAGATGCACGGTCTAAGAATGAAAATGCGCAACACTGAAGAGATGCATTCACAGGGTATTTATAGACAAAGTGTCGAGTGAAATAAATTGTCTCTGCAATCTATATCATAGAAGCATCTAGAAGAGGCAAAGAACAATGACGTGAAGACGTATTTGTGACAGAGATTGAAGGAAAAAGAGATCTGGAATATTGACAAAAATATATTAGGGTGGAAGGGTGGTGCAAGGGAAGGCTATAAGTCTGCAAGGTGTTCATAGTTCCTTCCAATAGTAGCTGATAAATAGGATGTATTATAATCCTTTCAATAGCATTTGATAAAACCATGGTGTCATATCCTCCTTCCAGTAGTTGCTGGTAAATAGGGTGTAGTAGCATCCTTTCAGTAGAAGCTGATAAAACCAAGGGATCATAGCGTCCTTCCAATAGTTGTTGGTAAATAGGGTGTAGTACCATCCTTGTCTGTTTAAGTAGGAACAAACTATTTGTAAATATAATTTTGCATTAATAGGAAGTATTGGTGGTTTACCCAATTGGGCTTCCATGATAAATTTGTGTTTTGTGTTTTTTTGTTAATCATGTGTGTTAATGAATAAATTAAAAGTGGTTTACATTATTAAAAGTTATCAATACTGATTCACGCCCCCCGCCCAATATTCCAACACTTAGTTTGAAATTATGTTTTATAAATTGAATTTGAAAATATGTTGCTCAATTTTTAATTTCTATTCTTAATGTGGAATTCATGGTAACTTATTTCTCAATATGAACATTTTTTATATATTGTTTGAATAATTTACTTTTGTATTGGAAATGATTATTATTCTTCTGAAATAATTATTTTGTATAATAATATATCAAACCAATTTCATTTTTCTTACCAACTTCATCGATGTAATGTTCAATATTTTTTAAATCGTGATTATGATGATGAGTTGCCTTCCTACCATCTACCGTTGCACTTCGGTACAATGTCAAATCGAGAGAAGGCTTAAAAACGAGCACAAATTGGAGAGGAATCATACCAAACATGGTGGAATCAACCACCTATTCAATTTCCACTATGTCCATCCACACCAATTAGGAATACTTACAGGGATATCAAATGTTGGAAATGGAGGAAATGAATTAGATGTTGGTGTGGTTCAGTTATTTTGACAAAGGAGTTCCATGGATGCAATGTTGTTTCATACATTATAGGACAATGATCTAGTATATAATGTTCATATCATTGAAGGGTGAATCCATGAAGATGGGTGTGTATTTTGGGGGGTCTTATGAGAAAATAAATTTGATTTTTTCATGTTTTTCAACTTTGGGAGAACGAAAGTGATATTTTCGTTTAGAATTTTACTTCCAAGTAAAAACAAAACTTTTAGAGAATTGTGTTAGATTTCTATTCGTAATTTTTTGAATTTTTTTTATTGGGATTTTATATATCATTTCGAAAAATGTTTGGCAGTGTGTCCTTACAAAATAGAAGGAATAAAAAATAGTCATGTTTGGTTGCGCCAGTAAAATCATTATTAAATTTGTGTTTTGCAAAAAAAAAATATGCTATGACAATATACACACAATATAATATTGCGATGACTATAAATTTGTAACCAATGGATCTATATACTAATTATAATATATTTTTTAATTCAATTAATGGGAAAACCTTGCCAGTTTTAAACATGCTTTTGGTTGTGCCACTTTTCTCTCAATTGACTATAAAACCTAAAAAGATATGAATACCCTTTTGAAGTAGACACTCCAATTAAGTGCACCATATTTGTTTCATTTTTTTGGGTGGTGTATTTTTAAATTTATATATTTTTCATTTCACCGCATTTTGAAAGAGATGAAACTAAACTCGACACATGTTAAGAAACAAACAAAATTTTTTTATCGGATCTCACCTATACACAACAAAATCTATACCAACAAAAAGTAGATTTAATGACGAAACTAAAGGTATCAACTCTGACAGTCGATTTGTAGTGTAAGGCATTCATTTTACCTTCCGAAAATGGAGAAAACTGAAAACTGTGTAGGTTACAGGTTTCAGAGGTTATTTGGCTGAACAATGTTTTTCTGTAACGGAGACGTTACAAACAAGGTTGTTCGGCCGAAAAACTAAGTGATAAAAAAATTCGTTGGCCGAAAAAAAAAATCATTTAAGTAAAATGAAAGAGCCTCATTATTTTCGCACCTCTTCATTTCGTATAAGTAAAACAAAAGAGCCTCATTATTTTTGCACCTCTTCATTTTGTATAAGTAAAACGAAAGAGCCTCATTTTTTTCTCACCTCTTCATTTCGTATAAGTAAAAGTATTTTCGACTGAGTTTTCAGAGGAGATTTCTTTTTCGAAAGGGTTTTTAGAAGGTATTTTTCCTCTTATTTATTTTCAAGGGGTACATTCAAAGAGTTTTTTATCAAGGCATTTTTGCCAAATATTTTGTGTTCTAAATTATTTTTGAAAATAAGTTATTTCTTTGCAAGAATTTTTTTCATAAAGTATTTTTCCAAGATATTTTTCCAAAGTAGGTTATTTGTTTGCAATGGGTTTTTTTCAAAGAGCTATTTTGCAAATTATTTTTGCAAATGAGTTTTTTTTTAACAAAATATTTATATAAGTTGTTTTTTCAAATAAAGTTTTTTTTCAAAGAGTTTTTTTTTTCAATTGTTTTACAAAGAAGATTTCTTTACAAGGTGTTCTTATTTTTTTCCAAGTGTTTTTCAAAAGGAGATTAAGCAATCATGGGCAATAAAATAAACCGTAGAAAAAAGGTGATCGTAAACATGATGATGATGCTAATAGGGAAAAACAAAAAGATAGAAATACAACCAAAAGAGCAAGAGTTGTGGAAACAGAAGAAATAATTGAAGATATAAGAACATATTTACATGACACTGTTGATGAAATGGAAATTGAAAATAGGGTACAAGAAGAACAAATGGAATTTGAAGAGACCATTGTTGAAGATGTAAATAGTGATTTACATGTTAATGTTGATGAAGTCAATATTGAATATCAAAACTAAGATCCAGAAATTGGACCTGGTATGTATATATCATGTATTTTCGAAATTCATTTTTTATAATGAATTGTATTTTTGGACATATGTTAAATTTAAGTTAATTTGATGTATAGGTACTTTCACCATTGATGATGAAATGTTAGAAGACATTGATTGTGACAAATATGGAGAAAAATTACCCGTACATGTTGCACGATATCGTTCTACAAAAATTTATGATGATATTCTCAAGGATTCTTCAATAGCAGGACAAGCACAACTTTTGAGATGTTTATTGGTTTCCAAGAACTTAGAAGGTGCTATATCATTACTGGGTATTCAAAAGGTGACAAAAGAGTCGAAAATGAAACATAATGTGATAGAAAATATAGGTGATGCAATAATTTTTTTTTGAAAATCCAGAAAGAAAAATGCCAGTGCTGCATGTAGAGCAATTTAGACAGCAATTGTTTCAGCTAGTACTAGACAAAAACGTTTGACAACACAACTAGCACAAGCAATTGGAACCTCAAGAAATACATTATACAAACATAGCAAATTCAAAATGCAAATAGATGAAAATGATGAACTTGCTTGCTGCGCAATTATTTATAGACAACCTTACAAAGATAGAATGGGAGAAGGTGTTAAAGATATTGTATAGAAATATTGGCTGGAACATGCTTGAGTTTTACCAAATTCAAGGGATGTGATATGACAAAGAGTATCATGAAATATATATGAAATCCGTCCAAAACATATAATGGAAATGACACAAGTAGAATTGTTCAATAAATTCAAGGAAGATCATCATGGAATTAATATGTCAATCACTACATTTGCGCAACAAAAACCATGGTATGTTAGACCTATTACTATACGTGACACATGTTTTTTTCATTATCATGTGCAATTTCAATTATATTACGACACGTTTCTTTAATTTGGTAAAATGTTTTGGAAAAATTCACCACCTTCGCCCACAGTACGTGAATTCATATCTCAAGCCATATGTGAGAGAAATCACAATGAAGTATTTTATAATAAGAAATGTGTCAATGGAAAACATTGTCATGGTTGTGGAAATATTTTTTTATTCCACAATAAATACCCTATCGATAATGATCAGTCGCTTTCAAATGTAACCCTTGATTGGAGAAGATATGAATACAACATTTATTCTACAAGTTCTAGTGATGCACATTCCAAAATAATTGAATTACGAGAAGATAAAATATGTGTGACATATTTTCTCAAGAAATTTGAAAGTGAAATTTATAAATACACAATGGCAAGACCTTCAATTCAAACATTCCCGTGAAATTTTTTCAGCTGGAGCAATTTTGTCTGTAGTTGAGTTTGCAGAAAACTACACATTTGCTGCACAAAAAGAGATTCAAAGTGAATACTATCATTTTGACCAAGTTTCAAAATTTTTCCATGTTCTATATAGACATTCTCAACAAGATGTTGATGGCATTGAAAGCATGTGTGACAATTGAGATGTGATTAAAGAATATCACTTTTATATCAGCGATGATCGTACACATGATACGCATTTTGTTCAACATTGTATTGAAATTTTTTTCTATGATTCACTAAAAAGTCGTAAAGTTAAATTCAATGAACATTGGATATGATCGGATGGATGTGTAGGACAATTTAAATCTTCACTATCATTTTTTTGGTTATGTCGATTTCATAAAGCAATGAACATTAAACATTGCTGGAATTTCTTTGAAACTGGACATCGAAAAGGTGAACATGATTGTGCAGGAGCATGCATAAAAAGAAAACTTCGAAGATGGAAAATGAACCATTCTTCTAGAAGATTCCATTCAGCTACAGAGGTTTTTCAAAGTTGTAAATCAAATCTAAGCCATGATTGTAGTCAACAATCAAAAGATGTGTGTAGAAATGTACATTATTTTTTATTTATTTATATTAATTGTCAATTTTAAAAAATGTATGTACTAACATTGAAGTATTTGTACACTAACATTAAAAGTTGTCATTTGTGATTTATCATTTATTGTGTAGGTTTTTTTGTCTTTTTGGGGTCCAAGATATAGATAGATCAATACCATATGAGGCTAGCACCATACATGGGACTAGAGAACTTCACGCTATTCAAACAAAATCCTTCCAAAATGTGTTTGCATTTGACACTAGAAAGCAAACCTGTTTTTTGTCATATTTTCACTGAAAATGTTGAATCTACAAATGTTTGTGAAAACATAACGAACAACTACGTAAAACATTGGAAACACACAGAAATTAATCCAAAAGGAAAAACGCTGCTAACAAACATAGAAGAATTAGAATCAGAAGAAATAAAAATATCATCTGATAGTGATAGAATTTCAGATCTTATTAGAGAAGGTAATGATGTTGTTGATGGTTCAATATTTTCCATCACCTTATGTTTATATAGTCAATTTAATTCACTTAACTCCAATGCCAATTGTAATTTGCACAGGAGATATTTTCGCTGTAATTGCACCTTTAGACAACAACAAAAATGTAAAATATTATTTGATGTGATGCACTGAAGGAAAAATGAAGTTATTGGAGGACTACAATGGCAATGTATTTACATACGAGAGAGGATCCATCATTTTAAAAGGCTATTTTTTGCAGCAGACCCGTATGACTGAAAATTATGTCTACCTTCAGGATTATGAACCTGATGTTAAATGTTGTCAGTATATTCATTTAGTATGTGCATCTAAAATAAAATTGGTACAAGTTGCATAAAAACAAACTTAAAAAATAAAAAATGGAAACTGTCCAAATATGACCATGAATGGATAATTGAGGACGAAATTCCATTGCAATGTTTTTAACTATATCATTTCTCGTTTTATGTTAAGATTGGCTATCATCAAGTCATTGAACTTTAATTTATTAAAATTCAGAATCAAGTTGCTAATGATACCTTAGTAATAAAAAAAATTAGAATTCAAAATCAAGTTGCTAATGTTACCTGAGAAAATTTATGGATTGAACTATAATTTATTAGAATTCAGAATCAAGTTGCTAATTTTACTTTAGTAATAAAAAATGTTCCTATCAAAACTTCTTAACATTCCTAACCATTCCTAGCATTCACTCATACATTCATATATTTACGCCTATCAAAACTTCCTAACATTACTAACATTTCCTAACATTCATTTCTAACATTCCCCAGATTGATCCCTAACATTCCGCACATTGATTCTTAACATTAGATTCTATCTAAAATTCCTAGCATTCCTAAAATTCTCAACTTTTGAACACTAAAATTATGTTACATATACAAACATACATAAATTTACTAATACATACTTTCATATAATTGCATCTATCTAAACTTCCTAACATTCATTGTTAACATTCATATATTTACACCTATCAAAACTTCCTAGTTCCTTTCCTAACATTCATGTATATTTGCACCTATCAAAACTTCCTAGTTCCTTTCCGAACATTCATTCCTAACATTCATGTACATTTGCACCCATCAAAACATCCTAACATTCCAAACATTCTCCTAACATTGATTTCTAACATTCCCTGGACAATGATTTATAAAATTCCATGGACATTGATTCCTAACATTCCCCACATTGATTCTTAACATTAGATTGATCCTATCAAAACTTCCTAACATTCCTAACATTCCTAAAATTCTCAACATTCATATATTTGCACCTATCAAAACTTCCTAACATTCTTAACATTCATAAAATTCTCAACATTCATATATTTGCACCTATCAAAACTTCGTAACATTACTAACATTTTACTAACATTCATTTCTAACATTAACATTCCACATTCCCACATTCACTCCTAGCAATCTCCATGTTCATTCTTAACAAATTGGATTGCTTTCATTCTTAACGTTAACATTCCCCATATTGGTTCTTAACATTCGTAACATTCCTAACCTTTACATATACATGTATATAATCCAAAAAAATATATCTAAGATCAATGTATGTATGTATATAATCCAAAAAAACAATCATGAACATTAGGGTTCAATGTACATGTATATAATAAAAAAACATTCATGAACATGTGTATAATCCTAAAATTAAGCTCCTCGATGTCTGAATCAAAGAATTCCACCATTATCCTCCACTAGGGTCTTCCCTTGGACTCATAACAATCTGAAACATGTATAAAAACATATTATGAATATCATAAATTATTTAAACAATTTTAAATTAAAATAAAAACATTAAAACATTAAACTAATATATAGAATATCAATACAATTATTAACAAAATTACCTCAATTTTTCTACCATTCAATGGAGTCTTCTCTTTGCCTCTAAAAGGTGGAGGAGACCCAAGCTGCAACAAGTATAAAAATAGTTAATAAATCTTACAAACTATTGAAACTATTTTAAATTAAAATAAATAAAATAAAATATTAAACTTACAATTCCACCACTATCCTCCAATGGAGTTTTCCCTTTTCCTCAAAATATTGAAGAGACCCAAGCTTCAACATATATACAAGTAATATACAAATATAAAAAATTATTTAAACTAATTAAACTTATATATCAGAGAACATTTTCGGTAATATTACATACCTTGAAGAAGAAACATGTAAAAATATTACTACTTTTCCTTCCTCTAAATTTTATGTGTAGATTTGTAGATATGGGTCGAGGAGTAATAGGAGTCATATATTTGATCAATCATATCTATAAATCCAAATACTCCAAGAACCATTTGTACAAGTAAAGATAAATGACCCTTATTTATATCAATGACACTGCAACCATACATGACAAGGAGGAATCATCACTACCACTATCGCCACGTTGATGATCAAATGAATGTGCACTATACAATAAGCTTGAATCCAGAGGTGAATACGATAATATTTGATTTTCATTTCGGACACCAACTCCCGAAAAAAGTGATGACCACCTATGCTTATGTCTCAAGGCTTCTCTCTTTCCATTGGATATGATATCTACAAGTTTATAGAAATATCAATTTCTACATGTTAATTAATCAACTTCAAAAACCTAGCTACTATAAAAACTAAGATTTCAATAAGGACCTAGATATCCCTAATATTATCTAATACCTCTTTAAATTATTATAGATAATTTATTATCTATTTCCATTTGATATGATATCTAAAAGTTTACAGAAATATCAATTTCTACATGTTAATTAATCAAATTCAAAGACCTGGCTAGTATAACAACTAAGATTTAAATAAGGACCTAGATATCCATAATATTATCTAATAGTTCTTTAAATGATTATAGTTAATTTATTATCTATTTCAATTTGATATTATATCTACAAGATTACACAAATCAACTCATATCATGTTCAAATTCTACATGTTAATTCCTCAACTTCAAAGACCTAGCCACTAAAAAAAACTAAGTTTTTAATAAAGACCTATATGTCCTTAATATTATCTAATGTATCAACTCACAACATATTCAAACTCTACATGTTAATACCTCAACATCAAAGAACCGACTACTATAAAAACTAAGTTTCTATTACCTAGATGTCCCTAATATTATCTAATAGTTATTAAAATGAAAATAGCTACACTATTGTTGGATGTATGAGAAATTAATGTAGCAATCTCTGTGGTTTTTATGTGTTTTAGAATTTTAAAACTACCTTTCTAATAAAGACCTAAATGTCCCTAATATTATCTAATGGTTCTTAAAATGAAAATAGCTACACTATTCTTGGATGTATAAGAAATTAATGTAGCAATCTCTCTGTTTTTGATGTATTTTAGATTTTTAAAATCAATAGAACCAATATCATCAAATATGAGATTAAAGGTACATTTATTTATGTCAACTACAAATATTTTAATTATTCCATAAAATCATAAAAAATATCCCTTATTCTAAGAAAACTTATCAGAGTCAGAGTTGATGAACTCTGCATGGACAAAGTTGATGAACTCCGCATGGACAGAGTTCATCAACTTTGTCCACATAGATAGAGTTCATCAACTCTGTCCACATGGATATGGTTAAGTTCATCACTTCATGTAAGCAGAGTTAATCAATTCTATCCATGGACAGAGTATTCATTCATGAACTTTGTCCATCAACAAATTTAATACAAATATCTTCCTTATTATACCTATGAACTTAGATTAGAAATAAATAAAAATGCACAATATTTTAATATAATAGTAAGTATAAATTGTAACTAATAAGGATTATACAAGTTATATGTTTCTTTTATGATTTAGATTAAAAATACATAAGATCAAACATATCGGTAATCAAAAAATCTGATGTTTTATGTGTAATAATGTTTTTTTTTTAATGATTTTTATTAAACCTACTAAAATACATTTTGCTAAGTAAACTTATCAGGGAAAGAGTTGATGAACTCTACATGAACTATGTTTTGCTAAGTATAATCCATTGCCTTGTCTATTTGGAAAGATTTGATTTACTCTGTTCACATGTCGACATAGTTGATGAACTCTGTCCAAATGGACAGAGTTCATCAACTCTCTCCATTAGGAGAGAGTTCTTCAACTCTGTCCATCCGAGTGTTGATCAAATCTGTCCAAATGGACAGAGTTCATCAACTCCATCCATTTTATTTAAATTATTAAATATAATTTAAGTTAAAAATATTTCATTCTAATTAAAATAGATTATATCAAATTCTAAAAACATAGAATTTATAATTAAAATTAACAAAAATTTATCGATGGTCATGAATAAAAAAATCCTTTAGATTACAATTTAAAAAGAGATCAATTCAACTCATAGCATTGGGTGATAAAAAAACAAATATGTTAATCAACTCTGTCCAAATGAACAGAGTTGACCAATTCTGTCCAAATGGACAGAGTTGATCAACTCTTTCCACATTTGGACAAAGTTCATCAATCGTGTCAATTTGGATAGAGTTCATCAACCCTGTCAATTTGGACAGAGTTCATCAACCCTATCAATTTGGATAGAGTTCAACTCTGTCCACCTATCTCCCCGTTGTCAACCAGGTTTAAAGAATCTATTCATAATTTGGCATATTACCATATAAATTACATTTTTAAAACTTTAATAAAAAGGACAACAACATTAAGGGCAGGGATTTTTGAAATGGTTTAATCAATTTTTTATTAAAGTCTTATGAACTCTGTCCAAATGGATAGAGTTGATTAACTTTGTCCAAATGTGGACAGATTTCATCAACTCTATCCAATTTTTGACAAAGTTCATCAACTCTATTAACATGGACAGAGTTCATAGACGACTACCTTCGACATATAGATATTAATTAAAATTATAATTATAATATTTATACAATACCAATTAACATATGCAAACTTTAACTCTGCAATACTATGACGAAAAATGAATGCCATTGACTACAACAAGAGATAAATCACATATTCAACGTTTCGGATTATAAAAGAAAATTCGTAAAAATTTACCTGACAAGTGGGAGCACAGCAAGACCAGACCACGAACAGACCCTCCAAGAAAATACCAAAAAAACCACCACGAAGTGTCCTCCACAAACAGACCTCCATGCTGAACAAAACTCCATGGCGAATCGACCATCACGAAGTTATCAACACAAACAGACCTCAAGGACAAAAGGAAACTAGACAATGTTCAGCCTCCACATCGAATAGACCATCACGGCCTCCACGACAAATAGACCATCATGAAGTGACCTCCATGAACATACCTCCACACCGATAGGAAACTAGTATGTACAGGTCAAGAGGAACGGTGACATGGATGGGGATGACGGGAAACAAACAAATCAGGTGACGGGAGAAACACAACAGGATGAAGGCAAATGACTGCAAGCAAACATAATGAAAATGGGGCCAGAGCTTTCCTTTTATGCGAAATAATTATTCATCCGAAAAATTATGTGGTCAAATACTTGTTCGGCTGAATAATTATTCAGCCGAACAAGTATTTGGCTGCATAATTGTTCGGCTGAATAAGTATTGAAACGACCGTAAAAATTGTCGGTCAGCTATGTGTTCTGTCAAATTAAACGGTTCACCGTTAACATTATTCAGCCCAATAAAGAATTCATTATTCGGCAGAATAAATTCATTAGTTGGTCGAATAAATATAGTTATTCGGCCGAATAACATCTGCTATGTTGTTTGGACACCCGATTCTCACGGAAGTGTTACCCAGCTTCATGTTTTCACTCTGAAGCCTTCTATGAAACTCTTAAAATGACAAATTTCACAACTCTTTTTGAACCTGGTCAATCAAAGTCTACACAATTGGGGATGTCAATGCTACTGTACAACTTGAAAGTAAAATATGGCATATCTGACGTCATTTTCTCAGGTGATGTTGAGGTTAGTGACCATCCACTACTTTTTATTTTGAGGCATATTGTTACACAAATATGATCATTGAAAATGATCGATTTTATGAACGTTAAGTGACATTATATGTTTGTATTTCTCACTAACTATATTTTATTCAAATGTAAGGTATTTATGAATGATAATATGTTACGAAGAGAAATTCCTATGGATTGGAGTACCACAACAGACAACTTGACTCAAGAAATCAATCCTTTCCAATATACAATAGAAATTAAATGTCTAACACTAAAGGATCAAACCTCGTACCTTATTCCGGACGGTTGAAGTAGATCCCTGTTGAGATTTCCAACTTCAACTTGAATTGATAGATTACTTCCTCAACAACAAGTAAACAATACAAGCATTCTATATATCATGGTGTTAGATCTATTCTAGCATATATAATCAATAATGTATAAGCATTTGACATAATCCAATGGATAAAATATTCATTCAAACACACATTATTGGACAGGAAAAGATATTTCTATTATATAAATCAGAGATTATGAGATACAACCTCTGTCAACACGTCTGTGAACTAGAGAAACTGAATCCCCCACTTGGGCCTCCACCACTTCAATCCTCCATCACTAGATAGCAAGCTCACAAGCAAAAGGAAAGCTTGGGAAGAACACAAAAGTGCTCCAAGGGACAAAGGGATGCATACTTAAGCATAAGTTCTGGCAATAATGGACTATAGTTTCTTTGCTCTCAATTCTCTCTTATGCCTTCAATGTACCAAGGGGTTCCTTATATACCTTTTCAAAGGGGTAATGAAAAGTCGAATCCGAGCGATCGCAAGGCATATGGAAGGCCAGGAGTCAAATGAGCCGGATCCATGTCAAGGAAAACTCCAAAAGGATTTGGATTTTGTACACATCCCGATGTATGCAGTTTTAGTAGTCAAATCCGTGTATATACGTGCATATAGGTTTAAAAGTCATGTGTATCATTTTTCACATGTTTTCAGGGATGGTCAAGGAAACATCAAAGGACAAAAAATAGTCCATGGGCTCTAAGGAGTCTGCAACAGGACAAGGGAAGGCCATACAAAGTGTGATTCACCGGGAGTGGTGAAATCAGCTATAACAGATGCCCCCTAATGTGTGACGTCAGAGGGGTCATACGATGGCTGAAATACATTATAAGTCCATCCCAGAAGTGGAGTGATGAAGGATCCCAAATGGAAGACCAGCCACCCAATTAGAATAGTACAATAATACAACTCTGCATATAACTGCAAATACATATAGCAGTACCGGATACATAAGAGTACAATGGCCATGAATAGGCATGATACAAGATATCACATAAGTGGTCATCGCCACGTACAATATACATAGATCAGAATCTCCATGATGAAGATATACAAAGGACCATGATCTCCATAATGGCTGAAGATATATAACATATAAAGATATCCATAGTGGCTGGAAACATATGACATATACTGGAATCAAGTCATGAGAGCTGAAATCTCATGAACACTGGAACGATCAAGGAGGTAGCATATAAGAGATGCCACCAATATGGAAAGTATTCTACACAAACTGCTACGAGTACATGTCCTACTATGCGAATAGAGGTGTCGAGGTCGAACATAGTAGTCCATCGTCTGATTACCTGTCATTAATGTATACCGTTAACAGACGTGAGATCACCCACCGATGATGAAAAAGGGAATCAAGGTGCTAGAGTGCAAACTAACAAGTGTGAATAAATGTGTTGAGTTCGAACACTTGAGAGGATCCATCGATCAGGGGAAATTAATGTATTCCCAAATAATGTCAATGGTGACAGAACCTGTCACTGATGACTGCAAATCTCAAGGCACTCAAAATGACTCTAGATTCCAATATTAGAATAAATGATCTGAATTCAATGGGATGAAATCTGCTGGAAGGAGGGCATTAAGGAATCCCCCATCATTCAACACGAGGTACTCAGCAAAGCTGTATAATGTGGAAGGACTCGATCATAAGGTGCACGAACCAGTAACTGTACTGGGAATGGCCGACATGCAAAGTCAAGATAACTGAGGAATGGTCGACTCAGGTTTCAAATTCCTTTGAACAAGAGAATAATGGCATATGGTGATTGAATGAAGGCAGCATAGACTTGATATACAGATTGGGACATCTCTGCGACACAGGAGGCATCGATAGAGGCTTTATAGGGACTGGAAGCTTAACGAGTCAGTGGAGATAAACTCAGATAAACGAGTACAAATCCTAAAGTCAAACTATAACCCAACCAATGGATGTGATATATAGTTCTCTATTCGAAGGTGAAACAACTCGACGGCTGCCAAAGATAACATCTTTCCTTGTCCGGCTTTTTGGTTTTTTTTTGGACTTTTTCAATTATTTAAAAATCTTGAAAAAGGAATAAAATAGCTTTATAGTTACAGACTAGGAGGATATGAGTGTCATAAGGGAAAACAAACTAGTTCCAAGTAGTGGAACATTGTAGAAATTCAGGCCTGCAGTATATTAATTTCACTCACAGCAATTAACAATTGATCATGCAAAATTATCAACAATGGAGACTGAATATGGAGCTGTAACACAAAATTATATTAACTGAGTGTACAATAGGCAGCCCTGTAATAACATAGGCTGATGAATATATAGAATACATGAGCAAATCGAATGCATGAGGAAGCATCCAAATCTAGCATAAAGCAGGCTTACCCAAAATAGGCAAATCCCCCATAGGTGTAAAAAGCTGATCCCAAATCTATCAAGGACCCCATGAATTAGCAAGGGCGCATGGGCAAGCTAAAGAGTGGTCAAATGGAAGCTCATACATGCAAAATCATGGAGGAATGAGTTGAGGAGGAAGAGACAACAAAGCTGATTCACCTCACCTAGTCTTGCTTTCCTATGTGCCTTAAAACACTGAAAAAGCAGGGAATAAAGCAGAAAAAGCAGATGGGCGCCTAGGAGGCCAGTAATAAAGCAGATTTGATTCCTAAAGCTCTCAAGGGCGCTCCATGAGTCAAAGATGGCAAGTTTGACCTCTATGTATAGGCAATTAGCAACTTGCACATGGTGGGACTCATGGACTAGGCAAATAAGACAAAATAAATGAAATAATGTCTAAGTGGGTAAATACTATGGGTTGATTATTCTAACAAACATACCTATGGTCAATGCAAGGATACATGTGTAGGATATCGACACTCGGGGGTAAATTCCCTCCCGGTAAAAAGGGAAACAAGCTGCGAAGGATAAAAAATGGATTTGCATGGCTAGACATGAGACAATATCGGGCTATATGGCTGAAACGCAATGTCAGGAGAGCCGTCATAAAGCTCAATAAGATAGGAAAATATCATGATAATGCATTCAGAACTTGACATGAGGGATTCCTGAGGGAAAAGGCTAGCATAAGATCAAGAGGAGTATGAGGCTCTTGTGAAATGTCATGGTAGTACTACACAATGGAATCCCACACCCTAAAAGATAAAACGTTGGCATGGGCACCAAATGCAAATAAGGTGCTAACTAGGGTACCCATGTAAGGTGAAGCTCTACCACTCATATCATGCCACTTCTAAAACAACAAGAAGGTTCCGTGACATAACAGTGTGGGTTCATACCTAAGGTCATGGTGATATGGTCATAAGGTCATGCAAAATGAAAACGATTGTGAAACCTAACCTATATGTCAGTTTAGACATGATACTTGAGATCAACACGAACGGGTCAATCCAACGGCTGAAATGGCACTGAAAAAGGTCCTTTGCAACATGAATTATGTCAAAAATGGTCCAAAATGGTTAGAAAATGTCCCAATTCTATTACGAAGAGAAATTCCTATAGCTTGAGGTACCACAATAGAAAACTCGACTCCAGAAATCAATCCTTTCCAATATGCAATAGAAATTAAATGTCTAACACTAAAGGATCCCCGGACGGTTGAAGTAGATCCCCGTTGAGCTTTCCAACTTCAGCTTGAATTGATAGATTACTTCCTCAACAACAAGTAAACAATACAAGCATTCTATATATCATTGTGTTAGATCTATTCTAGCATATATAATCAATAATTTATAAGCATTTGACATAATCCAATGGATAAAATATTCATTCAAACACACATTATTGGACAGGAAAATATATTTCTATTATATAAATCAGAGATTACAAGATACAACCTCTGTCGGCATGTTTGAGAACCGGAGAAACTGAATCCCCCACTTGGGCCTCCACCACTTCAATCCTGCATCACTAGATAGAAAAATCACAAGCAAAAGGCAAGCTTGGGAAGAACAAAAAAGTGCTCCAAGGGACAAAGAGATACAGACTCAAGCATAAGTTCTGGCAACAATGGACTATAGTTTCTTTTCTTTCAATTCTCTCTTATTCCTTCAATGTACCAATGGGTTCCTTATATATCTTTTCTAAGGGGTAATGAAAGGTCGAATCCGAGTGATCTCAAGGGATATGGAAGGCCAGGAGTCAAATGAGTCAGATCCATGTCAAGGAAAACTCCAAAAGGATTTGGATTTTGTACACATCCCGATGTACGCGGTTTTAGTGGTCAAATCTGCGTATATACATGCTTATAGGTTTAAAAGTCATGTGTATGATTTTTCACATGTTTTTAGGGATGATCAAGAAAACATCAAACGACAAAAAATGGTCCATGGGGTCTATGGAGTCTGCAACGGGACATGGGAAGGCCATACAAGGTGTGATTCGCCTGGAGTGGTGAAATCAGCTATAACATAATATCTTTCCTGGAAGTTGTAAGGAGGAAAAGGAAATGTTGAAAATGTTGGGTGTTGAGTACATATCATATCATGTGTGTCCCAATGATTGTATTATATATAGAGGTGAATATGCAGCCAAAGATATATGTCCAAAATGTGGGCATGGAAGGTACACAAAATTGAATAACAAGGATAAAGCACATGGTCCTCCTCATAAGATATTGAGGAACATGCCTATAATCCAAAGGATTCAATGGCTCTTTTGTTGCAAAGAATTAGCTATGTTGCAGGAATGGCATGCGTCTCATCAAACAACAGAAGGAGTATTGTGAATCCCAATAGATTCAATAGCCATGAAGCATATAGAGGATACATGGCCCGATAAATTCAAGGATGAAGTACACAACCTTATATTTATCATAGCCATTGATGGCGTCAACGCATATTCCTAGAAAGACAACAAATATATTGTTTGTCCTGTAGTGATGATCAATAACAATATCCCCCCATGGTTTTCCATAAATTATGAACATCTTATGTTGGCTCTTATAGTCCCTAGTAGAAGATAAGTGAAGAATATGGATGTTTACCTATGACCATTGATCAAATAGTTTAAGGCATTATGGGAAGGGTTACAACTTTATGATGTATCAAGATCCATCCCATCAGATAGGAGTTTTATATTGTATGGAATATGTGTGCACAACACAAATGATTATTAAGGGTTGGGAGTTTTCTCAAGTAAATATGTTGTTTGATTTGTTTATATCCAAAGAAATATTTTTTTTCCATATTTAATTCATTGAGACTATATTCATCGTAAACACTGGCCACATGCTTTGTGTACCATAAAATTGTAGGTTTTGTAACAAAATGCTATCATGGATGTAAATTATATGGACATTGCATTAAATCTAGGTGGTCCAATGACCTATGAAAGTTGTACATGAATTCTCTAGGGTATTCCTCCTAGAAAACCACTTTTATAGAAGAGAAGCATCTATTTTCAATGATAAACTAGAGAGAACCCAAATACCTAAAATAATGATATCAACTAACTCGCTTAGGGCATATGACATAGAGAAGGATACAAAAACTGCAGAGATATTTGATTCAAATGGTGAATCTATGTTCGATAATTCTGAATTCTTTGACACCCATGATGATAAAATTCTCAAAGGGATGAGTAGGAAATTGATATTTCATGAGCACCCATATTTGTAGCAGCTTAATATTTCCCACTTACTATATCCCATGCATATATTTAAAAATGTTCCATGTTCTTGGTGGCGTCACATGTCATCCAAAAAACGTGACAAGTTGAAAGTCACGAATTATCTTATTGCTTCAAATACTAAAAAGAACAATTGTACAAGACAACAAAATAGTGGACATCATGGCCACTCTTTTTCGTATAAAAGAGGAGATGTCCAATGGATTTTGAAGAAAGAAGATTTGAATTTTGAAAAAGGAAGTTATATTGGGCATGAATGTGCCTCTTCTTATGGTTCTTCTCTACTATATTGCATCAGTATAGGAAAAATGTTGACAGGTTTGAAATCACATGACCATCTCAAACTTCTAAGGCTATGTATAATGTCCAAACAATTATCTTATTATTTTTATATCTTTTACCACACAAGTTAAAATGAAATTTTCTTTTGTGTGTACTTTGTAGTGTCATTATATGTTGTTTGTGAGTGGGTATGTGAAACATGAATTTCCCAATGACATGAGGAATGATGTATCTAGAATATTTGCATTTGTACAATGGATAATGTACAAGGAGATTTACATTTATAGCATTCTATGGTGGTGTCAAGAGAAAGAAGAGATTGTTTGTATCTTTGAGAAGGAACTATCGTCTAATTGGATGGAATTCCATATTCATCTTCTAATTCACCTTGTCAATGAAGTTGAATTAGTTAGGGTGGTCCATGTCAGGAGATGTTCTTCTTAGAGAGGAACATGAAAAAATTGAAGGAATTTGTTTGGTAGAGGGGAAAACCTGACGGGTCTATTGCAAAGGAGTACATAGTATATGGTTCGTTCTATTGTTCCATTGAGTACATCAAGAAAAATGATGACACACCAGGCACAATGATTTGGGATGATCAGGAGTAAGTCAATTATATTGTGCTTGATCAGGAGTAAGTCAATTATATTTTGATCTTCACATTTCCACATAGTAATTATTCACAACACACATCAAAATATATATTGCATCACATACATATTGAATGTGGTTTTGCTTCCATGAATATAAAAAAAATTCCTAAATTGATGCAACTCATAAATTCAATGTTTACAATTCATAGGAAACAAAGTCATGGGTCGCATTATATGAAGAGAAGTGGAGGAAATGGGACATTGATAGAAAATAATTCAAGCAGTTGCATGGTATAAGCATGCCTTTTCAAGATCATTTAAAAGAAAATATGCAACTGATTTGTCCCAACAGTTGCGTTGTAAACCAAGTTAGAGAGAAATATGGCACATCTCGTCATTACCCATATGAAGAGGAGGATACTCTAAACATTGGGATCACATGCAACAACTCAGTAATAAAATATTTATGTACATTTCTAACATTAAAATGCAACTTCGAATTGTAACATCTATATTTGATATATTAATGTTTTTTTTATTTTAGACATATGGAACCATTATTTGTTAAATTTTTGTATAGGTGCATTTGTTTCCATATATGATGGCATATAAACATAATTTTTGCACTAAGGATTCTAATCATGGGCATGTTACACAAGAAAATGGAGTGGAATTCAAGTTTGAACAATCTAGTCATGTTAGCTACCATGATTGAAACCTGATAGGAGATATGTTGGGTTATACCGGAAAGATACAAGATACCACTCAAGTGAAATTATCATCTTTCCAATGTGTTATTTTTAGATAAAGGTGGTTGGACACATTCAATATAAATAACATAAAAATACATTATGATAGTGGTTTGATATGTATCAACTCTAGAAAGATTTGGGATGAAAGTAAGGAGCCTTATGTTTACCCAAAACATTGCAATGATGTGTTCATTTATTGAGATGTGTTGGATATATATTAGTGGTTCATATCAAGACATGGCCTTATATCTAAACATATTTTTGAGAACGACAATGTTAGCATGGGAACCGAGGAAGATAATGTAGGTGATGGCAATGGAGATTGATATGCACATGTTTTTTCATCATTTACATATTGATTTATAATTTTGTTATTGTTATCCTTGATTGTATGGAATGCTTATGAAGTAATTTATGATTGTATGGAATGATTATATTTCATTGTCCAAATTACAAGTATTATGTCTTCTGTATACATATAAATACACCATTAAAAAAACTTACATGATTAAACTTTAATTTATTTTTGTCAAAGTAAAGGATAACATATTCTTCCGACCTGGAAGGTATTCTCTAATTTCTATTTTAATAATTCAACAATGCTTGTATTTTATGATGTTTTTTATGAATAATGTTAAGAATTATAATTGCATTAATCTATGGCATTTATGTTCGATTAATGTAATGTTTTTTAATTATATCATTAGATTAACTTCAAGTAATTTATGTCTTAATGACAATGAATTAATTTATGGCCTTGATGACAACGGAATCTACAAGAAAGTTAACGTGCTATGCAATGACTTGATTTATGATCTTGATACAATGCAATTTACGAGAAAATTAAGGTGGTCTCTAATTTCTCCATCAGTATTTGAATGTTTGTATTTCATGATGTTTTTTTTATAAATTATAATACTAAGAATTATAATTGCATTAATTTATGACACTTTTGTTATAATGTTTGCAATTTATTTTAAATGGAAAAAATAGAAAAAAAAACTACTTTTAAGGATGAAGGTGTATGTATGGAATATTTTTTAAGAAAAAAATGTCTTAAAGTGAGTATGTTATATTAATTAACTTGGATTGGATTTTGAATCTCTATATTTCTAGGTGGTTGAGCTCCATCTTAGAATTGGTTGCGACAATAAGGATGCATTATAGGAAGTAGTTAACACATTAGATGTATGCTTAGTGTTTATTCATGATCTTATTTTTTGTTTTGTAAGAAGTTTTGATTTCTAAATTAAATCAATGGTTCTATATTTCACTAAATTTATTTGATATATGTATCAATATAAAATAATTGATTTAGATTTTATTAATTAATGTAATTTTTTAATATCATAATCCTATGTTAATCTAATAATTTTTAGAACTAATATGAATCTTTACTATTTTAGAAATTAGATATATTCATTGACAAACAGATATTTCATGAATATTTGATATCTTAAATTTTGCGTAGTTTCGAAATTATTATTCATTTCAAAAATATTCTAATGTTATTAAATAAAATTTGCAAAAAATAATATTAGAAAAGTAATACAACAATCCTTTAAAAATAAAAATAATAGCATTATTTACATCAACAACTAATTGCAAGTTTTGAAATAATAGCTATCTTTAAACCTCATTTTTAGAGGGTATAAAATGTGTTCCTTGAATGTGGATTAAAGATATATTATACACTGAAGATACATGATTAACAATAATTAACAATTTTGGAGAATGGAACATTTGGGTTTACATTCGAAAGAAAAATGGTGTTCTTTTAATTAAGTATTTGTCTTTCTTACGACTAGAGGTTTCATATTGGTAATTTGTAAAGTGAGTTATTGTCAAAAAATTTAAAATGTTCAATGATAAATTGATAGGTCATAATGATGTTCATATTTAGATTTTTTTTTCATGTTCATATCAATATAATATAATAATATTGCAGGGTGATAATAATGTTTTGTTATGATATTTGTTAATTAAAGTCATAAATTAAAAAATATTCATTTATGTTTATCATTTGAATATATAATTAAGTCATACATCACAACATTATATATATATATATATATATAT
>LPNX010118478.1:3845-17974 GCA_001517045.1 Pseudotsuga menziesii
AAATGAGAGTTAAGCATGAGGCCGCGTGGAGGCTTGGACAGAGGAGATAGCCCTCTGGATCCTTATCAAAGCATAACTCAGGACTTTTGCACATCTGGGGATTCTGTCCTAGACAGAGTTTCGGGCTCATCTACTCTGCCCATGCGTACGAGTTCGGCTTGCGACTGTCCCCCCAAACTGTTGGTATTGCCAAGGTAGCCTTTAGTCTCTTGTCTTTTAGGGTTCATACCTAGGTAAAATGGAAGGTTATTTCTGGTTCACCGTGAACGGGCTTGGAAGGTAGCCTTTGTTGAAAGTGTAGGAGGGCGGTGGGTGATTCCTCCACTTGTTCCTAAGAACCACTTCAAGGACGCCAAGTAATTGTTCATTAGCTTTCTTCAGGAAAGTATATCTTTTTACCCTGGTTTTGATTGCTTGAGACTTTAGGATTTTTTTAGTGTATGCTCTGTGGATTTGCTTGTGTTTAGTTGGCCTTAGGGTGTGATTAGTCAAATTTTTAATTCTGGAGGAACAACCTGTTAGAAGGTCAAGAAGGTTGAGAAACCTTCCTCCTCTCACCACATTGGAGCCTCCACCTTTACCCCAAAGGCGGAGATTAGACACTGACGGTTCTTTTGAACCAGTAGGGATAAGTGAAGTTCTTGGTGAACCGGAACTGATAGCTAACCGTTTATATTTTGACACAGTTGAGATAGAAGAATTGCAGACTGACGAGTTTGCAAGAAATTTTAACACCCCCTTGACTGATTTAAACGATCCTGTGATCGTTCAGGTTAGACCTTTTGATTCACCAGTGCTAGGTGTCCCTATGGGTAGAGTTATGTCTTCTGCGGAAGAAATTTCTTTTGTCTTCACCTCGACCCTTCCGGTTGAAGGGGTACTACCTACCTGAGTAAGTGCCCCTAGATCAAATTTACCTTCTACACCTTTGACTCCAGCGAGCCGGGTGGTCCAACCACCGGTTCACACAAACCTAGGAGGTACTTGAGGTGACATGGTTACTGGGATCCCCAGTATACCTACCATTCCTTCTTCCTTCCCTTACTCTACCTAGAGTGGTCCGATAGGATCCTCAGCTTTTGTCCAAGGATTTCCTTGGAATGGGGGCCACATTCCCCCATCCAGTCCATATGTAGGTCCATCTCCTTCATATGTAGGAGTGTAGTTTGGGAGAAACAACTCTTATGGGCAAAGCTTCCAAACCCCTATTTTGTTCCCATACACGAGCTCTCCCTTTTCATTTTTTAGCGGAGGGATACCTGCTCCTATCTTTCAGACCCCTGCTTCTATGGGGACAGCCCGAACCACTTACACTGCACCTCCCACACATAATCCTGTGGCCTACAGATGGAATCCATTTCAAAGCAACTTTCCCACTTCACAACCGGTGGCTAGGGGCAACCCCACTTTTTCCTATGGGCATTCGGGGGAAGGTCCCTCTAATCCCCAAGCTGGCACATCTAGTGCCCCGGTTAGGCCCAAACTTCCTTTCCTGACAACTTTAAACTTGCCAGACTTGTCAAAGTTGATGAATGACCCAGTGAGGCATGACCCCTTGTGGCCACCTGTTCCCACCAAATTCCCCTCGAACATCCCTAAGTTCGAAGGTAAAGCTGGTGAAGATCCTGGGGCTCATGCCACCACCTTCCATTTATGGTGTTCTTCCAATTCACTGAATGAAGATTCAGTGAGGTTGAGGTTGTTCCAGAGGACCTTGACAGGAACTGTGGAAAAATGGTACATTGAACTACCTTCTGTTGCTTTCAGTAGTTTCTGGGACTTGGCTAGTGCTTTTCTTAACCACTTTTAGCTTCCGGTCCGATATGATTTCGAAACAGACTTGTTGTCTACTTTTAGAAAAAACAAGGATACCCACATCTCAGATCATATCCAAGAGTGGAGGAGGCGAAAGAGCCTTGTCAAAGCAACCATTCCTCCTGAGTTTCTATTAGAGTGGTTCCTTAAGTCACTATTGCCATACATATCTAAGGATGTTTCCACATCAGGAGTGACTAATGAAGAAGAAGCCATACTCAGGGCCCAGTAGTTGGAATTGATTTATTCACAGTCTGGGATCTTATATGAGATCATCCCTGATACACCGAGGCCTTCGCATGAAGCGGGGAAGCCTAAGCCTGGACCCCATGCCAATGGTGTGGTTGGTTCCGTGAACTCTCCCACCGTAGAGTCTTTGACAAAACAACATCACCAATTGTCTGTCAAATAGTCTATGAAGAGGTAGCAAAGGCTGCCCCCTCCCCCCAAAGTGCAAATGTTTTTGCACAAACCTCTCAGAAGGGCAATCAACAGCCCGACGGGAAGAAGTAGAAAGGTAAAAAGGGAGAGAGAAATCAAAACAAGCCAAAGCCCATGAACAATGCTGATGGGGGAAAAAAAGAAAAGAAGAAGGTCAAGTTCCCTTGTAAGTTGTGCCAAGAGGACCACCTTACTCACCTTTGTCCCCTTATGGATCAAGCCCAGAAGCTGCTCAAAGCTCAATAACCGGCTGTCCTGAAGGATCCTTTTCCCCAAGGATAGAACTCTGCTTCAGCTTCTACCGTAGCAGGGGGCACTCAAACTGCCCCTAACCCAAATTATATCAACATGGTTCGATCCTCGACTTTGTTTCAAACCAGGAACAAAAACTATGAGAAAGAGACTCCAGAGATGGGTAAAGCTGTAGGTGAACCTTCCAACCCTCTCACAATAGAGAAACCTACGGAAATCATGCCAAAGATACCCAAAGGTGTCTTTAAGAAGACTTTGCATAACCCGAATGCTAGGGCTGCTTCCAACTACTCTATGGTTGAATACTTGGCTCAGACCCCGTGTGCAATGTCAGCTTTGGAGGTGCTACAGAGTTTTCCCGCTCAGCGGGATGCCCTCTTAGCAGCTTTAGGTAGCATGGACTCTTCAAGTCTCACGGTGAAATTTAATCTATCTGATGTCAAAATTCGCCTGCCTTACCATGTAGCCCTATCAATAGATGTCGTCCATGGTGGTAAGACCATTGGAAGGGCAGTTGTTGATGAGGGAGCCTCTACATGTGTTATGTCCCTGGCCTGTTGGAAAGCTCTTAGATCCCCAGAGCTGGTCCCATCAAACACTTTACTTACTGCTTTTGATGGAAGATCTTTCCGTCCACATGGTATCTTGCCGGATTTTGAGATTAAGTTGGCAGGAAAAGCAGTGTCTATTGAAGTAGAAGTGATTGATGCTCCTTTGGACTACAATTTGCTTTTGGGAAGGAATTGGACTTATGCAATGTATGCTGTGGCGTCGACCATTCTTTGTGTCATGGTTTTTCCACATGAGGGAAAGTTGGTTACTGTTGACCAACTTGATTTTACCCGAAAAGGCCGGTTAGAGTCCAAGGAATCCACTGTGCCATTGGTTGATCAGGCCAAACCTGCTGCACAGAGCTTGGGGGATAGAATGTATGCATCATTGATGGGCACATTTGACCTTCCAGGCCCGGTTAATTATATCGGTTCTACTAGTGTGGAGAAGTCCATCGCTACGGTTGTCGGTAGGACTGATCCTTGGGTCCTCCCAACTCCCCAAGAACTGGAAGTGCCCTTATCAACAGTGGAGGTGGTGTATCAAGCTATCACTCAAGCCACTGTTGATCCCATTCCAGATCCTCTAACAGTCTCAGACGATCTGGAAGAAGTCTATTTGCCCACATGGGTAGAAAACTCTTTGCATTCTATAGATTGCTTAGACACCGTTTTACCTTTCGATGAAGCTATTCTGGAAGCCATGAGTGGACGTGATAAGATATGTGAGGATATTCATCATCGATCCTATTTTCTTCCAGAGCTAAGCAGAATAGAAAACCAAGAGTTTCATGTGAGACTGTCAGATGATGTCGATACACATATCAACCCTTTGCCTAGGGAAGGAGTGTTTGCCTAGGGGAATATGGCAAACATTTCTGCCACTATACCTATCAACATCTCTGTAAACCCAGATGTCTTGGAAAATATCTATATAGGTGCAAACTGCTCTCCGGAGGAGATTGCTATCTACACTGCCCTTTTTAAGGAGTTCCGCGATATCTTTGCTTGGTTATATGAGGAGATGCCAGGAATAGATCCATCTATTGTTCAACATGAAATCCGAACCTATCCTAATTCCAAGCCAGTTCAACAAAAATTAAGACCCATGAGCCTGCGTAAAGCGGTGACTATGAAGGCAAAAGTTGAAAAACTGTTGAAAGCTGGTTTCATATATCCCATAGCTTTGACTGAATGGGTGTCCAACCATGTTCTTGTTGATAAGAAACAAGGGACTATTCGCGTTTGTATAGGCTTTAGAGACCTCAATAAAGCCTGTCCTAAGGAAAACTACCCCACACCATTTATTGATCAGATCGTAGATGCATGTGCGGGAAGTGAGGTGTTTTTGTTTATGGATGGTTTCTCTGGCTACAATCAAATCCAAATCAAACCGGAAGACCAACATAAAACTGCTTTCATTTGCCCTTGGGGTACATTCGCGTATAAGAAAATGCCCTTTGGATTGAAAAATGCCGGGGCAACCTTTCAACAAGCCATGAAATTTTCTTTTCATGACATTAAAGCCATTGTCGAACCATACCTTGATGATCTTCCCGCACATTCTCGCAAGAGGATCCAACATCCTGATCATCTATGGTCGATCTTTGAGAGATGCAGATATTATAAAATTCGCTTGAATCCCCAAAAGTGTGTATTCTGCGTGAAGTCGGGAAGATTGCTTGGATTCATTGTCTCTAGTAGAGGCATCTAGGTGGATCCTTTGAAAGTTGAGGCCATTGTAAATCTGCCTCCTTCTCGTTCTCTCAGGCAACTTCAAAGCCTGCAAGGAAAGTCTAATTTCCTTCGACGTTTTATCGTTAATTATGCCAAGATCACTAAAGGTTTCATGTGCCTACTCAAACAGGACACCCCATTTGTATGGGATGAAACTGCACAACTTGCGTTCAAGGAATTGAAAAAAATCCTTGTTGTCGGCTCCCTTATTACGCCCACTAGATTATTTTAGGGATTTTATATTGTATCTAGCCGCGTCGGAGTCGACCATTGGGGTAGTACTAGTCCAAGAGGATGATAAGCTTGTTGAGCATGTTGTTTATTACCTTAGCCATGCTTTGGTTGGACCTGAGCTTAGATACTCCCATGTTGAGAAGTTAGCCTTAACAGCTGTTTATGCTGTACAGAGGTTACGGCACTACATTTTACTAAGGACCACCATAGTAGTGGCATATGTAAACTCATTTCAATATGTTTTATCCTGATGCATTGTTGGGGGAAAATTTAACAAATGGATAGTCATTCTCCAAGAGTTTGACTTGGTTTTCCAATCCACTAAGTCTAAAAAGTCCTTAGTTTTTGCTGAGCTTATAGTATAATTTCCCACTGAAGGAGATGTAGTGATTGAAGATGACTCATTCCTAGATGATCACATCTTCCTGATATCCACCTCTGATCCTTGGTATGGAGATATTCTTATATATCTCCAGACTTTGAATTATCCTGCCACTTCCTCTAGGGAGGAACGACGTAAGTTACGCCTTCATGCCAAGAACTACCTCATTATAGGAGATACATTATATCGACGAGGGGTACATTCTGTCTTGCGTCGCTACCTTACTCATGAGGAAGAGGAGATTGTCCTAAATGATTCCCATAGCGGAGCGTGTGGGGGTCATTTATCTGGGTTAGCAACGGCCCAGAAGATATTACGTGCCGGTTATTTCTGGCCCACCATCTTTAAAGATTGTGTGGAAGCAGTGAAACGCTATCATCTGTGTCAGCTTTACACCAGGAAAATGCGGTCACATCCTGCTCTGTTATTTCCCGTTGTCATTGTAGGAATCTTCATGAAATGGGGGATCGATTACATGACGTGCAACCCAGTCTCGGCTGGGGGGCATAAATACATCATTGTTGCTGTTGAATATTTTACGAAATGGGCAGAGGCAATGCCTACTTTCAAATACAATGGGGAAACAACAGCTTTCTCTGTTTTCAATCAGATTAATGCAAGGTTTGGTATTCCCAAAGTGATTGTCACTAACCATGGCAGTCATTTTCAAAATAACATGATGACGAAACTGACTACCATGCTTGGATTTTGACAAGAACATTCTTCTCCATACTATCCGCAAGCAAATGGTCAAGTTGAGGCTGTAAACAAGACTTTAAAAAATATCCTTAAATGGACAATTGATGCAGCCCACTCTAATTGGCACATCATGTTATATCCTGCTCTTTGGGCCTACCGAGCCAATGTGAAGACCGCTACAGGTTTTTCACCTTTCCAACTTGTTCACGGGATGGAAGCAGTTACTCCGATTGAATGCGAAATCCCATCTTTGAAGATAGCCATTCATGTGTTACCTGATACGAATGAGCTTGAGGAACGTCTTCTCCATTTAGAACAACTTGATGAACAACGTAGAGATGCGTTGACTGCAAATTAGGCTCATAAAAATAGGGTTAAATCTCAATGTGATAAAACGGTCAAACCTAGGGTTTTCTCTGAGGGGGAACTTGTCTTGCTTTGGGACCAAGATAAAGAACCTATGGGGGCAGGAAAATTCAAGGCTATGTGGTTAGGACCCTATGTTGTGTCAAAGGTATTAATTAAAGGTGCATATGAATTAGTTGATTATGATGGGAATAAGCTGCCTGAGCCTAGAAATGGGCTCTACTTAAAGAAGTACTACACTTAGGCTTAGCACTTTTTCTTGTATTTTATGTATTTTTATGTACATTAGGTTGTCAGTTTTGTTTTTTATACTATCTGCCGGTTGTTGCAGATGTCTTCCAAAATGTATGTAGGTTTCGCTGATGGCGCCAGCCATCATACTTGTAACCTGGCTTCGGCAGCATGGGTTATATATTCTCCCTCAGGATAGCTTGTTGCCGCGGGAGGCGCTTGTCTAGGTTCTGCTTCTAATAATGTTGCTGAGTATAGGGCCATCATTGAGCTCCTATGGGATGCTTTGTCACACGGCATCACCCAACTTGAGGTCCATTTGGATTCTCAGTTGGTTTTTTCCCAGCTCAATCGAGCTTATCAAGTGCGTAATCCCATCTTATTACATCAATTCATGCAAATTCGTTTATTGGAAAGACATTTTGAAGTTATTACTTTCAATCATATTCCACGAAACCAAAATTTATTGACTAATGCATATGCTAATTACATTTTGGATTGGCATCTCACACACATTTTATAAAATTATACAGCAAATATATAAGAAACACTTGTAAATAAACTGACAACAAAACACAAATATATATTTATATGTAAAATATCTGTCATAGATAGGTTGAGTCTAATCCATAGATCCTGTCATATACAAAATATACAAAATGTGGTCATAGTCCATCAAAATGCCCTAGAACTAAGCCTGGCTGCCCTAGCCACTAGGACCTCCTTGGTCCCCATGATCTCTATGCATATTGGCTTCCTCAGCCTCCTTGGCTTCGACAGCCTCCACCGCATCCCTATATACAAGTACTGCTCTAGCTACTCGCCTGAACAACCGTAGCCAAATCGATGGAACCCCTACAACAAACTCCTGCATGGTTGTAGATATATGCTCAATCCATATCGTAGGTACTCTCTGGGTGAGCCTGGCCAGCTTTCCCTCTAGTACCTTGATCAATCCTGGGTCTCCTCCTACAACCGGCCGCACGAACATATGAGGATGCCCTTCAGGGCAGACTGGTCCAACATCTGCATTTTGACATATGAATAGGGTTAAGACTTGTACATATGTATATATCCTATCATTTGAAAATTCATAAAAATTTGAAAATGATAAAAAATTAAAAATTACTTACCCATCTCACCCCATATTCCTCCTGGAGGGAGGACAAGGTTGGGGTCACCTCGGAAGTCCATCCCGGCGTATGGAAACTGCTCCAATGCTGGTAGCTGTCGTTCCCACCATGTGTAAAAGTCATCATCATACACACTGTGTACTACGTCTCCTCCTCCTTGACGGAGGAAGATGTCTCCCCATCGGCTCAGCCTGGGCTGACGTGGCGATCTGACCTGTAGTGGTATAGCAGGGCTCATGGCTGGTACTCTCTCGAAGAAGAATGCCACTAGTATGCTAGCATAGCCAAAATTATTGTGTCTTCCCCTCTTGCATTCGGATAGTTGTCTCCTCATAATGGGGGAAACTCCCGAGCACCAATCATAGAGATCACCTCTAAAGCAGTCAACTTCCACCCTCATTTGATTCCTGGTGGCCATATGTAACCCTGATGATCCTGCAAGTCTCACAATGGTACTAGCTAATGCCTGGAGAGTAAAATCCTGGATGTCTGCAATAAGAACGCTGATTCCCTTCTTCTGAGTACCCGGTGTATAGAATATGTCAACATAGTTTTGGACACTTAAGGGGTCACCGCCTCTGCCAGTGCCCTCCAAGTTCACCGGTGCTCCCCATTGTGACAACCCAGTAATGAAATATATATCTTCCACGGTAAGCTCTAAGGTCTCACCTTGAAGATTGAACATCCCCAGGTCATGATCCCAGTAATTGACCATAAACTCAAGTATGCGGACATTTTTCCACATGGGCGATGTACAAAAGAATTTCAATAGCCCACAAGTTCTCAATACTTATAGCGTGGGCACGCTTTGGAGCGCCGCATGATCCATCATTTCATGCTCCCTTTCCCTCCACTCCAGAACCATATTTTTCCTAGCAAATACACATAATGTAGTTCAGTATTTCACAATAAAAATTTAAAAATTTTGCATATTTTTAAAGTTTTGGTCCATCGCGCAGCATTCACGACTGTCTACTTAGGCAAGTCGCGAGTCATTCCTGGCTCTCTAGTTAGACAACCCACGAATGAAACGCGTATTCACGACTTTCATGCTTAGCAACCCGCGAATACGCACTGCCATAGTTTGGGACGCTGTTAAGTATTGAATTCACCATTAATTTTAATATTTGTTTGGATCAATTTGACGAGCTTAGGGTGTAGAATTACCTAAAGCTGATGGATTCCGATTCCGACGGTCCAATTGTCCACAGTAATCGATCAAAGGTAGAGGGTAATATTGCTTTTTATGGCATAAAAAGTTCAAATGGTGAGAATTGTTTTAATTTTCAAGCTATTTATAGAAATAATATTTCATAAAGTGGGTCTTTTGATATAGTTTGAAATGTCAATTAACTAATATCACCCTCTTTGTGCCTTGGAACAGGTTTATCAACTTTTACAAAGTGTTGTTGCTTCTATAGGGTGGTTTTGCTATTTCCAACATATGTTGGCATCTTATCACTCCACATTAACCTTAGTATTCAAAATTTTGCCATGGACTATGGCATTCTAAGCCATTAGTCCCTTGTCTCTACCATTTTTCTTTCATGGCTAGGGTTCTTATTTCATGAGTATCATCTTTATATGCCTTTGTCATCCTTGTTGGAGACATTTACCATCATACACACTCTTTCGGTCAAATTGGCCTAGTTAAACCACTATCCTAAGTTTAATTGACATCAGTGGAGCATTAATTACCATCATCCCAGTCATCCTCACGCCTACCTATAGTCAAGGAGGCTAACTTAGCCTTCCCTACAGTCAAGGAGGCTAACTGGAGCACTCCAGGGGTGATCTGTGTGACATTAATGCACTTGCATGCTAACTGGTGGTTACTTTCAATTCAACCAATCAGTTACAGTCAGTTAAGGTGCCTCCATTCATTAAATATATTATTTAATGATTATTTAATGATTATTCTATTATTATTTAATGAACTGGAGCTAACAAGGCGCCTTCACCAACTTCTGATGGTCAGTTCAGCTTCAGTTAACCTCATCAGGGTTTATTGGAGTCATGTAGTATTGGCACTTGATGGCTGGTTGCTATGACATGTGTTTGATCTCCTTCAGTTGAGATTAAGTCATTTATTGCACTCCAACTTCAGTTAGGGATTGGTGAGTCAATTAAGGTTTTTTACAAGTGGTTAACTATGTGAGATTGCATGGCAAAGAGTCAGTTAAGCTAGACTCACTTATGGAATTCGAATTGTCCCCTTAGGTATTCGAATTCTTCATGGAGTTAAGCTATTACTCCTGCATGGGAATTGTAACCCTTTATTGTTTATAAAATATACATAGAAGAAACCTATTGTGGTTCCAATTATTGCTAATTCATGAGTAATTTGTTAATTATTCTTTGATGATTTTGATTCCTAGTTCCTAGATCATGTGCAAGAATTAATATGGTATCAGAGCTCACGGTGGGACGAAGATCAATATCTCAAGAACAAGCCATGAAATGTGAGCAATAGCTCAATTTCTTTATTTTTCCCTTTATGTTTTGATTTTCAGGTTTCTACAGGTGAAGCATTCGCTACAAGCAAATCCAGATGGCCTCCTCAGCCTCCTCAGTACCTTTGTTGACTCCATACAATTTCCACACATTGAAACTCAAAATAGAGCATCAGCTGAAATGCAAAGGACTCCATAGATTCACCATGGACACTGAACCGGAGCCTGTAAATGCCATAGAAAAATCAAGATTCTTCAACAAAAAGGATGAAGCCTTCGGTTTCTTGTGCCTCTCTATTTCCGATGATCTTCTCTTCCATATTACGCATCTGATTACACCGAAAGAAATATGGGACAAATTGGAATCACTGTATGGGAAGCATGATGACATGACATTTTATCAACTCGAAAATGAACTCATGTCTCTCCAACCTTCCAATTTCGAGACTCTGAATGATTTCTTTACAAAGTTCAAGAATATAGTTTTTCTCTTGAAGCAATGCAAAGTGGAGAAGGAAGATGATCAGCTCATCCTAGCCATCCTCTCCAAACTCAGGGCTGATTATTCAATTTTTGTTTCTACATTCCGTGCAGGGAAGCTCACAAATCCCAAATGGAAGATGCCTACACTCGATGCCTTCATTGAGTCCTTAACTAGTGAACATGACAAGCTTGTCCAGATGGGGATCATCCGATCTTCCCGTGACCAAGCCCTCCATGTCACGGGGCCCAAAGATGTGAAAGGTAAAGGTAAGCAGCAGAAAAATCAGAAAACTAAGTATGATGCTCCAAAGCCTAAACTTGAAAATCAGCAGCATGATGAATCTTCCGGTTCAAGGAAGAACAAAGGAAAAGGGCACAATGGGAAAGAAAGAGTCAAGTGTTCTTACTGCGGGAAGGGTTTTCACCCTGAACATGCTTGCATGAAGAAAAATCTTGATGAAGCAACCTCTCTCCTTGAGAGGAATCACATCAATCTTTCGGAAAGCTTCGGAGGAGAGATCACCAAGACTGGGAACCACAGCATGAGAAAGGTCATGCCCTCATGGCAAGCACTTCGAAGTCCAAATCACTGCTGATTGACAGTGGATCTTCGAATCACATGATGGCTGAAAAATACTCTTTTTCATCCTTGGATACCAGCAAATCCATCCCCATCCACTTGGGAGATGACTCCACCATCATTACCAAAGGACAAGGTACTGTAGATCTAGAAAATGGTTTTTTTTCTAATGTTTTGTATGTACCATCTCTAGTAGCAAATCTCCTTAGTGTCTATCAAATGACACATACAGGAATGCCTAAGAGAGTCTCTTTCAGCCCAAATGATGTTGAGATAATAGAAATTTCATCCGAGAAACTCATTGCAAACGGCCATGCAAATCATCATGCAAAAGCCTATGAGTTCTCTCACTTTGTTGCGGATGAAAAGCCCACCGCTTTGCTAAATCATGGAAATGAGGTTAGTAGGCTGTGGCATGAAAGGTTTGGCCATCTTAATTTCAAATATTTTCAGCAATTACAGAAACATTCCATGGTTGAAGGCCTTCTGGTCATCAAGGCAACTACGGGAGTCTGCAAGGGTTGTGTGATTGGAAAGCACCCTGAGCACAAGTTCGATCGGGGGAAGGAAAACCGAGCTACAAGCATATTGGGGCTGATACATTCTGATATCAGTGGTCCAATGTCTGTCACATCCATGAATGGATCAAGGTACCTCCTTACCTTTATTGATTATTTTTCAAGATATACATGGGTTTTCTTCCTCAAAAAGAAATCAGAGGTATGTGAAAAATTTTCTGAATTGAAGGCTTTGATCGAAAATGCCTCTGGGCTTAAGATCAAGATACTAAGATCTGATAATGGAGGGGAGTATGTCAGTAATGAGTTGCTTTCCATATGCTCCCAAAGTGGTATTCAGGCCCAACATTCAATTCCCTACACTCCCCAGCAGAACAGTGTAGCGGAAAAGAAGAACCGGTCTCTCAAAGAGATGACCACCTGCATGTTGGAGTCAAAGAAGCTTGCTGCAAATTTGTGGGCTGAATCCACGCATGCTACAGCATACATTTAGAACAGGGTGCCACATTCATTAGTGAAAGGTAAGACTCCTTTCGAAGCATACTTTGGACACAAGCTTGATGTGTCTAACCTACGGGTGTTTGGGTCCACTGCATGGGCCTGGATTCCGCTTGATAAAAGAAGGGCTTTGCAACCGCAAAGCATAGAATTTCTGTTTATTGGATATCCCGATGAATCTAAAAAATTCAAGCTTCTGGATATCAATACC
This sequence comes from Pseudotsuga menziesii, assembly GCA_001517045.1. Classification (NCBI taxonomy): domain Eukaryota; kingdom Viridiplantae; phylum Streptophyta; class Pinopsida; order Pinales; family Pinaceae; genus Pseudotsuga; species Pseudotsuga menziesii. The sequence continues at coordinate 16,430 of LPNX010118478.1, forward strand.
AAACAGATCATCATCGAAAGAAGTGTCAAGTTCGATGAGCCTCTTCAGGAGGTGGAACTAGTGGAGGAGAAAGCTGCTGAAATTCCTTCCTATTCCACTGAATATTTGGATGATGAAATTGGGGATGATGACCCTGATTTGGATCCTCTGATTTCTGATATCAGTGTGCCAAAAACATCAGATACTGAATCAGAACCTAAAGTGCAAAATCATCTTCCTACATGGGCCCGACAGACACTCTCCTCCGCAGGAGACACCATTGGAAATCAGGATGATCCAAGGAGAACCCGGTCTGATTTCCAAAGAGCAGGTATTGCACTCTCTTGTTCTGATATTTTGCTGTCCGAAACTTTCTATTTGATGATTATTTCAGATCCAAAATCCTACTACCATGCTCGGAAGGATCCGAGATGGCAAGTTGCCATGGATGAAGAGATGAATTCTCTTCAGAAAAACACTACTTGGGAGCTAGTTCCTCTTCCTCCGGGAAGGAAATTGGTTCAATGCAAGTGGGTGTTTCGGACAAAGGTTGTTGCTGATGGAAGAACCTGCAAGGCTGGTAGAAAAAGGTTTCTCTCAGGTCCAAGGAGTGGACTACCATGAGACCTTTGCACCGGTTGCAAAAATGGACTCCATCCGCCTTGTTTTGGCTATTTCTGCATCCAAGCACTGGGAGGTGCATCACATGGATGTTAAGTCATCCTTTCTGCATGGAGATCTTCATGAGGAGATATACATGAAGTAGCCTGAGGGCTACATCACTGATCCATCTTTGGTTTGCAAGCTAAAGAAATCACTATATGGGTTAAAACAGGCCCCAAGAGAGTGGTATTCCAAGATGGATGCCTTCCTTCTCTAGCAAAACTTTTAGAGATGTAGATCAGATCCAAATGTGTATTTACAGCAGCATGATGGCCATATTATTATTATTTTTTTATATGTTGATGAATTACTAATCACAGGTAGCACAGTTGCCTCCATTTCAACCATCAAAACTGCTCTCCACAATGCCTTTGAAATGAGTGATTTGGGGCTTCTAAAACAATTTTTGGGGCTCGAAATCGAGCAAAATTGTGATGGGATCATGGTCACTCAGTCAAAATACATTTCAAACCTGTTATTCAAGTTTAACATGGCTGAATGTAGACCTGCACCATTCCCTTTCCTTTCAGGGATCAGCCTTGAAGAAGGAAAAAGCACACCTCCTATGGACTGCACTATCTATCGACAGTTGATTGGTAGCTTGTTGTACTTGACACATTATAGGCCTGATATTTTTTATGCCGTGAATGATGTATCAAGATACATGCAGAAGCCTCATGATCTTCATTGGAAGGCAGCCAAGAGGATCCTCCAGTACATTCAAGGAACCAGGACCTACAGCATTCACTATGCTACAGACTCCGAGCTAGAGCTGGTTAGATACACAGATTCCGATTGGGAGAGTGATTCTATTGATCGGAAGTCAACTTCCGGATATGTATTCATGTTTGGTGGTGGCCCTATTTGCTGGTCAAGCAAAAAGCAGGCTGCCATAGCACTATC
>LPNX010118480.1:0-22672 GCA_001517045.1 Pseudotsuga menziesii
AGGTTGCTGATGGCGAGTATTTTATTTATATGGAAAAAAAAAATGAGATTTTATGGTTGTACTATATAAGTTTATATCTTTGTGTGAGATCTGTATTTGTTGTTCCTTATATATTTAAATGTAGTTTTGCCTTTCAGTAAAGGCTATTATAATACAGGAGCAAAGATTAGTACATGCAAATTTGGTTTGATAAAAAAATAATATGATTACATCTTTGATAGATATTCGAGTTTAATATAAGCTTCTTTCCTGGCTATCTGATTTTTTTGACTATGAATTTTGTCATTTTCAATTTAATTTACGTTATATAGAAAAACGCATAAATTTGATGATTACAATATTTTAAAGCTGAAAAAAAGTTAGATGTTCCAAATATATATATAAATTTAAAATATGGCTTTGTTTACCAGCTTCTTAGAAGCTTGTCTTTACCTTAAAAAAATTATCAAATTTTAAAAATAATTCTCTTATAAGAAAGAGATAAAAGATAAGATAAAACTCGTTGGCTTTAAATCTTTAAAAAATCAAATCAAAAGAAAAAGATAAAACTCGTTGGCTTGAAATTTAGATCTAGTTCTTATTAGTTTAAATTATAATTTGGTGTTCAGAGACTGCATTAATTGTTTTTTGAACTGAGATTGAAATATGAAATACCGCGGTAACAGGATATCAATATTTACTTATCAAATATATTATAGTTTAACATGGTGATATTGTTTTATATACGTTGACAGCTTTAAAAAACCGAGTGCATAAAGCAATTGAGAATGAAAGTGCACGTAGACTCATTGAAAATGATACCTGAAATTTTTTTTTAAGGGTTTATGAATTTCTTCAAGGATATGTAAGAGACAAGGATGAATATGTAAGAGACAAGGATATATAAGAGTTGGATAGACTTTCTGAGCTCGGATTAGGTTATCCAATGATCCACTAAATCCAAAATGAGGAAGATTTGTATCTTTAAACTTTCATTAATAGACCATACTCCATAGAAATTGATCAAATCAAATAAAACGTGTGATTGAACAGATGTGGTGCTGCCCTGGCCGACAGGTGACGATGGGTTATGGTTCTCGCAGCTTCTTTATTCTAATTTTTATTTTCTTTCTATTTTAATTGAAACTTTGGCATCATTAAGAACTTTAAAATTATATTACAGAAAATGAGCAAGAATAAACTTTTCTAGTTTTTTTTTGAGAGGAAAGATCCACGGGAAACCCAGCAATACTTCCCCACATTAGTGGATGGTAGAGGTGGTAAACTGCCGGCCATCCTCGCAGATGGCCTAACCCCAAAGGACTCGAGGCTCGAACCAGTGACCTCTCCCCGTACCAAGCTTACCAAGAGAGTGTAAGCACGTCTTGCCAATTGAGCTAACCCTTGGGGCTAACTTCTCTAGTGAGCTAACTTCTCTAGTTACTTAGCATAGAGGCTCATCAACCAAAGGCAAACACAACGTATGCATTCTATTGGGTAAGATATTATTCTTATTCATAGTTATGGTTGTATTCATTTATTCGATCAAGTATCATTTCTTTCGTATGCATTCTATTGGGTAAGATATTATTCTTATTCATAGTTATGGTTGTATTCATTTATTCGATCAAGTATCATTTCTTTGCCCTTTCTCTTAACTAGGAACTTAGAACTTACAATAAATTTTCATCTTCAAATTTCATATTGGAACTTACTCTAGACTTTCATCTTCAAATTTCATATTTGGATTTAAAATGTATTTTAAGAATGTTATAAAGTATCATTTCTTTGCTCTTTCTCTTAACTAGGAACTTACTCTAGATTTTCATCTTCGTGGATTTAGAATGTATTTTAATCATTTCAAATGTTATAAATTGTAACTAGTAAGATACAAGAAACTACAAACAAGATAGTATACTACACAAGCTTGTATCTAATCTTGGAGACAAACAAGCTTGCATTTAATCTTGGAGACAAATAAATCTCCAAATAAATCATAAGAACATCGACATTCCTTTTTCCATCTAATCTTGGAGATAAATAAATCCTAAAAAGATCGACATTCCTTTTTGGTTTACTAACATGATGTGTTTCTCTAATGATAGCAATCACAAAAAGGAGTACAAAAGCATGGATCACTTGCTCTAAGGACATGAACAAATATTTGTTCGTATGCACAATGTTTATTACAATTCAATTTACAATCTTGACTTTGAAATCTCTATCCTATTGCAATTCAAGTTGCAATTCAAGTTACAAATTCTTTAACAGGGAATATGTAGCTTTGCTGCTCATCCTTAGCAAAATTCAAGTTATTAACCCACGCAAATGGTACCTAACCAGAATATAGTGAGTTTGTGTCTCCTACGCCTTATTGAGAAAAAGACACCAATGATCCTTCCCTCCTTTGTCGGGAAAGAGCTACACATCTTATTGTACGTAATTATTGAATCTATGCTTTTCCAATTCACGGTGTAGAAGGTCCGTCGATTAGGTGGTATGCTAAATTTTCTACTCAATAGTTACCTTTTACTATGAGTGAGATGTCCTCTAATTAAGGTATACATGTTGTTCGATATCACTATATATATCCAACTAAGTTAGAAAGAGGAAGTCAACCAAGAAGAAAAGGAAATTGTTGTGGGGTTAAGTACACCTATAACACCCACACATAACCATATTTATCATATGTATGATAAATAGTAAATTATTTACTTTAACATAGCTAATATGTGAATTTTCATGGGCCACTTTGAGATACACACTTTTAGGGGCGTTTTCACTAAGAACTTTCAAAGGGATTTTTCATAATACTTTTACAAGGCATTTTAGTGAGCTATTTTTAGCAAAAATTTCTAAAATTGGGCATGTGTAGGCCTTACCTAAACCTTAATTCATGATATTGATCTAATCAAGTGTATATGTTCTTTATCACAATCTTTATTATAATCTATTTCCTCTTTATTCCTCGATGATTTTATTTATTTCAAATTCATTGATCTTTTCAACGTGGAATTTTTGGGATTTTCACAAAGGCGTTTTTTATGGACTTTTAACTAATTCATTTTCATTGGGAATTTTTATACTATTTTCACTATTAATTTTTTTAGATCTAGGCATTTTCATAGCATACCCCTCAAACCCCATGACCTATGCACAAGTTCCTTCTGACAATATTGATTATAATTTACTTCTTATTTATTTACTTTCATTTTATTTATTTTAAAGTTGATTTCAATAAGACTTTTCAAATTAAGGAACTTTCATTGAGATATTCTCATTGTGGATTTTCATTTTCATTAAGGAACTTTCATTGAGGTATTTTCATTGTGAATTTTGATGTTATACATTTTAAACTTTAATCGGTGATATTTATTTCAGTAAGGACACAAGTTCCTTCTCCCAATATTTGTTATAATTTATTTTCTCTCTAAATCTATATTCAAATATGAACAATTCACCACATTTACAAAAAATGTCTTCGTAGGGGAGACGTAGCAAGGTAAACCTAGATAATCTTCATGAATATATGGAATATTTACATAATATATGGAATAAAGAAAATATGAACTACAAACATAGTTCTTGGAAATGCTTGATAATAAGGTTTGATCATTTGAAGAAAATATCCATAGTTCGTGGAAATGCTTGATAATAAGGTTTGATCATTTGAAGAAAATATTCATAAATAGATAGACATTAAAATGATTGGGTTGGAGAATAAGTTGGAGAAAATGTATATATTATTTCAAGAAATAAATAGAAAATTCTACAGAGTAAAAAAATTAACCAAACAAGGAGAGGTCGATATTCTAGAAAATTATATATTATGAAGAATAAGATTAAAGAGTTAGAAGGAAAATAAATAACAATTGGCCATAAATAGTTTTGAGCCTAAATTGGATATCAAACCCATAAAAGAGGAGATAAATAATATTATAGATTTAAACCACAAGTATACCAAAGGATCCTTGAACCTCATTATTTCGAGTTGAAAGAAGGGAAGTAAGAGAACACACTAGCATTATTTAAGGAAAAGCCACAAAAAAATACAAAATGAAACAAAGTAATGATGGTTGGAAGAATAATTAACCAACAAATAGGTTAATTAATTTTAACATAAACTATAATGACCATAAATATGGAGTACATAATAAAACCCAAGCATTAAATTCATAGGAGCATTTATAAATGAAGGTCTCATTTTACAAGATCAAGCTAAACTAAGAAATTCCGTCTACTATGTACATAGTAGAATTGTTCATCCCTACAATTTTTTCATGTACATATCAACTTCTTCTCAATGTAGAGTCTATGGGGTACTCAATTTGACAATTGAAATTTTATCTTTGATACCCAATTCCACTTTCCTTTCCTCATAGTACAACTTAGTAGTGAAAACAATATTGTAATAACATCATGAATTAAATTTACATCCACAACCATGTATCCAATCCCAATTTGAATTCTTCAAAATTGAGGTAATTACATGCATGCACACTAATTTACAATAAAAAAATATAATATAAAACATCGCATTTCATACACATTATTAACATGCTTATCTCTCTAGGGAAATAATCCTCCAACTAGCTACAAACAAAGCATGTTTCTCCAAGAAATAGGCTCTCTACCACATGTAACTTGTTTATGATAGAGTTCACCCCATGAGTTAAGGCTATCAATACAAAAGTGTGAAGATCCTAATTCTTGTACTTATCCCACCTCATAGACAAATACCTAGTCCCAAATCTCATCTACATATTCCCTAGTCACTAGCACTCTTCCTCCTCATCGTATACAACACAAAGAATATGATTCCCTTCTCTACATCCAATCACTCATGCTATTTAGATTCCCTTTTAGTTCCTTAACATAGCTTTCCAAGGGAATCTCACAACTAGGAATATAGGTAATCCCAATTTTAGGTTAAGTGTTCTCTCACATATCATAATAACTATTATCACCTATTCTCATTTGCATTTCCATTAGCATGTATGGAACTTCTCTGGTTTTCTATAATTTCCCATCCTTTTTCCCAATATGAAGGATGAAAAAAATAACAACTAACATGATGGTCTCATCTCAATTTCAGACCTTTTATATGCATGCTCAAATTTTTCCATGTGACATGTTAGGAACCCATTTCCCCCCTTCAAATCCTAGCTTAGAATAATTAACAAGGTTAATTAATATATTCTCATAAACATGGGTTTATGGGCATAGGGTAATTTCACACACACATTAATTTCATAGCCAACATTAACTACTCACTACCTTGATTACCCCCAAGTCTTTGCATATAAACATGTACATGCCATGTTCATTTTATAACCAGTCTCATGCAATAATGGTAATGTCCATACATAATTTCAATACCACAAGGAATGAATGTATATTAATACATGAAATATGTATATTTCACATGGCTTCCATGGGTAAGAATTGAGTTAACCTCTCTTTTTTGGTAAGCCCTCCTTGACTTGAATAGACTTGTCACATGTATCTATCATAGAATAATCATATAAGTTGCCTCTTCCTCTCTTCAATCACTCTTGAAGGCTCTAGGATCATGTTTTTTACTAAACAATCCTTTGGTTGATCCTGATAAATTTCAAGAACCATGAATCTGCAGGCTTGAATGCCTGAATGAAAGAAATATGTAAAGAAGGATGCAGTAGAATTAACAATTGAATGTAAACTGATCAATGGATTCATGACATAAATTTCATACACACCGGACAAGAATTGGTCAGAATATCATTACATTGATTATCATTAAAGTTGTTGGAATACAATAGACATACATTAGGAAGAATTCGAATACCTTTGTGAGGATTCAAATTCACCTACTCAATCTGACTCATGTGCTAACTCAGTGTGAGAAAAATCAACACTGGAGCTCACAAGTGTAACTCTGACTAACCAAATCACTCTAAAATCAGTTAACTGATGAGGGTAGGTGAATAAATACGTCCACACTTCCTAAATCATGCAAAATGGAACTAGGCTAATTGATTGTTAAATAACTGATTGTAGCTAGAGCATAACTGAACATAACTTCCTACCTACCAAAGTCTACTGCAAGAGACTACTGGTGGCACTTAGAGTGGGTTCCTAAATTATAGGGATTGGTCCATGGGTCACCTAAACTCATGCATGAAGGAACGATAAGTGGTAGGTGGATCCTATGTGTGTCACCAATACACTGGTGAAGTGATAATGACCTCTTAAGTTAGTAAAATAGACCAAATAGACCATGTGGGAAAAGGGAGGATTAATTAATCCTAACACCCCCTCTTAATCCTAAATTTGGACAACCTGGGCCCTATCAACTGGTCCAAAGGACACCCATACAATCTAAATGAAAATAAAAAACAACTACTAATAAAATAGGGAAATGGGGAAAACCTCATGGGAAATCCCCCCTTCAAAATAGTAGGAAAATCATGAACAATAGATCAGTCAAGCCTTTATGCCAAGAGGAGATATGAGCTAAAAAATTTCTATTTTAACTGAAAGACTTGGTAAAAATATCTGCAATCTACTCCTCTATAGGGAAATAGTGTAGTGTGATAGAACTACTATGCACTAGTTCCCAAATGTAGTTCATGTGTAATTCAATGTGCTTTGTATGCTTCTTCTGAACTAGATCACTAGATATCTTGATGGTACTCTAGTTGTCACAATAGATGTCTACTGAAGGAGAACTGTGAATTACAAACTCTATCAAAATTCCATGAAACTAAACTGCCTAAATAACTACACATATATCACCCCTATACTCTGCTTCTATTGAAGAGAGTGCAAGAGCTGCTTGCTTCTTACTTAACCAATAGATTGGTCTAGATCCCAACATTAAAACAAAACCTGATGTAGATTTCCTAGTATTTCCATATCCATCCCATTCTGAATCAGTATATCCAATCAAATATAATTGAGCATCAACTTAATAATGGATCCCAAAATCTCTCGTACCCCACACATAGTGCAAGATGCACCTAATTTCCTTTTGGTGCAGCTCATGTGGCTCCTACATGTATCTAGGAGAAACACTCACAACATAGGAAAAGTATGGTCTTGAATGTATGAGGTATAGTAGACTCCTAATGAGTTTTCTGTATAGAGTACTGTCAACCAATGGTGTGGAACAACCTTCTTCCATCCTAATGCCAAATAGGAAGGGAAAGGATGTTGCTTTACAATATTCCTTGTGGAATATTTTAAGCAAATCTCCATTGTATCTAGACTATGTAATCATGATTCCCAGATTCTTTTGATTTACTTCGAGACCAATGAAATGCCTCAAGAGTTTTATATCTGTCATGGATGATGCTTCACTCAAATTTGACTTGATGCCTCTCAACTCAACAACAGAGCTATTAGTCATGAGCAAGTCATCCACATATAGGACAATCAACAATAATGAGCCCCTTTTCTGTTGCATGTAGAGATTGCAGTCAGATCTGCATCTCTCAAAGTTCCATGACATGAGAAAGGAATCTGTATTGGCATACCATTCCCTTGGGGATTGCTTGAGCCCATAGAGATATTTCCTCATTTTGCATACTAAGGATGAATATTCAATGTACCCCTCAGGTTGTCTCATATAGATCTCCTCTTCTAGGTCACCATGGAGGAATACACTCTTCACATCCATGTGATGTACCTCCCACCTATTTGAAGTTGTAATTTCCAAGCCTTAGACTTATGGAATCCATTCTTTCTACTTGAGAGAATGTCTCATTATAGTCCATCCCATGGACTTAAGAGTACACTTTTTCCACCAAACGAGCCATGTACTTGGTTGTGGTTCCATCAACTACTAGCTTGGTCTTGTAGATCCATTTTCACTGAACTAACTTCCTCCCAGGAGGCAAAGTGACATGCTCACATGTCTTTTTGTCTTGTAGCTAACCATACTCATCATCCATAGCTTCCTTCCATATTGGATCAGGGAAATCCTCTTTAAATGATTGAGTATCTGATCCCATCATCACGAAACACCTCTCTAGGAGAAGTGGATCAGAATGATAAATTGCAACATGTTCATTCTGATACATGGACCTTGTTCTTCTTCTGTCATCTGGATCCCCAAAAATATCCACATATGCTTCAATGAGATTTTGGGCCCATTTAGGACTCTGATTTGGAATAATTGTTGGATCTAGATATGTATCCTCTTGAGATTCAATATCAATTTCATGTTCATGATTATCATGACTCTCATATTCTAAATATGAAACATTATTCATAATATCATCATCTTCAAATGGAAATGAAAGATATTTTATACCTTCTTCTGCATTCACTTGTGGTGGATCATCCATCTGATCTTCTTTAAATTTCACACTGCACTCTATGAAACACTTCTTGGTTTCTAGGTCCATCAATTTGTAAGACTTAGAATCATCATCATATCCCAACAATATGCATTGACTACTTTGGGCTTGGAAGGATTTTCTCTTTTCAGTAGGGATTTTGGCCCAATATTTAGAGCCAAAAACTCTTAGATGTGAGACATTGGGATTATGTCACATCAGTGCTTCGAAATGAGTGACCACAATCACTGATTTGTCAAGCACTCTATTTTGGATATACGAAGCACAATTGATAGCCTCATCCCATAGATAAGGGGGGAGGTTTATTGCTTTGAGAAGGTAAGTAGCCATCTACTTCAAGGATCTATTCTTCCTCTCAGCCACACCATTCTACTGTGGTGTGTATGGAACTAAGTGTTCCATTCGAATGCCTATTAATGCACATAGATGATGAAAATATCTTTTGACATACTCACCTCCATTGTTAGATCTAAGTGACTTGATATTATTCCCAATGTTGTTCTCAGATAAGGATTTAAATACTTTGAAGGTCTCAAATACATCAGACTTTTTCTTCAGAAAGTATACCCAACAATAACTTGAACATTCATCAATGATGGTCAGAAAATATCTAGATCCATTCATTGATGTTATAGGAATCGATCCTGAGACATCACTATGTATTAGATCTAGTGTGGAGGCATCTCTTTGTTATATTTTTATCATTTAATAAATATGATCTAGGATCTTATCTGAGAGAATAACATGCACAAAAATAATCACAAGAGAAAAGGGACACAAAGAGTTTTCCTTGACTTTTACTATTACAGGGCCGACCTCACTATGAGAGTCTAATAACCCTAATACCCCTCAACTGTGGGGACTATTGCCCCAACTTACAATGGAGGGTTAACCTCAATGAATTTACATGACTTTATTATATTAAAGAATCTCCCAATCAGAGGAACAAACATCTCCATTGGGGTATAATGAAATAAAATAATAAATATACAAGTGAATCCATTCTGAAGTTACAAATACATCAACACTCCCTCTTAACTAGGAAGGTATTATCTTGACACAGTTCATTGGCACAAGTCTTCATTACTGGATCATAATCAAATCTAGATCATCATCAAAGCTGGATCATCATCAAAGATGGATCATCATCAAAGTTGGATCATCATCATCATCATTGCTCTCGCTATCTCAAGAAAATGGTGCTATCTCTCAATTCTACTCGTCATAGTAAGTTCTGCAGAGGCATCCTTGTTGGATGTAGGCCTAGCCTCCACATTGGTATTCGCATCTCAACACTTATATCTAACCATGGGAGGAACCAATCCTACCACCATGTTAGAAAGGAACAACACTTATATCTGACCATGGGAGGAACCAATCCTGCCACCATGTCATAAAGGAACAACACTTACATCTGACCATGGGAGGAACCAATCCTGCCACCATGTGAGAAAGGCACACCACTTACATCTAACCATGGGAGGAACCAATCCTGCCACCATGTGAGAAAGGCACAACACTTACATTTGACCATGGGAGGAACCAATCCTGCCACCGTGTCAGAAAGGCACGGCACTTACATCTGACCATGGGAGGAACCAATCCTGCCACCGTGTCAGAAAGGAACAACACTTACATCTAACCATGGGAGGAACCAATCCTGCCACTGTGTCAGAAAGGAACAACACTTACATATGACCATGGGAGGAACCAATCTTGCCACCATGTCAGAAAGGAACATCACTTACATCTGACCATGGGAGGAACCAATCCTGCCACCATGTCAGAAAGGAACATCACTTACATCTGACCATGGGAGGAACAAATATTTCCACCATGTTAGAAAGGAACAACACTTACATATGGCCATGGGAGGAACCAATCCTTCCACCATGTCAGAAAGGCACTCAGACTCATCACTTCCCCTTGGAAGGAACCTCGATATGAAGAACGCCAAGCTTCTCTCTGAAGTACTCAAACTTCACTCTGGCCATTTCTAGCATAGAATCACATCAGGGATGATTACGTCCAAGGATAACCTACGAGCTTCACCATGACTAATTATATCTGAGGACAACCTATGGGACTATTTATGTCTTAGAAACCTACTAACTTTGCCAGGATTTTATGCTCAGAAATCTTGTCTCACCAACTATTCTAGAACTCCCTCTTTCAAGAGATCTTGATATGGATCACAAAGAGAAGCTTCCCTTGTTCTCTTCTTCTTTGGTTGTACTCAGTGCCATGCAGGATTGCTTCCTACTAAGCCAAGAGATCACACCTTATCCCATACTGAAGCAACACCTCGAATTGCTCTTCCCTATCAATGGCACTGGCAATCTGAATGAACATAACCATGCAGGTTAGTCTTCTTATTCATATAATACTTGATCCCACACTCAACTATACCCTTTAGGTACCTCACTGCATGCTTTGAAACCAGGTGAGCATGTCTCGTATCCACTAGGAACTGGATCAATGTGTTCACAGCAAAGCAAATATCTGGTCTCGTATTCGTTAGGTATCTCAATAAACCAATCATCCAACGATACATCATAGAATCAACTAACTCTTATGAAGCATAACTCAATAGCTTCAAGTTCGATTCCATAGGTGTGGCCATGGCCTTGCATTCTATCATCTCGAACCTCTTCAGGATCTCCACTACATACTTCCCTTTTCTAAGGGATATTTCATTCAAACTTTTCCACACCTCCATGCCTAGAAAGTATTGCATCATACCCAAGTCCTTCATCTCAAACTTCAAAGCAAGTCTCCTTCTTGCATCTATAATGATTTCCTCTTTTCCTGTCAGGAGCAGGCCATCGACATGTAACATGAGCATCATTGGTCTTCCTCCTTCAACCTTGAAGCAAAGGTTGGAATCTGCTTTACTCTCAGTAAAGCCTAGAACCATAATCTATCCATCCTGTCAAACCTTAGGATCTTTTGTAGCCACTCCCTCTGAAGCAAAGCATCATTATCCATCTGCCTTTCGTAATCTATGTATTGAAACACTCTGTACTGGAGTGACAAGTAGCTTCCTCTGCTACTAATATTTCTTTGTATCCCACGATGTTGTCATCTATTGCATGCTAGATATTGTAGATCCAAATGGAAGACACCACGAACTTACCTTCAAGTCTCGATACTACATCCTAGACATCATTCTTCTTGAACTGGTGCTCTCCTTCCCTTTCTTCTTGGCTACTTCTTCATAGCTGGGAGGTTCTACATCAATGATGTCGCTCAATAGTGTCACATAACTAGAGTGTGTCTAAGGCCTCTTTATTTATTTGGAAGTCTCGTCATACTATTCTTCATCTACTGTTCTCTTTATATTCTTCTGAAGCTCTTTCTTTCGCTATGAAATCTTCTTGGTTCATATTCATGTATGCTTATTGGAGTGAATCTTGAACGATCGTCACTTATTCTTTGGAACAAGTCTTATCCTTATTTTCTTGTAGGCTATTGTATGCGATCTTTCCTACAAGTCAAATGCATTAGTTTTATGTTTATAAACATTTCATAAGGCATATTCATAATGGTAAATTCTTATGCATAAAGATATAATCATGCAACTATTTTAGCCAATACAACATTCATCCATATCTCACGGAAACTTTCTAGATTCCTTCCATCTCTACCATGACATCATTGAGATTATGCACTAATCCAATATGTCAGAAAAGAGGTTTCATTCTAGATAAGTAACTATGGAGTGTTGTATAGTACCATGGGCTACTTACCCATCACATGCATATTAGTAGTATATTGTCATTGATGCAAACATTCTATCATGCAAAATACATTTCACAACTAAACAATGTCATATAAACAAATGGATATGTAGGAAAAGACAATTCGAACACTTATCTTCATTTGTTTTGTGGGTAGACTCCTTGTTGAGCCTTCAGCTTCATCATCTTCTTTGTTCAAGACATCAACATTTCTTATCCAAATGCTAAGATGGATAAGAGGTTCTTCAAGAATTGAGTCCTTCATATCATCTCATCACTTGAGGGATCTTCTTTGAATCGTGAGAGCTTGATCTTCAGTTTCTCCCATATTCTATTCTCTTATTATGAGTCAAGATTCTTATTGTGTGCACTCTTCCCAGAGTCTACTGAAGGTAATCACTTCCTTCTGGAACAAATTCCTTGAGTGAATGAATCCCATGATCATGGGAGGCCATTCAAGGTGGTTATAACAATATCTTATTCTTCTTCAATTGTTTCTACATGTGGAGAACCTCCTGCAATAAACAATGAGAATGCAAAAATATTGGAGCACAAAAGATATTTTATTGATCACGGGCCACTTCGAGGGGGAAACCTCCTTTGAGCAAGCTCAATACAAAATAACTCTTCGCTGCTTTCAATAGCCTCAACACATACTTATATACTAATTATAATCTAAACAACTATTACTCCACATGAATGTGGGATAATGAAACCTATTAACTAGATGACTTAACAACTATTACTTACTCTCCCTGAATGTGGGATAATACATCATACTAATTGGACGGCTTACAAAGCATATGCGTCCGACAAAATATACCAAAAAAATAAAGAGGGGGGTTGAAAAGGGTTCTTAACATCCCCTCCCTCTTAGAAAAATATTTGTCCTCAAAGCTATAGATGTGGAAACAACTGCTAAATCTAAAGGAGGGGTTCCCATGTAGCATCCTCTGGTTGCATGCTGGGCCACTGAATTGAAGACCTTTGTGATGGACTGAGAGAGAAGCTGACAAGTGTGCTTATTGAGGATGGCCTCTGACTTCGAAATGATGGATCCTTCAATAATCCATTCTGGTAAAATAATTTGTGCGTTGATGTTGGCACCGATCACTTACTGAATGCGAGAAGGAGGAAGTGCCAATTTATAAGCAACATACCCAATATTTTAAAGAACTAGATATGGGCTAGAGATATTTGGAGTGAGTTTTTGATGCCATTTTTCTTTCATGGAGGATTGCTTGTAACACTGCAGATGAAGAAAAACCATATCACCAACTTGAAAAGTGCAGTCAGAATGGTGTTGATAGCCTGTTGTTTCATGCAAGCTCTTGTCAGGTGAAGATTGTCCTACAGGAGGTGAAGAATCTGATGTCAGTTTTGAAGAACCATGTCAATTGCCTGAACTGGTGAACTGCTGGGGGTGGATGGGAGGAGTACTGGAGGTGCGATACCATAGATTCCTTCATATGGAGTCATTTTAGATGTAGTATGGTAGGAATTATTGTACCACCATTTAGCGAGAGGGAGCCACTGTTCCCACTGATGTTGTTCTTCAGAGATGAAACAACGAAGATAAGTTTCCCAATATTTATTGACGACTATAGTCGGACCCTCTATTGGTGGGTGATAAACTGAACTTATATGCAATTTGGTGTCAGGGAGGCGAAAAGGACTTGTGAAAGTTGTGTTGCAGTCTGAGACAATGGAATATGGGATTCCATGAAGAAGGAATATCTGGGCCATGAAAATTTGTGCGATTGAAGAGGTGATATATGGGTGGAGTGTAGTTTCACCCTTGTGGTGCTGACAAGGAACACATTCTGCAACCATATGTTGAATTTTGGGTTGCACCCCCTTCCAAAAGAAGTTACGGCATTCCAGCTCATATGTTTTGATGAACCCAGAGTGCGCTGCCGATGGAGAAGCATGGATTTCATAAAAGATCGCATGTTTAAGGTCTGTGCTCTGGGGAAGCACCAGATGACCCTTGTATCTCAGAGAAAATCCATCCCAAGAGGAATACAATACCACAGAAGGGTTACTAGACAACTGTTGAATGACTTCAGATAATGAGGATTCATTGCCATAGCCTTGCTGAAGAGAGTGTAACCAAGTTGGAAGAGGCATAGAAATAACTGAAAGAGAAACATGGGCATCAAATGTGTGGAGAAGAGCATCCACTGCAAGATTGTCCTGAGCCTTCTTATAGTCATAATCCTCGAGTTTGAGAACCCATTGTTGTTGTGTTAGGGATTAGACACATTGTTCCAGGAAATATTTCAAGCTCTGGTGATCAGTCCTGATGCCGAAAGGATTCTCTAAGAGGGATGGCCACCACTTCTATACTGTGTGCAAAATAGTCATAATTTCCTTCTCCTATGTAGAGGTGGATAAATTATTTCCAGAAGTGCATTTGTCGATGAAGGCAATGGGATGTTCATCTTGAAAGAGGACAACCCTTTGTTGTAAGCATCATGCTTAAGAGTGAAGAGCTTGGAAAAATAAGGCATCTGAAAGGTGCATTAGAATGAAAGATCCAAGGGAGTAGTTGAGACCGCCGAAGGTTGCATCTGAATGAAATGGAGCTGAGCGATGACACCATGTGAACTTTTCTTAAGAATCATTTCCATTCGATGCGAACTGATGAGGCTGAGAGACCCTGGTTGTAAGCCCCACAATGTGTGGTTGGTACCATTGATTGAAAACTGCATCCAAAGTTCAGCAAAATCCCATAAAATGGGTCCAAGTGTGCATAACCATTGAGCGCCCAAAACCACATCACATCCGCTTAAGGGCAAGGAAAACATGTCAGAGCACAAGTTATAATCCCCCATAGATATGCACACATTGCGACACTTCCCTTTGCAAGGTAAGGTGCCACCATTGGAAATCATGACTTCAAAGCTGGAGCAAGGATGAATGAAACAATCAGCCTGTTTGGCGATCCTCGGGTCAATGAAGTTGTGAGTGCTACCAGAATCAATGAGTATTGCAAGAGGGAGTTTTTTGAAGAACCCTCTGACCCGAATAGTTTGTGGGGTGGTGACTTTGGCTAAGGCATGGAGAAATATCTTTGGTTGGTCCTTTGGAGCAAGAAGTTGTTGAATGTCACCATCATCATCTGTGGGATCTTGAGCATCATAAAAAAATTTAGGTGTTGGTGGAGAATCCACATCTAAGAGATAGAGCTTTTTCTCAACACATCTATGTCCCCGGGTGAATTTCTCATCACAATTATAACATAGCCCTTTTTCCCAATTTGAATGAAAAATACTGCTGCAAAAAGAAGAACTACTGCAATAATCATAGTGCTAGAAAAAATGTGGCAGAAATTCCACCCAATGCTCAAAAACCCGTAATTAGAGCTAGGGTTTTGAGATGAAAACTTTTAAAATGAGCATAACCCGATCTAGATTGCTTAGAATTGCTATTATAGCTTGTTTTTAGAACTGGAACAACCACTCTGCTTCTACCCACAAAATCAAAATAGAAATCTGGGCACTTGGTCAAAAGATTTTTGCTCTGCAATTTCCGCGACCGTCACCGAAATTCTGAAAAATTGCTGATTTTAAATCCACGATATCTCCACTTTTAGGACTCCAAATGAGATGATTTTTTTTGAAACTGTGTATTTTTGAAAGAGGAATTCAGATATGTAACTTTTTTCTCTAATTTTGTGTGGAAAGTTTCATAAAGTGATTTTAAAGTCACCACCCAATTTCGCCCTCTTTTTTTGAAAAAAAAAATTCCCACTTGTGCCAAGGAAAGTGCTCTGATACCAGATGTGGAGAACCTCCTGCAAGAAACAATGAGAATGCAAAAATATTGGAGCACAAAATATATTTGATTGATCATGGGCCACTTTGAGGGGGCAACCTCCTTTGAGCAAGCTCAATACAAAATAATTCTTCGGTGCTTTCAATAGCCTCAACACATACTTATATACTAAGTCTAATCTAAACAACTATTACTCCACATGAATGTGGGATAATGAAACCTATTAACTGGATGACTTAACAACTATTACTTACTCCCCCTGAATGTGGGATAATACATCATACTAATTGGACAGCTTACAAAGCATATGCGTCCAACAAAATATACCAACAAAATAAAGAGGGGGGTTGACACGGGTTCTTAGCACTTCATTGAATTGAACAATTCCTTTTGGTGTCTTCAAGGATGAAACATGAGGGATGAGATGGTATTTACTAGAATCTGCAATGATTCTCTTGGCTTTAGCCTTAGCCTCATTTCCCTCTGGCTCTTAGAACTTCCTTATGATTTGAGGTATCTGTCCTGGTTTCGGAGCTGGCTGATCTAAGGTTTGTCAGAGAAACCTTAATTTTCAAAACTTGGAATCTTATAGATTGGATTGGATATAAATATGTTCCTCCTCGAGGTGAGCTGAGCAGCATACTCATTTTCCTAAAACTGTGATCAAAACTGCAAAATATCTGATGCCCTAGTTTTCTTCATTTTCTTCTACAAAATTTCGTAATATTGTTTCTAAGGTATCTCCAAAAGTATTGATCCTTTGTGTCTAAAAATTTGCACTAAGGTAGACTCACCCGTCCTCTTTCCAACACCACATGTTTTATCAGAATTGGTTTAACCAATTGGGACTTATGAGCATTTTTCCAAGGTGACTTATTTCAGGACTGTTCAACATAGCAAACTTGTACAGACTTCCACATGTTATTAGCTCACCTTTAGGATATGAAAATTTTACCACATAAATTAATTTTTTTCCCTATCTGGAAAATCTTTCAAAATTATATTTGGACCTTCGTAGCCCTATATATGGAAATTCTCCCAAGGTGTCATGTTTAGGGATGAATTCTAGGAGAGGTTGGAACCCTGATTTGGAGGAATCATATATCCCTGAATATAGTGAATATGAGGCTAAAACTTTTACACGGGGTAAATTTGGAATTTGTCTTCAACCTCTAAATGTTTCGGCTCTTGATCCTTCTTCAATCTCGATATATAGCAAATGTACCAAAACGACTAGTTTTGGTATTTTAGGGTTTTCCAGGCATGGAACCCTAATTTCCATTAGTTTCCATTGCAGCTGTATAGTGAAACTTCTCTAATTCATATTTTAATGAGAACCTAAAATAGAAATAAAAGAGAGTTAGGTCTTACCGATTTGAGATTCCTGAACTAGATTTGGAGCTAATATTTTGTAGTGTTGATTTTCTGGTTTGGGGTCAAATTAGGGTTTGAGTTTCCCGGAGTTTTACCCAACCAAAAACTTTGATATTGGTCTCTAAATTTAAATTTTGAGGAGGAGATAAATCCTATGCTGGGCTCACTCAAAAATTCCTCTCTTGTGAAAATCCCTAATTTACTGTAGTAGTGACAGGTCAAAAACTAAAAATGCCCAGAATCAAATTCTGCTTCGACAGAAAGATGCGCCCTTCAATGGAGAGTTAGACTAGCCTACTTTTTCTGATGATATGTGGAGAGAGACCCAAAAATTAAGAATCCCTAGCTTATGCAGCTGCATAGTGTCTTCTTCTCAGGTTAGCTCTGATTTCATGTTAGATTTTTATCATTTAATCAATATGATCTAGGATCTTATATGAGAGAATAACATCCAAAACAATAATCACAAGAGACAAGAGACACATAGAGTTTTACTCTGGGAAACCATAAAGGAGAAAAACCCGCAACTTCCTCAGAGATAGAATGAGCACCAAATGAAAAAGTAAAACCCAAAGAAACAAATATGATCTCCGACAGTTGTTCTCCCTCTCACTTGTGCGAGCTACTTCTCTCTCACTCATGTGCTACTGTTGAGTGAGTGAGTGTGTGTTCCATATAGAGAGCCTCACTCTCTATTTATACTTGTTTTCCACTTGAATTTTACTCTTACAGGGCCGACCTCACTAGGAGAGTCTAATAACCCTAATACCCCTCAACTGTGGGGACTATTTCCCTGACTTACAACGAAGGGTTAACCTCAATGACTTTAGATGAATTTATTATATTAATGACTCTCCCGATCAGAGGAACAAACATCTCTATCGAGGTATAATGAAAAAAAATAAGAAATATACAAGTGAATACATTCTAAAGTTACAAATACATCAACTCTCTTATTTCCTTCCAAACCTCATATATTTTCTCTAGATGCTTCCCTACCAAGAAACTAGTGCACATTCCTTCAGGATATTTGATGAGAGGAAAGCCATCAACCAACTTGTCATTGTGCAAATGCTGGAGATACTTGAAGTCTAGATGGTCAGATGGTCCATGTGCATACTTAGACCTTGGTGTGTGTTTCCTCATCCTTGTGGCGTATTATACCTCATGCGTCCATATTCTCTCTTTTCGCGGGCTTTTCATTCCCTTGCAAACATAATTTCCCTCCTTACAAGAATATTATATCCCTTGTGGCATAATAGACCTTCCTACAGGCATTTTAACTCACCTTGGGGCATATTTTACTCTTGCAATCTTTTTAACTCCTCCTACTAGCATAATTCCTCCCCCTTGTGGTCATATTTCATTCCTAGAGGACATATTACTCCTTTAGGGCATAACACACTCCCTCTGGGCATCTTGATCATCCTTGCGGGCATAATATTCTCCCTATGAGCATTTCAGTCTCCTTGCAAGCATATTTGCTAAGCCTTGTGGGCATTTCAGTCCTCTATTACGGGCATTGAAATTCCCTGTTAGGGGCATTTTGACCATCGCAAACCTTCACTAAGGGCATTTTATTAGAGGTTTGCATCACTGGGATCATGTTTTTAGGTGGGAAGAAATCCATAAGCTAAAGAAGCCTATGGGTGTTATTCAATTAAGGAAGGAGATGTCTTGAATAGTGTTAGTTAAGGACTTGAGACTTAGTAAAGTGAAGGTGTATTATGGGAAGGCCTTTATAGGGTGATTCTTTGGTCAACATATTTTTATTAGTTGCCAAATGAATGGATTCAAAGGTTTTAGGTTCAAGTGATACGATATTGACTTGTCTTCTATATCCTTACTATAGGATGGATAGGTTTTTTCTTCAAAAGGAAGGAGGATACATATAGGATATGGAATAGAAGAGTTACTAGTGGTATTGAGTTTTTAAAGTTAAAACCTTGGCCTCCTTGTTTCACCAATTTTTGGAGAGATGGAAGGGCGTGCCTATATGGGTAGAACTTCATAAGTTTCCCATGGAATAGTGATATTAAAAGTTTATGAAGTTAATGAGGAATCATGAAGGAAAATATCTTAACATGGAATTTGGTTTTCATTAATCAATCTCTCTTCAAATTATAGATAGAGTCTTAGTAGAGAATGAACTTAGTCAATTCACACAAGATAGCATGAAATTTATTGCATGGGAGAAAATTCGGTCTCAGCCATTTGATTATTCGATCACTCCTTTTAGATGTGTTATATGTCACACTTATGATCATAATGCAACTAGTTGCAATTTGTTCTTCTCAAAGAAAATATGGAGGAAGAAGTCCAAGGCCGTAAAGAGATATAAGTAGGACCAAGGGCACGTGGAGTTGGTAGTTGAGTAGGATATATTCCCTCATATTATTGATGATAATGTACACAATATACAAGGAAGCACTAATAAATAATGATTAACAATAACAAATCAATAATTAATAAAAAGACACGTCCTAACCAAGGGGTATGTTTATTCAACCACGTGACTAGTACTAGATACCCTCATAATGTTCATTGTAAAACATATTCTATTATTCCATCATTTATTTATTATATTTATTGTTATTTACACCAATAGTTGTTTTTATTTGAGATTTTGGGGTGGACTAACACCTATGCTTTTTCTAGATTGCACAAGTATGAGACAAGTGTACTGTCCGGATTGATTCTATGGCGGTCGTTACAAATTCAAAATAAAAAATTATTAAAAAAAAATTAAAAATAATTGATGCATGGGTAACTGGTAATTGATGCATGGATAACTCCTAGATGATGCATGGATAACTCATAGTTTGTGAGAGATAACTTATTTAACTAGAAAAAAAGTGAGGACATGTAAATGATAACTTATTAGTGGCACTTAACTTGTGACCCATCGGTGTTCACCAACCATAAGTTAAGTGGTTGTGCTAGTTAATATGGATTATGGATTTTTGCTTGCTCTCTTTCTTGTGTTGGATTTTGGCTAGTAAGTGAACTTTGGTAACCCGCCCATTTCTATGAACTCAAGGTCCTTAACATTGGATTCTGGTTATTGAAATTAAAAAAAAAAATCATTTCATCGTAGAGAGAATTACTTTATTTCAAACAAAATTGAATATAGACAAAATCATATTAAAAAAAAGACTCATTTGTTTCAATTTTGAAGAAAAAAACATGTCAATACTCCTTAAGATACATAACCACTAGAATTAATATCTTTCCACACGTAGAATAGTCGTTGCATAAGCCCCGAGGGGTAGCTTAGTTCGTTGGAGCTTCTAAGTCCAAGACCATAGTAGTAGAGGTCAAAGATATAATTCTCTGGGTCATTTGGGGTTAGGCTCCCGAACCTAGAGCCGACAGGGTGAGGCCCTTTTGGGTGTCCCTCTTGAGAATTGTTACCATGGACGTAGCAAGCCCTTTATCTTCCAGGGCCGTGAACCACATGAAAAAAAAATAGCCGTTGCATGACACAAAAATATTAAGGAAACAACTCAGTTGTATAGAAATTGACATCCAATAAGCACCCAATAGCATAGCATTTAATGTCGCTATTGCGGGGATATAAACCGTTAGATCTTATCCAATGGTTCAAAATCCTGTAGCAGCAACATCATTAAATGTTATGCTTCCATATGCTTATTAAAGGAAAACTAACAACTACATATATATCTTTTTTTAATAAGAAGAGATCGCATCTCTATCATAGGATTAATAGACGAATCAAAACATGTTTGACTACCAATTACCGAATTGCTCCCAACAAGATTGTACAGGCCCTCAACGATTATTGATATCCTGGTGCGTTTGAAGGGCGTAGAAATTATTTGATGATGTAAAATAGATCACTCTCTTCTTCACATCAATGAGGACATTATTTGTTCTTTGGATCGTGCATTCTATTATTATCAGTCAAATCTTCTTTACATGAAGGAAAATAGTATTCGATTATACTTTTAGCATGACATATATCCTTAGTTGCGAATCTAATAATTTATGTATGCACTTTTGAACAATGGAAAGTCATACATTTCGGAAACTACAGTTGAGAATTCCACTTGTGCGAAGTGTAGTGTAGACAAGACCCTTAACCTACAAATGTATAGATTTCCACTCGTAGAGAGTTTGGTGAGAGGGAAAAAGTAGCAATATAAATCATCTCACTGTATTATTCCTACTTCGCTTTCGTATTAATGTCTCCTATAATTCCTAAGTTTTCCATTAGACAACGTATCACATCGAAGATATCAATCGTGAAATATTGTAAATCCACTATTCTACTTTACTTGGAAAAGTCTGGGAGCAATATGCAACTTTCAAATCTACTATACTTTCAAATCTTGTTCGGTAAAAAAGAATAGAAATGTGTGATATTGTTTCCAGAGCTTTTGAAATTCTGACCTGACATGACTTTCTGATAAATGCAATATTCTGGTTACATACATTTGTTATTTGTTATGTAGATCCAATCTCAATTAACTTTTTAGCCTTTGACCCTTTTGATTATACTATCTCTAATGTCTTTTGACTTTGCTTCCTTGGGGAGATTCTTTGCTTTCAACATTTTGTACGAAACTACCTTATAAAGAAACTCAATAAGATCATTTTCTTGTGAAACAAGGATAATCATTAGTCAAAATAAGAGTGGAGACATATATCAAGATAAAATAAGGATAATTAGAATAAGATAGTGGAGACATAGGTAAAGATAAAGACATGGACCTAACCATATCTTAAATAACCAACCATGCAATCAAGTTAATGGAAGAGAATTCATTTGTAAGAGAAGGATAAGTGAGTTAAGAATTTTTTATGAAGCATAAAAACATATAAAAACTAATAAGCTTAAAATGGAAGATTTAAAATAACCAACCACGCAATCAAGTTAATTTAAGAGAATTAGGCAATAAGTTTATTTAAGAGAATTCATTGGTAAGAGGAGGATAAGTGAGTTAAGAATTTTTTATTAAACATCTCAAAATATAAAAAAACTAAGAAGTTTAAAACGGGTGACAAAAAGTGTTACTAAGTCGACATAAATATGTATATATTCTATATTATTTTTTTATTTCAATTATTTTTAATTGATTTTAAATCTAAAACTTATTTATAAGTTATATTGCAAAGTATTTAAATTTAAACTTAACTTTTATAAAATAACATAATATCCTAAAGTCAATCTATATTTTTTCATTACATAAACTAGGCTATTGAACCTTATATAATAAAAATCTTAAAACTTATTTGTGTTGATTTTTAAAACTTATTTGTATATTACATTACAAAACTTTTAGGTAGCTTAACTTCCATAAAATAACAAAAAATATCTTAAAATTAATTTAAATTTCTTTATAATAATGCATTTTATATAAGTTAAATAATTAAAAATAATAATCATGAATTTATAGTTTTTACACACTAAAAGTAAATGATAGAGTGGTAAAA
>LPNX010118499.1:0-65162 GCA_001517045.1 Pseudotsuga menziesii
TTTCTTTAATGCATAATTTTTACAAATTAAATGAAATAAATAAAATGTTTACAAAAAAATTCAATGTCATAGAAGTCCTTGTAATAGAATTTTTCTAGATCTCTTGAAATAGGTGTTTAAGAGAAATAGAAAGAATATGAAGAGAAGGAAGAAGACAAAGAGAATTCTAGAAAATCACCCCTAGAACAAGGGGACCAAAATATTATGAGATGGAAGAAGAGGGGAATTCCAATTCTATAAAACAAGATACATCAGCCAAAGGAAACACACCAAATAGAGAAGTAACACCACCCAAGGAGTATTCTCATATGGAAAATTCATTATTAGAACTATCCATGGTTAAGGAGGAATTGGTATCTTTAAATCTTGCAACACATTCCCCTGTGGACACAATGGAAAGTGGGAATGTTGCAACTTTGACCAAAACTCCAGTTAATCATGAAAAGATTCAGATTTTAAAGATAAAGCGTGCCTACCAGCAAAAACACTTGGAGAAACAGAACCAATAATTACAGACGGAATTAGGGAAAGTTCAAGAAAGGCTAGTAGAAAAAGATCAACAAATATTGAAATTGACCAAAACTCCAGTTAATCATGAAAAGATTCAGATTTTAAAGATAAAGCGTGCCTACCAGCAAAAACACTTGGAGAAACAGAACCAATAATTACAGACGGAATTAGGGAAAGTTCAAGAAAGGCTAGTAGAAAAAGATCAACAAATATTGAAATTGGAGACTACCTTGGATCAAAATACCAATATGTATGAGGAAATTCTTGGTTATAGATCCCCTTCCAGAACTAGTACTATATATTTGAAAGAGAAGTGGTGTTGATTTCAGCTACGAATGTTAAAGAATAACTTGTCATTGGAATTTCCTAACCCAAAATATTTTGTGGATGCCTCGCTAGATAGTGCAGACCTTGAAAAAGACCAGTTGTGTGTAAGTTTTAAACCTGTGCAGATAAGCAAGGCATACATATTCTTTTAAAACAAATAGATATTACACCATAGAATTCACACATAAACATAGATATTTACCCTATAAACCATTAACCAAGAAAACCAACAAACCTTGGAGCCTCACCTCCTATTTTCTCATACTCATCATGAATCCTCACAATACAAAATATAGGTATTCAATAGCATTCAATACCCTAATACTTTAACCCAGATTAGAAAATAGACTCCAATACCTTAAATGGGATTAAGTTACATATTTTTAGAAAATTCCCCAAAATAACCAAAAACAACCAAAATTTTTGGTTCGCTTCCGCTCGCATCGGAAATGGCCTAACGGTCATTTTCATGAAGGTGATGACAAGGGTCGCCAGAACAATGCTGACATGTGCACCTTCCCTCCACACACACATGCACAAAATATAATATATACCCAACATTCTCCCACTTGTTGTTTCCTTTGCATAGCAATGAGTCATGTACTCATAAAGTCATAGGTTCAGGGAATCAATGCCCATAGATTCTCTACACCAAGAGAAATTATATGCACTAACATACTTTGTTAATGAGTCTGCAACATTTTTCAAGGTGTCAACCTTCTCCAGTAGCACCTTCTTGTCTTCAACCGTATCTCTCACAAAGTGATATTGCACATCAATATGATTTGTCCTAGCATAATAAGCAGAGTTCTTTTCCAAGAAGATTGCACTTTGACTATTGCAATACAACCTTACAACTTTATGTACAAACCCAATACTTGAACACAATATTTGCAACTATACAACTTATTTTCTTGCATGAGTGACTGCTATGTATTCAACTTTTGTATTTGAGAGTGCAACTACAACTTGTCTCTTGCTCATCCAACTGATATCCCCTCCAAATAGGTTGAACACATACCCACTTGTAGATCTTCTGCTATTAAGATCTCCAACCTAGTTTACATCAAAGAATCCATGTACATTTATTACTCTGTTTGGTCTAGGTCTTCCTTGGTATCATATTGCATAATCTGTAGTGCCACACAAATATTTGAAGACACTCTTTACAGTTGTCCAATGCTCCTTTCCTGGTTTTGACATATATCTGCTAAAAAATCCCAGTGCATGAGCAATGTATGGTCTAGTACAAACCATTTAATACATCAAACTACCAACTGCACTAGCATATGGAACTCGTGACATGTATTCTTCTTCTTCCTGTGTCTTAAAACACTGCTCTACAGATAACTTTACACCTACAGGAATAGGAACATTGACAAACTTACTTTCCTACATGTTAAATCTTTGTAGTACCGCCAAAACATGTTTTCTTTGATGTAAACTGATCATCTTGTTTGCATGATATCTTCTTATCTCCATTCCTAGAATGAAGTTTGCAACATCGAGATCTTTCATATCAAATTTGGAGGACAGCTAATACTTCACCTCCTTTATAACATATTTGTTGTTTCCAATCAACAACATGTCATCAACATACAATACTATGTTAATGAAATGATCACCAGCATGTTTGGATTATAAAGAGTGATCAACTTTACTTCTCACAAACCCCGATTCAAGTATGTACGGGTCAAAATTTTGATACCACATCCTTGGAGATTGCTTTACACCATAAAGTTGGGACTTCTTTAGTTGACATACCTGTTGTTTCTTTCCCATTACTATGAACCCTTCTAGTTGTTTCATGTATATTTCTTCTTCCAAATCCCCATGTAAGAATGTTGTCTTCACATCCATCTTCTCTACTTCAAGATCAAAAGAAACAACAATAGAAATAATAAATCTAATACAAGTCAATTTTTCAATTGGAGAAAATAATTCGCTAAAATCGATTCCCTCTACCTAAGAATATCCTTTTGCTACCAAACAGGATTTGTACTTCTCCACTTTACCTTCTAAATTCAACTTCTTTTCAAACAACCATTTTCTCCCATGAACTTTTCTTCTAGCTGGTAACTAGACTAGATTCCAAGGTTCATTTTTGTCCAAGGCATCCATTTCTTCAACCATGGTATTTTTCCATAGATCACTATCCTCTGAATCAATAACTTCCTTCACATTTCTAGGATAATCACTAGTAATATACAAAGCAAAATGAGAGTGAAAATCAAGAGAGGAATACCTTTCTTCTTTCCTTCTTTCTATAGATGATATACTCAAAAATAGGGTATGAGGTTCTTCTTCTTCTGATTCAACTTCTTTTGTTGCGTCGGATTCTTCACCTTCTAACTCAAAATCTATTTTCTCTGGTTCCTTTTTCATTGGATTCACTTCCTATTTGGGGACTTCTTTGACCTCTCTAAACACAACATCTTGACTGTAAACAATCTTTTTAGTTACAAGATTCCAAAGCTTATAACCTTGCATACCATATTTATAGACAATAAATATACACTTCTCAAATTTGTTATCCAACTTCCTACTTTTCTCTTTTGGAACATGTACATAAGCATCAAAACCAAAAAATTTCAGATTCTTAATATAGGGTTTCTTACCAGCCTTACCTATTTTGGAGTTTTATCAAACAATGTTGATTTGGGTGACTGATTTACCAAGTATCATGTTGTCTCCACTACTTTTTCCCAGAATTCTTGTCCTACCTCAAAACTGCTTAGGATGCTCCTTTCCTTTTCCATCAATGTCTTATTCATCCTCCCAGCAACTCCATTCTGTTGAGGTGTGTATGAAGTAGTCTTTTTCCTTGATATACCTCACTTCTTACATAAATCCTTGAATTCATTCCAGTAAAGCTCTCCACCATTATCTATCCTCAACACCTTTGTTTTCTTTTCTGACTGATTTTATACAAGATCCTTAAATTCTTTAAACTTAGCAAATACTTCAAATTTCTTTATAAGTAAATATATCCATGTGCTCCTTGATAAATCATCTATAAATGAAACATAATACACATATTTTCCTAATGATAGAATAGGAACACGTCCAAACAAATCGAGCAATGTATTAATTCTAGAATTCGCTTTTCTCTTGTAGCACCAGATGCAAATATTACTCGATTTTCTTTTCCATATATGAAATGTTCACATAAATCAAAATCCAGAGTGCAATTGGTCAGACCTTCAACCATACCTTTCCCTTGTAATGCTCGAATTCCATTTTCTCCGATATGCCCCAATCTTTGATTCCATAGGATTGTCTTTCCTCCTGATGCAGTCAGGATTTTGTCATCTTTACCTCCTTCCTCAAGCAAAACAGAATTGTTACATTCATCAATGATGGTTCTTCCCAATGGTTTGTACAAAGTTCCATACCAAACTCCCCTCATCAATACCATTGATCCTCGAACCATTTTGAAACCACCATCTCCACACATAGTTTTTATACCTGCGACGTCCATCTTTTCGACAAATATCAAGTTTCTTGCTAGATTCGGAATGTGTAGCACTCCAGGTAGAGTTCTAATCCTTTCATCCTTCACTTTTATCTTGACTCTACCACATCTAATGATACTGGATGGTGAATCATATCCCAAGTATACATCTCCTCCATTTTACTTTTCATATTCACAGAATCACTCCATGAGGGGTCATATGACATGACGCACCTAAGTCAATTAGCCATATATCACATTCTAAATGATTACACGTGGAAGTTAGGTACACATCCCCTCCTTCTTCTGAGGAGGTCGTTGCCTCTATGGAAGGGGTATCCTCAGATCCCTTTTCTTTCTCAACATTCTTAGATTTGCGATCCTTTTTATAGTGACCAAATTTACCGCATTTCCATCACCTCCTTATTCCTTTTACTAGGGATTTAGATCTGCCATTAGATTTAGATAACCCCCTAGATCCTTTATTTTTGTTTCTCTCATGGGGGAGACATCTCACAGACAAGGAATCCATGGTTTTATGCCTCATCTCTCCTGATAATAGGGATGATACTATTTCATCAAATTTTAAGGTCTCTTGGATAGCACTACCAATTGCAACAATTAGGTTGTCCTGGGAATCTGGAAAAGAACACAATAATGTGATACATTTATCTTCTTCATCCATTTTAATACCAAAAGAGGTTATCTGACTTAATAGAGTATTGTAGACATTGAGATACTCTATTGCTATGTCATTTTCATCCATTCTAAGGTGAAACAATTTCTTTTGCAGAAACAACTTGTTCACGAGGTATTTTGATTGATAAAAACTCCCTATTTTTCCCTAAATTTTTGCCACACTATCTTCACCAGATACTTTCAACAACACAGATTCTAATAAGCACAATCGTATTCTACTCCTCTCCCTTATTTCTAATTTATCCCAATCATCTTGTGATGTTGCAGTGGGTTTCGTACCCAGATCCACAACAATCCACTACTCTCGATCTATAAGAAGATCCTCCATTTTGAGCTTCCATAACTCAAAATTATGGTCATTAAATTTCTTTATATCAATTCTCGAATTGCTCGCCATTCTCTTTCAATGCACAAATAAACAGTACAAATATCCCACTAAACCCGGGTTTATCACAGACCCAAGATCTATTAACTGCGTCAAACTTTTAGCAACAAAGGCGTCCTCGTGATGCCAAAATCGAGCTTTGATACCACATGCAATTTTTAAACTTGTGCAGAGAAGCAAGTCATACAAATTCTTTTAATAAAAATAGAGATTACACCATATCATTCACACATAAACACATAGATAGATTTACCTTGGAAACCCTTAACCAAGAAAACCGACTAACCTTGGAGCCTCACCTCCTATTTTCTCATACTCATCATGAATCCTCACAATGCAAAATATAAGTATTCAATAGCATCCAAAACCCTAATATATTAACCTAGATTCGAAAATAGACTCTAATCCCTTAACTGGGATTAAGTTACATATTTTTAGAAAATTCCCCAAAATAGCCAAAAACAACAAAAACAATTTGCTTGTGCTCACATCCGTGAAGGTGCCAGTAGGGATCATCAGACACAACACTAACATACGCACCTCCCCTCCACATGCACATGCAAAGAATATAACATATACCCAACACAATGTGAATTCTACCTCCATAACCTGGTTGTGCCTCATTCTTATGACTAGTCACCTAACCCATATATTGGTGATTTCTAGTTGAGAGCACTCTATTCCTGGATTAACCATGAAATAAAAAGAGCACAAGATGTTCACCTATACCATTCAGAGGAATGGGTGAATGAATTATGGGTTAGAGCATAAGCATCTCATCCTAGAACAATGATTCAAAATCACGATACTCTAGCAGTTGATGAGGACTTAATCCATATCCTTAAGGAGAAGTAGCAGGAAGCTATTGAAATTTTTGACAAAACCATTGAAAGTACCCTTGATGATGTGGAGGAGGCTATAAGCAACAGGTGGAAAATAATTTCAATGGATTTAAAAAAGAGGGATCCACACTCTCCACATATGCTCGATGTTGCTCTGTTTAGGGCACGTATATACATAGAATCTCTATATAGAAAAAAATTGAAATGGATTGGAATGAAGATGAACCCGCCTTTTTTTATTCCCCTAACAATGAAGGAAAGCATCGATGAAGAAGAAGAAAGGAGGAATTGGTACAAAGAAGAACAGAATATGGGATATTACCAACCAATAGAGGCACCCAAGATTGTTGCATGTGATATTAGAGAGGCGGTTGAACTCTGACTGAAAGGTCCACCAACCCAAGGAGATAGGTTACACAAGGATTTGTAACATCTTCAAGTTTGGGGGAGATGATAGGACCACGATATATGTATTAATTGCAATCTTAAATTCCCTTTCTACTGTTGTGGAGCAGCAATTGAGCATAAGATCATCTTTTTCTGTAGTCTAGGCTATGATTGTATCCGATTTCTAAGTAATGACGGAATGTGGAAATATTTCCTTTCTTAATATGCTTTTACTGAGCTAACAATTGGTTTAGTATCCTATGTGATTAAATGCATATTAGTGGCGATCGACAAGCTAGCAGGTCGCATCTTCTTGTGAGCTAAACATATGCAAGATCGGTTTCAACTATCCACGTGAAAGGGTGTAGAAGTTGAAGATAAGTTTATGAGACTGCATGTCTCTCCTTATTTCCAGATAGTTGGAGACATTCAAATAATTAATCTCAACATTACCATCGTAGATATTTTAGGATAATGTTTTTTTAAATTTTTAATAAGTAGAGACTTGCACCTCATGCGTGAGGTTAGACATAGTTATATACACTTCTGTAAGCAGACTTACTAGTATTTTGCAGCAGTTCAATTTGTATTTTGGAAAATGATTTCTTAAAGAATATAATGGCATAATCGTGTTTCATATCACCTGTGAGTTTATAATTTAATTCAGCTCCTGTCATGCGCTTTGAGGTGGCCCCCCTCATTGTGTTCAGGAACCATTTTTTGTTCATTCCATTTTAGTTTAAAATCATTTTGTGTTTTTATTAAGTAGATGGTTGTAGTTCATTTAAAGTTTACCATTGCTTCGATTTACAACTTAGATTATATTTATGGAAGTTCCCTATTTTCATATGTAGATTTGTATAATGGTGTCTGTAATTAAATTATATGGTGTATGTAGTCATGTAGGTGCATTCCACAAGAACAGTTTAAACATATTTGTATTTCAACGTAGTAGAATTTTTTTTCAGCTTAGTATTGTCATGCATTCCAGGTTTGTTTTAGATTAATTCCTTTTTCTATTTCTTAGATTAAAATGTTCCATCTTTCATAGAATTTATTTTCATTGCCTTAGATTAAAATTTCAAAAGTAGTTCTTATAATAGACTTTCATGCTTTAAGAGGTTAATCATTTCCTATTTTCCTAGTTTAATTCCAGCCTTATAAATTAGATTACTTGTTTCATTTAGTAGATGCTCTTTGTTAAATAGATTTCCATGCTTTCATAGATTATAATTTTTTTACATTTTTTCTAAATTAGCTCATATCACTTAGAAGTAATTCTTGAATTTCATAGGACAAACTTTTTAGATAGTATTCTCTCAGCAGTTGCATACACAGTTCCTAATGGCTCTTAAGTTTGTATAATCCCTAAGACTCCTAAACTGTAACGTTGTAAAAATTCAACATATCAATAAACCACCACCCATAAAACCTAGTTTTCCATCAAAAACCAAGGAAAAACAAAGGTTTGAGAGAGTACAAAATCATTCCCTTGAAAATGACCCTTTACATATATTCCCCTTAGGACTTAGCTTTAGCTCTAAATATTGGATCGAGGGTCCTAATAAATATGTCTCTTATCCAACATGAGAATGATCTTTGATAGTAGAGACAAAGATTTGAATTTCATCCAATAGATATTCCAAGTAATCCAAAGTATCCTTGTATCAATCCATAGAGATAACAAGACTAAAAACCTTATTTTTCATACTCTTTTGCAACAATGAATTCCAAACAATCTAATACTATATTGTATTGGACATTTCTCGAAGATTACATTTAGTTGAAACAATGATTGAACATGAACATGCTCCTTATGCATGTTACAAATTCCACCCCATGTATGCTTATGCATGTTACAACTTCATACCTCCATTTTCAAATATGAAAGACTACAATCAAAAGCAAACCAACTACTGTCGAAACTTACATTTAAATATTATTGTTTGCTACTAAACTAGTTAAACCTCTTATATTATCATTGCATATTTGAATGCCATGGTTAGACCTCTTATCTTTGTATATAGGAGTGTCGTACAAAAAAAAATTGTAATGGAATTATTATTTATTGATAAAAGTAATTGTCATAGATAAAGAACCATAAAGAACAACACTGATAATTACTTTCATTGATAAATAATAATTTCATTATAATTGTTATTTATCAATAAAAATGGTCATTATTATTATTTTATTTTATTAATTAATAATAAAAAGTATTTCATTGATAAACAAAAATAATAATGGAATTATTATTTATTCATATATATAATTTTATTTATTATGCTTATTTTTAGAGATAAATAATTATTTCATTACAAATGTTTTTTTCTGCCATTTCTATATACAAAAATAGGAGGTTTAATCACAACATAATTGTAATAGAATTATTATTAATCAATAGAAATAAAAATAATAGCAATGACAATTATTTTAGGTTTGACATGTGGGGAGGGGTCATCATTGATTCCAAAGGAATAGAGGAAATCACCTTTTCATGGGGATTAGGGATAAAAACAAACTGTCGGGAATAAACTTATGCTCTTCTCTGAGGATTCAAGGTTTTAACCTCATTAGACATAAGAAAATTGATGGGCTTTAGGGACTCTTCAATATTAACACAACATATGAACAACAATTCACCTCCAAAGGAAAACAAACTTGTGTGGATCATTGGCACAATAAAAAGAGAAAACCATGGGTTTGAGGAGATTCAATTTCTTCATATCCTAAGGGATTTAAATAATGAATATGATATCCTCCTCAAGGTTAGGTGGAGGAAATATCATGAAAAAGGGGAGATTACATATACACCCATCCCTTAACCTTTCATTATATCCCAATTGCATGGCAATCAATGCTACACAAAATCTACATCACATTACTAACTACTCATTCAAGGGGAGAAGGATTGATGCATTAAGAGGCACATTGTCTTCACACATGCTTATGTTGATGGTTCACATGAGTATTGAATCCATGGATCTTATCTTTGAGCGGTGAGGGGGTGATGCATTAAGAGGTTCCATGTCTTCACGCATTCTTATGTTAATGGTTCACCTGATTTTTTAAGCCATGGATCTTATCATTGTAGATGAGTATGGGATATTGGAAGCATCACATAGGTTCATCACTTGGATTTTGTTCAGGTGCTTGTTAATTTTAGGTAAGCATTACTAAATCTCCCTAGTTACTTCTTGAAATAGTAATTATCAATTATATGTGGTTACATGGATTGGGTCCTAAGTTTGAATCATGTTCAATGAATATAGTTATAGAAGTTTATAATTTGAGTACCTTATATGAATTGAATACTCGTCGGATTCACTTTGAATTATTTAAAAGGGGATATCCCCCATTTCTACATGCATATAACACTCCCTTAGTTAGAATTCCACCATCTAGAACCCTAGTAACTTTGGGATATAGTTGATATGGGCACTTGTATCTCGAGGAAAATAAATTTGGGACAATAGATATAGTCTTTAGGATTTCATAGGTCTCTGAAATTGGGACTTTAGCGCCTAACTATGAAAAATCCTCTTAAGGATAGGGGGTCTCCTTTGAAAAGAATTTGAGTTTTCATTATTGTGTTGGATATAGATTTTGATCAGAATTTGAACCCACCTCTATTGAGTGAAATGTAGAATAAAAATGCCCCCTCCCATCAAGAGATAAACAAGAGGTTCGAAGGTTTCTCCAATGTCAAGTGGATCTTATGAATGGGAACTAAACCTCAATTACCTTCGTCATAGCCAAATCTCATGAACTAGAACATTGACAGGTTCCACATAATGCAATCATATTTTGGTTCATTGTAAAAAAACAAATTCAAGATTCAAAGGGTTGAAATCCATGGTTATAACACTAAGCAAAGGTTCTTCTTTCTCAACTTCAAATTTGAACATTTAAGTGGGCTCCTTCCTTTGTGGAATTCAAAGAAGAATAAATAGTTTATTAGTCGTGGGACAATATGGAAGTTGACAAGAAGGAATCACACCCCTCCAATCATGACCGGGATGATTCCTTGAGCAAATGTGCTTTCTCATAAATATGTAAATGTTTATGTATTGTAAATATGTTTTGGGATTAGAAATGTCATTGGGGTTGAACAAAGTGTTGAAGGGTTGTAAATCCCTTCACAAAGAATCGAACCAAGGATTCCCTTAGGTTAGCAAAATCATAGCATCCCTATGTAAAATGATAAAGTTTAACTAATTCATTAAAAAAGAATAATATCTAAACATAAGTTTCAAGTGGTAATCAGTTAGGTTTTGAGGCTATCCTTTAAAATTTAACAAGGCATGTAGCTTTTAACAAATACATCATCATGATTCTTATTTTTTATGCCACATAGTAACTAGTCCCCACTGAAAACAAAAATTGAAGGTATGATTAAAATTAAAAATCTTATTTAAAGTATTTCTTCAACTTTATACTTTCTCTAATGAAGTAACATAAATTACATTTTTTTAGTTTATTATGGATTTAAGCATATAAAGTTAAGTCTTTTACAAATTCAATCTCCTTTTATTATCAATTTATAGATTTAGCTCATTATATTGCACTATTATTTTTGTCTTTTGCTACACATATAAGATAAGGTAGAATGAAATGTCATTTTAGTATTCCATCAATGGGTTATAGTCGATCTTTGTAACTCTTTGGATTTCAAAGGTAAGTATGAGAACAACTCCCTTTTGGTTTGTGTTATCATCTCCATTTTAATTTGAAGTGCATCGATATCGCCTTAATAAAAAATGAGATCGATGGTAATAAATTATCTAGTTATTTCCAATCATAACTAGTGATGTGTTTCTGAAAAACAAACATGTCAATCCTTTATGGATTTGTCCTACATTAAGATAATGATAGTGAGAGAGTCATCTTCCATCCTATCTAAGTGTCATTTCTCTCATTTTTTAATCCAGTTAACTAGCGTATTAGGCATTAACCATGCATGGCATATGCATATACGCTTCATAATACACAAACCTACCCAACACGATAATCAATAATCTGAAAAAGTTTATGCCATTTCCACATCTGCAAAATCACAAGGACTTGTGACACTCAACCATTTGAAACTTGCTCATGTTCCAAAATATATGTTTCAAAGTTTATACAAAAAAAATTGGTAGAAATATTTATTTTCCATGTCATAAAATATATGTTTCAAAATTTTATACAGAAGCTTCACTAGAAATGTTTATTTTTCATGTCATATCAGGAAGGAACATTTGCATATCTTTGTGGTTAAGACCTTGTTATGATATGAGTTTCATTTTGGTATTATGATTGTCACTCCGCGGTGACACCCAAAGGTGAGTTGGATGTGTATTGTGTTGTCTTCTACCATTCAATAATAGAGTTAGGCAGATCTGGGTGTACTTATGAGAGAGGTGGGAGCCACATGTAGTTACTCTTTCTCATGCTTGACTAGTAAAGTAGGTTGAAAGGAAGGATGGTTAGGGGGGGTGCTAATAAAATTTAGTACTTGTTCACTTCATGAATGCATGGTGGGTGTGTGTTATTTCTCTAAAAAATTGCATTACCATTGCAAAGAAGTACGTCCCTAGACCCCAATATCGTTGGATGCATGATGACCATGAAACTTATGAGGTTTTATGTGTAGATTTTTTGGTAGTGTTGTTTGAATGGATGAACAAATTGGGAGAGCATCCACGAATTTCTTGAAAATCAAGAAAGGAGATCTGGTGGATTGTGCAGAATCAAGGGAGACAAAGGTAATGTATTGAAGCACGCCACAATTACATCAATAATAATGTCATTACGCAAGCAAGTGGTAACATACTGAATCCTAGTAACATGCTCTTTATAATTGTGATCCAAACAACAAATAAAAAGGAAATACTTACATCAATACGATCAATTAGGTGTCCTATATAGTTATTATGCATAATAGAGAGGCATTGAAATAGATTTTACAAAATTATGTTGAGTTTGAACTTGAACCAAAAGGGAGTCATTGTTAAGAATATAGCTTACTTATCAATGAAATAGTGAAACCAACATTGCTCTACATGCTTGTCACTCGACTAAAGAAAAGTATAGAGAGTGGATTCATATTACCATCAAGTAATAACATGAATTCATATTATCTAGAGACCTTTGTAGAATAGAGAGAAAAATAACCCTTATTTAGTTGGTTTAGTCATACCCAAATGAAAGTATAACTAATTAATCAAAAGGAAAGGTTACGTCCTTAAATTTTGTTTAGTTACTAGTGAATGTTGGTCGCTTACTATTTGAGTTGTTTATGGAATAGGACAAGGGCCCCTAAGGATATGAAAAATGGTGCTTGCTCATTCCATTTTAACTATATAGTAAGGGAGGGAAAAATAAGACCAGTCAGGTGATCGAATCTGGTTATTAGTTATTCATCTAGCCATTATTTGGTCACTCTTGGCCAACCAAAAGAGAGATAGGTAATGTATAAATCATGGGAGGTGATACGGTGGAAGAAGCACATGCCAAGAGGTGCACTAGATGATACTTGGTGGCTAAGAGAGTGAGGATTAGTGGTTGAAGGAAGACTATTGGAAGGAATGGGAGAAGAAGAGTAAGTTCGAGAATTGAGGGAAATGACATAGGAGAATAATAGAAGCAAACATGTTCAGACCAGTGGGTTGGAGAGAGTGTAGATAGGAGCCCTGGTTGAAGAAGACTTTCATTGACCTATGAAAGGAGACACAAATATCAAGCTGCGATATGATGAGACATCAACCCCTTAAAACCAATATCTCCCTTAGGAATTTCACCTTGAAATAAACATAAGACATTTATAGAATTGTATTAGCTTCGTACTCATAATTTTTTTATGAACATATAGTGTGATAAATTTTAGGGGCATCAACAGCTTACACTTTAAAATTTTAGGTATGGATAATGAGTGGCTCGTGTTCCCCTTGTATTATTGAGAGATGCTTATTCATTTTAGGGAAAAAATGTATGCTCATAATCTACATAGATTACACTTGGGAATGGACTATAATTTTTATTTTTTTAAGACTCGAGCACTATTTTTTAATGTTTATTGAAATAACATGTGTTAAAAAAATCATTCCTTATTGACACATATTGATGGCCTTGGATTTTATTTATAATTTGAATCTTATCAAACAACCTAAAACTACCCTTTTGAAGAGGACAGTGCAAGGAACATCCCTCTAATTTTTTCTATTGTTTTAGTGTTGTGATTTTGACAATATTGAATTTTCATTTCAGGTGATTTTTAGAATGATAAAATTTATAGGTGATAAAGTATAGAATAAAATTATTAATAAATAATAATGATTAATTAAAAGCATCAATTCATATATCATTAGAAATTAGATTAAATGATGAATCCGTTTGTACCAAGTCTGACATATAAGCTTTAAAATTTGTTGGGGTTTGACATTGATGTAATGTCCCCATTTTAATTCCCATAGGTTCAAGGGAAAAATAATTAAGTTAAGAAGTAATGGCCCAAAGTCACTTTGTAAAGTTGATGAGAAATTATTGAAGGGGTGATGTGGGTCATAAGTTTGGTAATAATAATGGTCATAAATTCATAAATAAGGTGGCATTGGACAAGGAAGGTGCATTAGTGGAGGAATGAATCCAAATATGTGGTGTAACTCCCATCTAAGGTGGAAGGAATCCTCTTATGAAAGCATCTCAAATGTTGTAACTCCCCAATATAAAATAGAAAATATGACATCTATGACAAGATATGACACCTATGACAATTTATGACAAGCTTGTTTCTAAATTTAGCAAAGGAGGGTGAATGAGGGAAGAGTGGGTCCACAAGGTAGTCCAACTATGACAAATCAAGATAAGAATATCCTAATTCAAATTCTAAGGAATGCTAAGGTATAATTGAGCCAAAATAACATTAAAAAAGAAGTTAACGTGTTCCAAGAATCATTCTCTCATATAAATAGTATTTATTAATATTTTATTTATATTTTTAAGAGAGAAAACTCTAAAAGGAGGGGGAAGATGAATGAAGAGTTATAAAAGAAGGGTGAGGACTCATGTGTGGGATATTTTAGCAATTTAATTTCTGATTTTAAGTCTCTTGTGACATTAAATCTTGGGAGATGTGCCCCTTGAATTTTTGAACTAGTTTCAGTGGTGAAAGATTCCACCCTAGCTAGTAGAGAGGAGGAGATCATCCAAATCTCTTCATTTGGACTTCATTGCAGATGGTGAGAGGGATCACTCATATTTAAATACTGAGATTCAATGATTAGATGTATGTGTGATTTTGATGCATATTTGAAGAATTCCTTAGTATTCCAGTATCTATATTATATTAGTTTTCCATTGTTTTTAGGTGTTGTGTTGGTTCCTAGGTGAGGAGGGCGCACTATTGGATCCCATTGACATTGAAAATCATATCTATTAGGTTGGATATCATGTATATCTGACATGGGAACAAATTTGTGGGGCAGAACTATCATTTGGATCTGTCTTCTATTAATTTAGAACTTGGACCGGTGTACATGGGTCATGAATGAACTTATGGTTCTATTAATTCCATAATTTTTTGTCTTATGAGACCTATTCCCTTACATCTCGAGGGTCATTTCTATTTGGGAAGAATTTGTGTTTCACTAAAAAAAGGTTTATGTATGACCGATATATCATCATTTTACCGAATCTACTCTATTCGACATCTCTTCTGGTGAAGGGCGCACCTCTGCATTTCCATCTATGTATTTCTTGAGCTTCAAGCTAATGGAAGAGACATTAAGCATTGTAATTTTTTTCATATCATTATTAAAATTGTATCTATCTAGTTACAATAAATATTCGTGGTGATTTTATCATATTATGCTCCAATATTGGTGTTGTTAGTTGAGCTATGCATACATCTATTTATATGGTTGTGCAATTTTTGTGTAATGTGTATTAAACTTTCATATTGATTCCTTGAAGTATGTTAGCAAGTTGTTTGGGTTGATTTGGGAGTGTTAGGGTCGATTTGGGGTGTCACGTACCCACACCCCATTATCATGCAAAATTAAAATCTCATCAAGAACCTTTACCGTTCATCGAAACACAGAGCATGGTCACGAACCACTTCTTGGCATTTCCAACACTGTCATGCTCCCTACCATCTTCCATTGATCAATTCGATGATCTACAAGGAAATATCTCAGAGGAGATCGGACGTCGGAGAGAAAATGCAACGGAAATAAATGATCCCAAACAATCCCGCTAACTGGAACCAAATCAACGATTTCGAATCCACCCGCAAAAATCAACGGTGCGGAAAGCCCGAGTTACGGGGTTGAAAAATTACAATCTTACTTCCCACAACCTGCATCCCACATCCAGCACCGTAAACATATCAACGGTGGAGAATCATCCTGCAAATATCAACAGTGCGGAGACTTGATTGGCGGGATTGGGAATTATGGAAATCGTGACACTACGATCTCACATCCCACAAGTTGTGGCGAGGAAGATGCAGAGGGGAAATCTGCAAAGACCAAAATCTATGAAACGACATTCCGCATCCTGCCTCCCGTAATCCTACAAATTTGTGCAAAGGAGTATTTCTAGCATGAAACTCAGGTTTTTCACTGTATCCTTGGATCGATCTGATCATTCGGGCCATTACCAATCTGGCCACCATACCCTACAACTTAGTTTGAAATGCATTGATGGAAAACATACATAGTTGTTTATAATTGCAGTTATTCAAAGGAACAATGCATCAATTCAACACAGCAACATGTTCATCACACTCCATCACACGATTTACAATACAAGAAATACAATTGTAGAGAATAACATAAACAATAAAAATTATATTGAACAGAACTTGTCCCACAACCAACTATGTCGCTGCAACGTTCCTCCCAACCATAGGCCAATGTGCTCATTAATCTCTCGGCGACGCCACCACCCCCAAGCTGGGCATGATTTCCTCAAGGAATAAGGGAACACTAGCAAACTCATACATAGCCAAGGTGCAATAACACTCAGCCAAGCCAACACAGTTGGGTTTATCAGGCTGTAGGGTAAAAAATTCCAACATATGGGTTTCACAGGTCAATCATTCAAGCCATATCACAGTTGGGTATCACAAACTGAACACAGTCAAGCCAACATTCACCTTTAAGGACCAGTCAAGCCAACAGATGGGTTTATCAGACTGTACACAGTCAAGCCATCTCACTGCTGGGTTTATCAGGCTAACTAGCCAAGCCAGCATTCACAGTTGGGTTTATCAGACTGTTCAGCCAAATCCTACTCACTGGGTCAAACACAACAAGACACAACCAATCCAATAGATGGGTTTATCAGGTTACCATCCAAGCCATCTTTCCCATTGGGTTTATCATGCTTCCAAGGAAATGGGTAGGAAGAACTGCCAAGCTAGTGAGCTCATCTACAGAGCTAAGAAAACCTTCACAAGACCTATCTGGCCTGGATTCCCCACTGCCTACACACCCAAACACAAGGAAGTGTCCCCTTCTCTACTCCACAGTCCCTCAGGCTACACCTTCCCCTCCAGTTCTCTTCAGGATGTGCATAGCAGGTTCACCAGCCACTCTTAGCTTATCGTGAGGTTCCACACTAGGTTTACCAAGCACATCCTATGTCTCTCCCATTCCTAAGTCTTGTACAAAGTTTAGACCCGAACTAGGGTGCACAATACAACAACCACAGGGAGACTCTATAACACAGGCTTACTCTAGAACACGAGTAACAAGGTCTCATACACTCTATAGTTTAGGATAACACTACAATGCAACAATCACAGTCCTTCCAAGGGAAAACACTCACAGAACGCGAAGGATACACACAGGAAGAGCCAGCTGCTGAAGAGCTTCCCGTGAATGGAGAATGGAGATGGATGATGAGCCAGAACGTCCCCTTCTCTCAAAATTTGAGAGTAAAACCAAAACATGAATGTGTGAGTCCAACTGGCATATGGTTCTGGTGTTTTCTTGTCCATGCAAGAAAAACACGACATTCCAAAATTGGGTGCTCTACCCAATTTGAAATTTCTCATACTCTTCCCCTTCCAAGCAATAACTACCTCAACCACCTTCTGGCAGAATAAATGGTTGGGAAGAGAAGACAAGAAAGAGGGTTGTTGAAAGTTCTGATGGGTTCTCCCCATGACACATGGCCTCTCCCTAAACTAGCTCAAGGTTAACATTTCCACCCCCTTATCCGTAGGAAAATCATGCCCCCATATCATTATTCATTGCATTTACATAGTTGGCTGTGGGTTTTTCATTAATTTGCATATTTATATGATGTTTACAAATGTGCTTGATCCAACACAGAAACCATAGGCATCAACCACGATTGCCTATATACCAAACATTAATCAATGATAGGGCCTTGGCCTTGATCTCCTTGTCACGATTCGATATAATATTTACATCATATACATTAATGCAACGGGGTCAAAACAGGGGTGTTAAATTCCCCTCCCCCTTCAATAGCACTATCCTTAGTCCTTACAAAATTTGAACAAAATGCTACACTAGCATCGCCTCAGTGCTCCGCATATATTTTGAACAAAACCGGATGTGGCAATCGCATGGCATCCTCTAGCTCCCATGTAGCCTCTCCAGGACCGTAGTGCTCCCACTGCACCTTTACCTATCCTATGGCTTGGTTCTAGAGTAAGGTGACCTTCCTATCGAGGATGCGCATTGGATTGATTCGGAACTCTCCCCCAGGTTCCACCTGAATCACATCCCAATTTATCACATGGTTAGGGTCATGTATATATTTCTTAAGCAAAGAAACATGAAAAACATTATGAGCTCTAGTGCTAGCAGGCAATGCAAGTCTATATGCAACTGGCCCTATTCTTTCAAGCACTTCAAACAGCCCACAATATCTGGGTGACAGCTTGGCACAACTCCCAAGCCTCAAGGAACTCTTATTTTCCCTCACTCTGAGGTAAACATGATCCCCAATACTAAATTCTCTATTCACCCTATGCTTATTAGCATAGCTATTTTGTCTGTCCTAGGCTGCTTTCATATTTTTCCTGATCTTTACAACTTCTTGTTCCATCTCCTTGAGAAATTATGGACCAAGCACAACCATGTTCACTGGATTATCCCAAGGATGATTGTTGTCCATTGTTATAAGAAAACTCTACCATGTGTAAATAATCTTCCCACTTGGTTGGTTTGTCCATCACATACATGTGAAGCATGTCTTCCAGCACTTGATATACCCTCTCAGCCTGCCCATCAGTCTAAGGATGGTAAGCAGTACTGAAGTTTATCTTTGTACCCAAATCCGCAAATAACCCCTTCCAAAAATTGGAAGTGAACTTGACATCTCTTTCAGAGACTATTTCCTTAGGCAATCCATGCAATTTGAAAACCTCCTTTATGAATATCTTTGCAATGTCATCAGTCTTATGCATAGAGTTAACTAGTATGAAATGTGTTTCCTTCGTCAACTTGTCCACCAAAACCATGATGGAATCATGTTGTCTCCGCGTCATTGGCAATCCTGTAATAAAATCCATGGAAATAACTTCCCATTTCCATTCTGGAACCGGTAAAGGCTGCAACAAACCTGCATGGTGTTGATGCTCAACCTTTACCTGCTGACATTTCATGCACCTGGAAATGTATTCAGCCATGTCCTTTTTCATTCATGGCCAAAAGTACGGCTTTCTGGTTGTAGCAATTGTATTTTGATATCCTAGGTGACCAGGATATGGAGCCTGATGGATCTCGTCCATAACAACTCTCCTCAAATCTACTACCTTTGGAATGTAAAATCTGCCTTTATAAGTAAGAAGTCCATCTTCTTCCAATTTATATCCCTCATATCTCTTCTCAAGACCTTGCTGCTAAAATTTGTCCTTAACCTGCACATACATTTCATCTTCAGCAACATGATTAACAATTTGTTGCCTCAATTCCAATTGGCAAACA
Source organism: Pseudotsuga menziesii (assembly GCA_001517045.1). NCBI lineage: Eukaryota > Viridiplantae > Streptophyta > Pinopsida > Pinales > Pinaceae > Pseudotsuga > Pseudotsuga menziesii. Next base: position 19,552 of record LPNX010118499.1, read on the forward strand.
CTAACAAATGCCACATGCATTTCCTGCACCTTCCTACTGAGTGCATCAGCCACCTTATTCTCTTTTCCTTTTATGTGTTTGATTTCAAAATCAAATTCACATAAAAAATCCAGCTATCTAGCTTTCCTAGCATTTAGAGTAGGCTGATCAAATAAATACTTCAGACCGCAATGGTTTGTCCTTAACTCAAATCTTTTGCCCATCAAGTAATGCCTCCACATCTTGAGAGCATGTACGATGGCTACAAGTTCCATATCATGAGTAGCATAGTTCTTCTCATGATCCTTCAACTTTCTTGACTCATAACATATAACGTGGTTTTCTTGCATAAGGACTCCTCCAAGCCCTTGACCACATGCATCAGTACACACCACAAAATATTTCTCTAGGTCTGCAACTTTCAATACTGGTGCACCGGTGAGAAGATTCTTCAAATTCTGGAATCTTTCTTCACACCTCGATGTCCATTCAAACTTTATCCCCTTCTTTTGCAAATAAGTGATGGCATGTGCAACCTTGGAGAATCCTTCAATGAACCTCCTGTAGTATCCTGCAAGTCCCATAAAAGATCTTACATCTGTCACATTTCTTGGAGTAGGCCAATTCATAATGGCTTCAATCTTTCCAAGGTCCACAAATATACTCTCTTCTAAGATAATGTAACCCAAATACTGAATTCTATCTCTATAGAAGTCACACTTGATCAGCTTTGCATACAACCGATGCTCCCTGACCAATTGCAATGTCAATCTCAAATGCTCTTCATGTTCTTCCTCATTCTTAGAATAAACAAGAATGTCATCAAGGAAAACAAGAACAAACTTGTCCAAATACCTACAAAAGACACTATTCATAAGGCACATAAATGTAGCAGGTGCATTTGTGAGACCAAATGGTACCACTACAAACTCATAATGTCCATACCTTGTTCTAAAGGCTGTCTTCTGAATCTCTTCATTCTTGATTCTCACCTAATGGTAACCCGACCTCAAGTCAATCTTGGAAAATACCTTTTCCCCTCTCATTTGATCAAATAGGTCATCAATCCTAGGAAAACAATACTTGTTCTTTACTGTGACTTTGTTCAGCTGTCTGTAATCAATACACAATCTGGGTGTACCATCCTTCTTCTTTACAAACAAAACTGGTGCTCCCCAAGGGGACACGCTGGGTATGATATACTTCTTCTCCAACAAATCTTGCAGTTGCATATTCAGCTCTAACATTTCTGGTGTAGTCATTCTGTAGGGTTTCTTGGACACTGGTGCTACTCTTGGAACAAGTTCAATTGTGAAATCAATCTCCCTCTTCGGAGGAAGCCCTGGAATCGCATCAGGAAACACATCCCTAAATTCTTGCAACACATGAAAGTCCTCCAACCTAGAAGTTTCATTCTCTGGATCCTCCTAAATATGAGTTGCATATAACTGGAAAGCTTTCCTACAAAACTTCTTCAACTACATTACTGAAATCTGCCTTACAGAAATCACCTTTGGAATACCTCTCACAATCCTTGAGTTTCCTTCTTCATCCAAGCACTCAAAATCCTTGTTATAACAGTCAAGTTTTACTCTGTGAGCTTCTAACCAATCCATTCCAATGAGGACATCATAGGAACCAAGTGGTATAACATTCAGATCTACACAAGTGGCCAATCCATTCATAACCAATGGACATTTTTCCACCACTTCGCTAACCTTTCTCTTAGCTCCAGTGGCTAACTAAACTAACCAAGGTTTGCTATGCTTTACTTTCTTAAAGGCACAAATCTCCACTACTCTAGGAGTAATGTAACTGTGAGTGGAACCAAGGTCAATCAAGATAGAAACATATTGCTCAACAATCTTACCTGCAACTTCAACTACAGTTGACTGGTGATCTTCCTGGTGGTCCTCCAGTGCTGCATAAATCCTAGGGGCGACCCTCGCTACTTGACGCATTGTTTCTGCTTCTTGAATGTTGTAAGCTGGCCTTGCACTCTCATTCTCGAGTGGACAATTCCTGCGCATGTGTGGTCCTCCACATTTCCAACATTGGAGAGGTTCTCTGTTTTGCTGTGGATCTCTTGGTTTCTCTCCCATCACTCTGGTTGGCTTCTTTTCAGCTTGAGATGGCTACCTCTACTAATTCCTGAAGCTATAAGGTTTGAAACCTTTCTTCCTTTGGTCAGACTTCTCGTTCTTCTTGTCTTTCCATGACTTATGGTAATCAGGTTTTCCTTTGCTTTGCTCATAGCAATACTTAGCCTTCCTTATTGCTTCTTCAAGAGTTCTAGGTTTGTAAAACTCGATTCTGTCATTGTAAGACTGAGGCAATCCACTCATAAAATGCTGGATTTACACCTTTTCATATTTGATGTACCTGACATATCTCAACAATTCTAGGAACTTGTTCACATACTCTTCCATGGTCTGCTGTCCCAATCTCGACTCGTGGAATTCTTTGATCTTGTCATCATAGTACCTATCAGGGAAGTATTTCTGCTTGAAATACTTCTGGAACCGTTTCCACTTAAGTCTTCTTTCATTGATCCTCCTTACTTGCTTGAAGTTCTCCCACCAAATGGATGCCCTTCCATTCAAACTGAATATGGAAACCCTTGCCTTCATGTTCCCCAAATAATCTTGAACTTGGAAGTACTTCTTTATCCCAAGAATCCAAGCTTCAGCTTCTTGTCTAGTCTTTACCTCACCATCAAATGTAGGAGGTTTATCCTTCTTACATTCATCCTGAGAGCGATTCCTATGGTGCCTCTTTCTCTTTCCCTTGCGAGAAGAAGAGATTGAATCCCCACTTGCTTCTTCTGAGTCAGACGATCTACTAGCAGTCCTTATTCTTCTTATGGTACATCTCTTACTGCCTTCGGGTTTTACTATACCCTATCTAGAGTCTATCTTTCTTTGCAAGTCTATCAAACTCTGCAACATAGCAGAATTCAACTGATACTGCTCTTCCTGAGCTTTAATCAGGCTTCTCATGGTGGTTGCAATATCTGGTGGTGTCTCTTGGAATATCCTTCCATTAGACTCTATTTCATCATTTCCAACTCGGACATTTTCCACCATGGCATCTAGCGCACGCTCATAGGAGTCCCAAGCATCATATCCGTCATGGGTCCTCATGGCTGAACCACAACTTACCTTTCCAAAATATACTATGACTCTGCAAAATGTGTTATCAACACCATTTGTTAGACACACGGTAATTCAAAATCAAAACCATTTACCTACTGTCACCTGGCCTATCTAGGCCCAATGCTGTAACCAACAGCTTTGGTTAACTAATTCTCGGCCCATCCAGGCCCAATGCTACAACCCGCAGCTCTGGTTAACTAATTCTTGGCCCATCCAAGCCTAATGCTGCAACCCCCAGCTCTGATACCACACTGTAGTGTACTAAAAGTTGGTATCAAAGGGTACTCTTGACTGCTCTCCGGCCCATCTAGGCCCAATGCTGCAACCCGCAGCTCTGATACCACATTGTCACGTACCCACAACCCATTATCATGTGGAATTAAAATCTCATCGAGAACCTTTACCATTCATCGAAACACAAGGCATGGTCATGAACCACTTCTTGACATTTCCAACACTGTCACGCTCCCTACCGTCTTCCATTGATCGGTTTGACGATCTGCAAGGAAAGATCTCAGAGGAGGTCGAACGTCGAAGAGAAAACATGACGGAAATCAATGATCCCAAATTATCCTACTGATTGGAACCAAATCAATGGTTCGGAATCCACTCGCAAAAATCAACGGTGGGGAAAGCCCGAGTTGCATGGTCGAAAAATTACAAAAATTACAATCTTACTTCCTGCAACCGGCATCCCGCATCCCGCACCGAAAACAGATCAATGGCGGAGAATCGATCCACGAAGATCGATGACGTGGAGACTTGATTGGCAGGATTGGGAATTATGGAAATCGTGACACCGCGATCCCGCACCCCGCATCTCGCAAGTTGGGGCGAGGAAGCTGCAGAGACCAAAATCTGTGAAACAGAATTCCGCATCCTGCATCCCGCAATCCTGCAAATTTGTGCAAAGGAGGATTTCTAGCAACCTATATCAACTTTTTCACTGCATCCTTGGATTAATCTGATCATTCAGGCCATTACCGATCTGACCACCCTACCTTGCAACTTAGTTCCAAATGCATTGATGGAAAACATACATAGATGCTTATAATTGCAGTTATTCAAAGGAACAATGCATCAATTCAACGCAGCAACATGTTCATCACACTCCATCACACGATTTACAATACAAGAAATACAATTGTAGAGAATAACATAAACAAGAACACTTATCTTGAACAAAACTTGTCCCGCAACCAGCTATGTCGTTGCAACGTTCCTCCCAACCATAGGCCAGTGTGCTCATTAATCTCTCAGCGACACCACCACCCCCGAGCTGGGCATGATTTCCTCAAGGAATAAGGGAACACTAGCAGACTCATACATAGCCAAGGTGCAATAACACTCAGCCAATCCAACACAGTTGGGTTTATCAGGTTGCAGGGTAAAACATTCCAACAGATGGGTTTCACAGGCCACTCAGCCAAGCCATCTCACAGTTGGGTATCACAAACTAAACACAGTCAAGCCAACATTCACCTTTAAGGACTAGTCAAGCCAACATATGGGTTTATCAGACTGTACATAGTCAAGCCATCTCACTGTTAGGTTTATTAGGCTAACTAGCCAAGGCAGCATTCGCAGTTGGGTTTATTAGACTGTCCAGCCAAAGGCTACTCACTAGGTCAAACAAAATAAGACACATCCAAGCCAACATATGGGTTTATTAGGCTACCAGCTAAGCCATCTTTCTCGTTGGGTTTATCAGGCTTCCAAGGCAATGGGTAGGAAGAACTGCTAAGATAGTGAGCTCATCTACAGAGCTGAGAACACCTTCCCAAGACCTATCTGGCCTGGGTTCTCCACTACCTACACACCCAACAAAAGGAAGTGTCTCATTCTCTATTCCACAGTCCCTCAGGATACACCTAATTCCCTTTCAGTGCTCTTCAAGATGTGCATAGCAGGTTTACCAACCACTCTTATCTTATTGTGGGGTTCCACACTAGGTTTATCAAGCACATCCTACATCTCTCCCATTCCTAAGTCTTGTACATAGTTCAAACCCGAACCAGGGTGCACAATACAATAACCACAGGGGGACTCTACAACATAGGCTTACTCTAGAACATGAGTAATAGGATCTCATACACTCTGTAGTTTAGGATAACATTGCAACGCATCAATCATAGTCCTGCCAAGGGAAAACACTCACAGAACGTGAAGGATACACACAGGAAGAGCTCGGCTGCTGAAGAGCTTCCCATGAATGGAGAATGGAGATGGATGATGAGCCAGAACGTCCCCTTCTCTCAAAACGTGAGAGTAAAACCAAAAAGTGAACGTGTGAGTCCAACTGGCATACGGTTCTAGTGTTTTCTTGTCCATGCAAGCAAAACATGACATTCCAAAACTGGGTGCTCTGCCCAATTTGAAATTTCCCATACTCTTCCCCTTCTAAGCAATAACTACCTCAACCACCTTCTGGTAGAATAAATGGTTGGGAACAGAAGACAAGAAAAAGGGTAGTTGACAGTTCTGATGGGTTCTCCCCATGACACATGACCTCTCCCTAAACTAGCTCAAGGTTAACATTTCCACCCCCTTATCCTTAGGAAAATCATGCCCCCATCTCATTATTCGTTGCATTGACATAGCTGGTTGTGGGTTTTTCATTAATTTGTATATTTACATGATGTTTACAAATGTTCTTGACTCAGCACAGAAACCATAGGCATCAACCACGATCTCCTAGATACCAAACATTAATCAATGACAGGGCCTTGGCCTTGAGCTCCTTGTCACGATTCGATATAATATTTACATCATATACATTAATGCAACGGGGTCAAAATTGGGGTGTTACATGGAGTGGTTAGGAATAATTTGGGATGATTAGGAAGTGTTTGGACCAAGTTGGATATTAAGATCCTCATTGCAATGAAATTTAAGCTAGTCTTCCTAGATTCAAAATTATGCTTATGGAGTTGATCATACTTGACCAAATCTAAAGTACATATCATTGTCTACTGCTACATTGAGCCAATAAATTTTCTCCTCTAAATCGATGATAAGATTAGTACTATAATGTTTCAATATTAATGATAAGGAGGTTTCACACAAAGTGTTCGAAGAAAGTCATCATATTTAATAACCAACCACTAAAACTTTATATCAGGCCCGATTTGATATATATATATATATATATTATTATTTTTTTTTAAAATTTTTCCAAGGAAAAAAAGCGTAATTTTATTCATCTTTTGAGATCAAAATTACATTCAAAATATTCACTGAAGCATGAATCCATTCAACCAATAGCTGGTTCGTATGAAGGACCTGATAGGTCTTCTTTAGCATAAACAAGATGAGCATACACAGATGCTGTTCCAAAAAATATTACTTCTTTGTCGCTTACCAACAGTTTGTAAAGTCTGATATACAATAAAGATAAAAATAAATAGTCTAACTTGTGCCGAATCCTACTGCAGTAGGCTGGAAATGCATACGAGTGTGCGTTTTATATAAGAGAGGTGTTCGATGCCTCCTCTCGGAATCATGCCAGTGATATATGATATCATAAAAAACAAAAAAATTAGTTATGCCTGTTAACCATCTGAAGTTTTAAGTCCAAAAAACCTGTCGACCACCCTGTTAATCATCATAGTTGTTCAATAAACGGCCTGTGGTAAAAGGCCTGTAGCCTTCCATTTGAAAATTCTTTCACCATCCAAGTACCTTCTGCCAACTCGAGCCCTTCCTTGGAAGCTTTGTCCGCTTCCGAGTTGTTTTCCCTGTATACATGCCGGCATGAGTAGGAGTTAAATCTTGAAAGGAGCTATCGAATAGCAAAGAGAATATGAGCAAGCCACAAATGCCTACAGTCTTGTGTATTATTGATCAAGTTTATAACATTCATTGAATCACCCAGAAAGTTTAGTACTGTGCATCCTTTTTCTATTGCAAACATCAAGAGTAATTTGAGACTCAATAACTCAGCATAATTATTTGTGCCCCCCCCTAGGCCCATAGACAAAATGAAGAAGTGGGACTCTGATAAATAAAGGACTGTGCCTCCTCCACATAGATTATTTTGAGATGCCCCGTCAAAAAAATCCCATGGAGAAGTTCTGTCTATCTCCACCTCTAATTTCCTTCGCTCTCTTGTAGCCCTTATATGTTCCGGGAATTAGTTGTAAAATCCCACAGACTGAGCCCCTATGATAGCCGGGGTACTTGGAGTATCCTTGAAAATGGCTTTGTTCCGAGCAAGCCAAATCCCCCAGATTACCAGCAGTGGTAACATTTTTAAGTTTTTTTGTGGTGTCCTACGCCACCATGAATCCCACGCTGCCCCAATTGAGTCCCCTTCCCACTGGCATGGAATACCTGTCAAAGTGGAAACCACCCTCTAAGCTTCAATTGAGAAACAGCATGAAACAAATAAATGGTAGTTTGTTTCCAACTCCCTTTTGCAAAGCACGCACCAGTCGAGCCCTTGAAATGATCTCTTTTGGAGCACGTCCCAGGTAGGAGCCTTGTTGTTTAGAACACACCACATAAACAGCTTGGTTTTAGCTGGACATTTTAGCCTCCATAGGGGGCTCCACCACCAGGTCACTTCCCTATGTTCCACCCCAGCACTAAGTAGTAAATACCCATCCTTTGGTGTATAAGAACCCCCCGGAGCAGCTTCCCAAACCAGCGAATCTTCTTGATCTGTGAGAATAATATGTGCTCGAACCAGCTCCCTTATGTAGGTCTCGACATATACAGTCTCCCTAGCCCTTAAACCAAAAGAGTTCGCCCTTCTCCAAGATTGAACCCATGGTTCAGCTAGCCTTGGATCAGCTAGGTGGTTAAGGGTAGTGATCCCTCGGTTACCTAATTCCTCAATGATATCAGCCGGGAGAAGACATTGATTGTTGCTGCCCAGCCAAGGGTCCCTACCTACCAACACATTTGCCCCATTTCCCACATCCCAAGCAAGAAAATTCTCAATTAGATGAAAGGACTTTACAATCGCCTTCCAAATCACCAAGCCTCCTAAATGAGATTTTCTGGAGTTTCTTATCCAGTCTAAGAGACTTACATTAGGCAAGTATTTCTGCTTTATCACCCTAGACCACAGACTACTGGTCTTCAATAGCCTCCATCCTCTCTTAGCAGCCAAGGCTTTTGAGAATAAAAAGATGTCTTTTAGACCCCACCCTCCTAAACCTTTTGGAACTGCAATTCTTTTCCAGTTAACCCAAGGGGTGGTCTAATCTTCCTTTTTTCCACTCCACAGAAATCTGAAACAGATTCTCTTGATTTTTTCAAGAATCCCTTTCGAAATCCAGGAAAGCGACATCCAATACACCGGAATTGCCTCCAAAATAGCTTTGACTAGAACTAATCTTCCTGCTCGAGAAAGCCACTTGTGACTCCAAACCTTTAGTCGTTTTTCAACCTTCCCTACCAACCAGTACTAATCCTGTTTCCAATACAAATTGGCCTTCAGAGAGAAACTGAGATATTTTAGCCCTTCATCCAAACCAGCTGTGTTGTAAGGAAAGATCCTTGATAGTTCAGCCTCCTCTTCCAGTCTAAGCAGATGAGTAGTTAAAGAAGATTTGCCATAATTGATCTCCATGCCCGTGGTCTTTGCGAATAGATCCAAAATTTCCTGCAGTGCTCGGGTATCTCCTCTAGTACCAGAACAGAAAATAAGTACGTCATCCACAAAAAGTAGATGTGTAATAAAAAGGTTTGGAGCTAGTTGAATTCTGGAGAAACGCCCAGCAGCTCTGGCTGCTCTTAATGCCGTGCTTAATCCTTCAGCAACTAGAAGGAAGAGGATTGGAGACAAGGGACATCCTTGTCTTAGTCATCTCTCAGCATGAAAAAAGGGGGAGGCCGCCCCATTGATCAACACAGAAAAAGAAACAGTTGTAATACATGACATAATCCATCTTATAATATTAATAACAAAGCCAAGGTGGGTTAGAAGTAACCTCAGATATAACCAGCTTACTCTGTCATACACCTTAGATAGATCGATTTTGAGAATAGCCCCCTTCAGTCTCCTAGTCTTTAGACTATGTAGACCTTCCTGCGCTACCCCTAATGCCTCATGGATTTGTCTCCCTTCCAGAAACCCAAACTGTTCAGCTGAGATTTGTGCTGAAAGGATAACTTTCAATCTTTTTGCAATTACTTTTGAGATAATCTTGTAGACGCAGTTGCACAAGGAGATTGGCCTGAACTCATTGAGAGATGTTGCATTATCAGACTTTGGGATTAGCGCTATAAAAGTAGAGTTGAAACTAGCCGGGATCCAACTAGACGACCTTGAATCTTCTATCACCTGCAAAAGATCCCTCCCCAAAATATCAAAGAGGTCCAGGAAAAAATCGATCGTCCATCCATCTGGCCCTGGGCTTTTATCTTTTTCGAAACTGCCCAGAACCTCCTTGAGTTCTTCTTCCGATACTACCTTTATCAGTTCCCTATTGTCCTCCTCTTCCACAAAACGAGGAAACATCTGAGCCAATCTAATAACCTCTTCAATTGAAGCATGTGGGGGGGCTTTGAACAATCGCTGAAAGTGGTTTACCCCATAGGTGGCCTTATCTTCAAAAGTTACATGAGAATTACCTTCCTCATCCTGAAGATTCCAAATGGTATTTTCCACCTTCCTTCCTCTGGCATATGCATGGAAGAATTTAGTGTTATCATCCCCACATTCTAGCCAGAGAGCCCTACTTTTGAGTCTCCATGATTCCTCTTTTTCCAACAGCCGTGTACTTCGTCTCCCCTCCATCCTTGACAGTGCCTCCTTAGACTCTTGCGTAGAAAAACCTCCTCCTTCTCCTTCATATATCAGCAGAAGTTCTGCTTCAATATTCTTCAGTTCAGCATCGTCTCTTCTTTTCTTTGCAACTGCCCATTCCTTGATTTTCACTTTAACATTTTTTATATTGTCTGCAAACTGAATGGCAGCCGATCTGTCATCCTCCCCTTCGATAGGACTCCAGTGAATGAGAAAGAGATTTTTGAAAGTCTCGTCCTAAAGCCATAGTTTGTTGAATTTTAAAGGGCTCGGAGGGTTGATAGGCCCCTTTTTTATTTCAAAGAAAATTGGAAAATGATCAGAGAGACCCCCACTACCCACCCATTACCGTACTGAAAAAAATCTGTCCACCAGCTGTTCTGCTACCAAAAACTGATCAATTCTTTTCGCTACCCTGGCATCTCCACTGCGGTTATTTCTCTAGGTCGGCTTAATTTTAACAAGCTCAATGTCCAACAGACCTTTCTCCACTAATTTCTGAACAAAATACCCTGCTAAGGAGTCCACCTGGGCATGTGGTCCCCAAACCTCATTGTGCCCCAATGAGAAATTAAAATCTCCCCCCATCACCACTGAGTCACCATTCACCAAGGGATTTTGTAGAAGAGAATCCCAGAAGGGAACTCTATTGTTATAAGGCCCATAAATATTAACCACGGAAAGAGACATCCCCAGCTCTTCCGTGAAAACTTCAACTCCCAGCACAACCTCTGTGCCCCAGGAATTAATCATCTTAACATAGCTATTTTTCCAGCCCATCGCCAATCCCCCTGAACGACCTCTAGCATCCAGAGTCACAAAGGACCACCCAGGTAACCAGCTTTCCAACCTTTCCTGAATCACCTCACCTACTCCTAAAGTCTCTTGTAGCAAGATCACATCCGGGTGTTCAAGATTAAGCACCCTGATGAAGGTTGATTTCTTACCAGGCCCAGCCACCCCCCGACAGTTAAAAGACAGGATCTTCATTAGCGACCTTTCTTCTTGGCCTTCTCCGCTCTAAGGGCCTTTTCAATTGAAAGTTGTTTACCTCCTAACAGATCCTCCTTGGCTCTGGACTGAGCTTTAGAAAGATTAGTCTTTCTCCCCCGTCCCCTTCTCATAGGCGAGGAAGTTTTGCCCAGCCCAGAGGAATGCTTATGACAGGATCTGAGGAAGTATCCCGAATCCGTAGAATCTAAAGGAGAGGGACATGACTCTTCAAGGAGAAAATCTGGTTCTGGCTTCAAAACAACAGAAGAGGGATTATCCAAAGTAGGAATGGGATCTGTAGACAGGGTAGTTGAAACAGCAGTAGCCAAACCCGGGGCTAAGTAATGAGAGTCGAGGAGTACAGGGAGCGGCAGGGGGGGGCCGGGCTGACCCGAAAGGGAAAGTTTCCTCAGACCATCGATCCAATCAAACCCAAGAAAGGAAACATTATTCAGGAATAAATTAACATTTGACAGATTAGGAAAAGAGGGTGTATCCGGATCAGAAGGATCCCCTGAAGCATAACCAACTGCCGAGTCAGAGACCTGAGCTGGGGGGTCTCTAAATCCTTCATCCACCAGCGGTTCAGTGAAGAGCAATTTTTCCACAAACGGATCGTTGTCCACCTCATCCACAGAGGTTTGAGCCGAACCAGAGGAACCCGCAACCTTCTCTGGAGTACCTTTGCACGCAGCCTCAGAGGCTTTCCTTCTACTTCCTTTCTGTGGACGCACCGACATTGTACAAGCTGAAACCGGATGCCCATAGACATGGCAGCATCTACATCGAAAGGGAACATTTTCATAGTCCAGAATTTGTGGGATAATCATCGGTCCCCAATCCAGATTGATAGATTCTGCTAATCCCTCCCTGAGGTTGATATTTACCAGAATTCTAGCAACCTTCTTCTCCCTTGTTTCTAAGAAGGATAGGTCCGCCTCCAGAAAAGATCCTAGTATATCGCCTATCCTCCTAAAGTGATACATATCCCAAAAGTGTAAGGGAAGAGCAGGCAATCTTACCCAAACAGGTACGATGTCTACCCTTTCTTTGCTGGCGTCAAATAAAGGGCTCCATGGTTTCAATAGCACAGGAGAGTGGTCAAAATGCCAGCATTTGTTCTGTATCCATATAAGGTCCCCCTCTTTCTCCAAATTGACCGCAAACCATCCTCTATTCAACATCTCAACCACCGGAGCATAGCCTAACTGAGTGCCCCAAGACGCCGTAGCCCAATCCTGAACAGTTTTTTTGGTAAAGTTTTTGCCCAAAACCCTCCCAACCAGGGTACAATTCGCCATCTTCAAAACACTCTCCCAAACTAAATCTTCGCCGAACACATAATTCCGCAGCTTCTTTGTTTTAATCCAGTTCTTCCTTCGTCTTTTTGGAGATCCACTCACCCCTGCTTGTCTTCCAACTGAATCACCCAATGCTCCTGGGCATCCACCAACTAAGTCCCTACTCAGAGACCCAAAACCACGCTGCTCGGCTACATCCAACGACACCCTCAGCTCATCCTCCGAGGATCCTCCACTTTGGCCCTTTCCCTGCAATACCTGTTCAGCCTCCCCGTCTGGGGGCACCTTAGCATGTCCTTCCACAACCTCGGACCCTCCTCTTTGATCAGAGGCCTGAAAACCTAAATTTCGAAGGAGTAAAGCCCCTGCTTCCTTCCACCGCGAGAGCTCCAGCAACATTTCAGGCTGATGTACAGCGGACTCCTCTTGAAACTCAACCTGAAAAGGTACCAACGGCGAACTAGCAAAATAGACAGACAGAGAAGTAACCTCGTCCAACCCTAACGGCTCTAAACTGGCTGGGCCCCATACCTACTGACCCATTCTAGGGAAATCCACCATCTGCTCCATCAGCCCTCCACCTAGCGCCGCCCAAATGTCAGTGTTTTCCATACTGTCGCTCGAAGAATCAACCATGTCCAGATTCTCCAACACAGCCAGAAGGGTAGCCGTCACCGTCAGAAACCCGCAATCTTTAACCCTTGAAGACACCAACGACCAGCCTCCAGCTCAGGGAATAACCTCCTATTCAAGCCACTTCACCTCTTAGCCACAGCACAGGAACGACAGGGGTTATCTTGAAGGGAGAAGAAAACCATGGCCGACCCCTAGTCCAAGCTAGAGGCCTGGGCCATCCACACCTTCCCTCGGCCGCCTACACCATCGCCATCGCCTGCAAACAAACCCTAGTCGCCTCCAGGTTAGATCCTCTATCTCCCGATTTGATATATTATAGAAGGTTCAAAGTATATTTTATGGGCTGCACATGTTAATTCAAACCCAAATTTATATAGATAACCCATTATTGGGATCAAGTTAAAAATCAACCATAATTTAGAATTGATGAATCTCTAGGTTCTAAAAAACTACATGAGATTTTGTAGGTTTTGTTTACCAAAACTCTAGGTCGAGAGTTTTTTAAAATACGATGATGTCATTGGCCAAAACTCTAGGACGAGATTTTAATAAATTCTCATATGAGAGTTTAAAAACTCTCATCCGAGAGTTCAAACTCTCGGTAGATATTTTTATTAAACTCTCAACTGAGATTTTATGTTGACTTTTTTCGTGTGTTCTCTCACGTATGCTTCTTTTCCCCTCAATTCCTTTTGCAAAAAAAGTGTTTCCCAACTTCATGTTTTCACTTTCTAGAACCGGATATCTCAATATATATCTTGAACATAAACTACATATCTTCTAGGTGCTCATGTTTCTACCTTTCCCACATTTGCTTATGGCTAGAGGCACCTTTACCACCTTTTCTTTTAGCTTGAGGTAGATCTAGGATCAAATGTGTAGTGAAGCGGTTAGGCTAAGGTTGTGACAGATGCACCTAGTCAAGGTCTAGGAAGATAAAGACATAATGAAGGGGTGAGGTTGTGACAGATGCACCTAATCAAGGTCCTAGTAGGTAAAGGAAAATTGAAGCAACAAAAATAAAAGGCGTTGAGGCTCAAGTTATGACAGGTGCACCTAATTAAAGTCCTGGAATGTAAACTCTTGATGAAACAACGAATAGGTAAAGTCAATGGAAAAATTCTTGAAATTGTTAGAGTTATTAATAAATAGTCTATTAACTAAGTCTTATACTTTAAGCCATAGGCATAGTTTAACTTAAGAAATTTGACATATAAATCGATGGAAAAATAATGCTACTAATGAAAAAACTGTGACAATATCATCTCAAATCATGAGATGACTCCATGTAACAAGAAAATTTATTTTTTGCTAAGTTACACTATGGAAATGTTTATATGAATTAAAAATACCTCATATCATTGGTTATGAGTGCAGAGACTTATGCTTAAAGCACACACAACAATTTGAATTGATTACTATAAGTCCTGGACTAAGATGAACACGAAGTTATAATGTTTATTGTTTAACTTATTTACAAGTTGAAATTGAGGCTAATAATGTAAGATGAATGCAAATGTATAATGTTCATTGTTTAACATATTTACAAGTTGATATTTATTCTTTAATAGTGGAAGATGAAAGCATACAAAAATATTTGATTATTGTTATTATTATTATTTTATAAATGTTTATAAAAGACGATAAATATATCATAGAAATTGTATTCAGATAAAAGGTGAAAATATATTTATATTTATGTAAAAAAAACTTATTTATATTGTGATGTTTTCAATGGATACTCCATTCATCATCATGTATTAAAAGTTCATAAAAAAGAGAAAGTATTAAACTTGGTAGAATTAAATAAGAAATAAAGATAATGATTAATGACAATTAGTGAGGGTTGGTAAAGGTAATAATGATCAATACCGATAAGGAGGAATTTTATTTAACAATTCATTTTTCTATCTTTGGTCTCTATTTTAGCTTATTCACGATACTCAAGAACTCGTATGTAGTTTCATTTTTTGTTTATGTTGTTAAGATTCACTTCCATGTTGTCATTTGATGTTGTGCAAAGTGCCATATCGTATGTAGTTTTGTGTTTTGTTTATGTTGTTGAGATTCACTTCCATGGTGTCACTTGATGTTATGCAAAGTGTCATATAGTATCTGCAACCTCGTTTGGATATATATGTTGTATGCTTTGATTCTCAACTTAATATCAAGTATAGTTCTTTTTTTAGTGAAAAAAAAGAGGAATTTGCAACAAGAAATAATGATCAATATTGACCAGAAAGAAGACAGATCAATCTAAACCCATATAAAAAAAAGCATTGGTAACACCTTCCACAACCATCTCTCCAAATTCCACATCACCAAACACTTCATATTCTTTGATAAAGCCAAAGTCCTAGCTTCAAACCCTCATGAACCCCCTAGTTTCAAACCCTCATAAAACCCCTTTGTCTTGATTTCCATGTTATATTAATCTCCCATCCTTTGTCTATATCCCTCCTATCACATCTTAACTTATCACATCTTAACTTCTGGACCCCATCTGCCCTCCCATTTCAATTCTTATTCTTTCTCGATCTCCCTTTTCTTTTTCATGTCCCCACTATCTAAGCTTCATCATGGTCTTCCATACATTTCTCCGCCTATCTCCAATTTCCACCCTAAATCACATTCCTTCTTAGTTTTTAGTTTTTTAAAACATTTATCTTTCTCTTTTTATTTTTATTTTATTAATTTATTTCCTCCTATCTATCTTAATTAATCTATCCTTAAAAACCATTATCTTCATCTCTTATTTATTTCTTTTAAACCTATTTTGTTATATATTTCATAAAGCTTTAAACACCCCTAATAATAGTTAGGGTGTATATTGAGAAGTGAAGACATTTAAACTTTAACACAGTTAAAACATCTAACTGTAAAAACATTATACCATCATAGTCTGATACTTATATATCATTTTATGTATTTTTATATTAAAAAAATAATTTAAAAATGTATGTCATATTCTTTTCTTCATCTACATGTTAATAGAAAATATATATTTGTCTTATTTTCTTTATATGCATATATTCTTACTATTTTTATATTATATTTGTCTTATTTTCTTTATCTGCATATATTTTTATTCTTTTTAAATTATTCTTAGAGAAATATGAAAAAAAGATATATTCATATTCTTATCGCTTTCTTTACCTACTTTATTATTTTTCATAAACCGTGATCCTTTGGCATCATTTTAAAAGCAGCATATAAAATAAAATAAATATATTAAGTTTTATTATTGCGGAGAAAAATACTGAAAGATAAATCCATCCTTTGTCCAATTTCTTTAACTACTTTCCCTTTTTGTCATTCACACGATAGGGATCGCCGTACTTTCAAGCTATATTATGAGATGAGCGCACTGTCAAACAAACCACGGAGACCGACAATATATGTATGCAGATTTGCTGTAATATTCAGCCGGCACAGTGCCTACTGTCTGAAGATTGCAGACTTCCACATTACATTGTATTTATTTTGAAATGGCAGTATTCAATTGTTGGCAGGGAAAGCTGTCTATGATGAATGAGTTGATTATAAAGCTGGTTGTACTGTTGGGATGGCTGTGTAATACTGGTTTAGCACAGTTTGAGTTAAGCGAAACTGTCACAGGTTCGGCTAGTTTTAATGATTTAGGAATCACCTGTATAGGCAATCTAGCGGTTTTTGTTACAACTTTGTTGAGAGGAAGGCTCGATCGGGAGATTGGTGCCAGGGATGTTCTAGCGATCTTAAGAGGTCCCAAACTCGAGCACATAAATGGGATTGGGCTGACCACGAGTAAGAATACAGAATATCAAGATGTTTCTGTTGTCATGCTGTCAGCCCAACAGCCCAATTCTTCGATCTGCCAATTCATGAAGTTCATTTCATATGCATATGATCTGCAATCCATTCTGCTGCAATATCTTCCTCTAAAATCTGCACAAGTCAGTGCGGAGATCTGTCATTGCGATGATAATTGCAGATGCATTGTATTCTGGACGGTGGAAGAAATCACTATCATGCTTGCTCGTCGGCTGCCAGGATCACTAAAAAGACTATCTGATTCGGTGTGCCTACTTCCATGTCTGGATTGTCTGAGAAATGGCTGCCATGGGTGTGACAATGGACTGTTGCATGTGGAGGAGATTCATGGAGGGCAGAGATTGAGAGAGGGGGACTCCATGGTGGAATCCCCTGCTGCAGTCTGTGATTTGATCTCTGGGATCTCCATTGATCAAGAAGAGCGCACGTGCATCTGCATTCCATTGCATCCAGCATCTGAAGATGGGTGGACAAAGATGCTGATAAGATCTTTCAGGTGTAAGGATAAGGCAGGGAGGGGAATCAGAGTCATGACTTCAGATGCCCTGGAAAATTACATGGGTAAGACTGGAATATGCTATGCAATAGAAAAATACAGTACTGCTACATTATTAGCACCAAGGCTAGGAGAAGTACACATCAACCTTAAACTAACTTTATATTTCGGAATGGATGGTTTCTCTAGCGCTCTGGTAGCAAGAAGGGCCTTCAGAAATTACCTTGTGGACAGTAGAGGAACTGGGTTTGTTGCCAATGCCTTTGTAACCAAAGCTTTGGTCAAGTCTAATGCAGATAACACCAATGTTTGCCAAGTGCTGAACTTTACATCATCATTTCTATGCCTGAGGAACTTATCGTTTATGATCGGTTGTGCCAACTTGATTTCCTCTATTGGTTGGGGTTTACTTGTTGCATTTGAAGGAGACGGTAAAAAATGGTATGAAACACATTCCATGCCACCTTCTAATCTTAGAATTTTTGTAATAACTATAGCCATCGGTATTGCTTTAGGCATGGACTGCTTGCATTTGTATTTGAGCAAATCTCATATTAGTCAGAGAGTGCCACCTATGCTTTGGGCAGTCATAATTCTGGAGATAATGTGTGTTGTGTGGGGTATTGCTAATATGGTGTTGGAGATAATGTGCATTGTTGTGAGTATAAACTTTTTTGGGAAATGGATATATAGTGCTCTGCAAGGCCTGGTTTGGGTGAAGTGGGGAATTGGCAGTTATCTTCTCTCTGAGTATTCACCAGATTCACCTGCAAATCATTATCCTTCTAAGTGGACTAATGGAATTCTGGTGTACTCTTCTGCATTCTTGCTCAATGCTGTCTTAGCTGGAGTCAGGGGTAAGTGGGATTACTCCCAAGCAGCTAACTAAGAATGTTAAATCTGAAACAAATTTAATTATACAGAAGCTATGGGCCTAAACATGAAGTCCATGCTTATTATTATGGATTCCACTGGCAGCAACTGATAAGCTTTGAATGGTTTATTTGTTTTCAGTAATATATTTTGTTCCCTTGAATGATAGAATTTCTATATAATGGAAATACTATAATAAGTTATCGTTCAAAAATTTCCATTACCTACAAGTTGGTTTAAGATTTTGGTTAAGAAACGATATTCATAATTACTTAATCTTTAGTGTAGAAGATGAACTTAACTGTGGTCTAGAGCGTAGAACATGAAAGTTTTTCCAAATGCAAGGGATTAAGAATACTCATGCTTAAATTCTTATTAATATTAAGAGTTATTTGATTAAGAATACTCATGCTTAAATTCTTATTAATATTAAGAGTTATGTAAATTTTTAAGGCCTTGAACTTCGTTTCAAAGGATTTAGAAAAGCGCTGGAATAAATTACTTTCAAACAGGCCTTGTATTTTACTTTGAATTTTAAATATATTATTTCATTGATATGAAAAAAACAATTGTATTGTAATAATAATTAATTAATAACATAATAAAAAAACAGAGAGCAATATGATAAAGAATAAGAATGTAAATTTAATGGATTTAACTTAGATGGTTGGGAAGAATCATGGTTATCATCTTTATCTAGGTTCAATTTTACCCAGATTCAATTTATGTAAATGACAAAATGGTCATATTAAGTATTTATATATTAAATATATAATGATTGTGTAGATTATATAATTCTGACTTACTTCACTTTTCTTAGGAATAGCAAAACAAAACAAGTTAAAAATAGTTTTGAATTTTATGAACAACGACAAACCTTGTACCTATTGAGCCCAACCAGAAATTCAAGTGTGCAAGGCAACATGAAAGAAAAGTAGCCAAAAGTCAAAGGCTCAAGTTTTTCCTTTTGATCTCGGCTTAAGAAATCCTGACTTCTATATCAAGGAGACAGCTCAACTTAGCTTACAAATTCTTGAAACCCTTTAATCAATGGCAATGCCATTACGGAGGATGTGAAGGCTGGATGGCGAGTTGTTATGGTTCTTAAGATCTTTATACAAAACGTTTCAGATTTGGTTTTTCAGATAAAGAATTTGGTAAAAACTGAGTATGTCAGAGATATAGCTTTTTCTATGCGTCAAAATTTTTTGGAGTGTTCCAAATAGAACTTCCAAAAATCCATAAACAATGGAATTATTTCTTTTAATGCAATTTTTTTCCAAGCTTTTATTGGATGCACTGCTCTGATTGTTAAATCCATGACTTGTAGTGGCCACTTGGGCCCACTACAGCCTTACTAGTATGAATCTTGAGGATAAATTAGTTTTGCTTGGATTCATTTGTTATAATCTTCGATGAATTATGGATAGCATGTATTAGAAGCAGTTTTTTTTGTTTGTGTAGTTTGCAGCATTTTGGATCTGCGAGTGACTGGGCTTGAGGCCTGTCCTTAAGGACTGATTTAATTATGTTATATTTGCCAGACACATAGGATCGGTGTGCCTTCGTTCTGAAATTTTTTTTTTTTAAGACTCGTCAATATTTGTTTATATGTGTCTATTTGATTCAAGTTATTGAATAACAAGGAACACACTGTTTTCTCTTCAAAAAGCATTAGTGGTAGCTTGGGTTCTATTATGCATAATGTGAATTTTACAAAGCCAAATTTTTTGAGTTTGTAATGTTGAAGGAGGTTTTACATGATGATCATTAACCAGCTTGCAGTAGAGCAATGATTGGTGCTGCAGGCTTATTGTTGGCAGTTGGATTTCAAGGCGTTGAGATCTAACTGCCAGCAAAAAACCTGGGGCAGCAATAAGCCTGGGGCAATGGGGTGGGCGTTTGGGGCTACTAGATGTCAACAAGTTCTAGCTTCCATTTAGTGTGGAGGTTATGTGGCCAGTTGCATTAAGTGTGTCACTACAGGGACATATTGTTAGTTGTTTTGGTTTGGTTTTTTTAACCATGGAACAGCAACCTCGAGTATATCCAAGAGCCTGCAAGCTAGATATACCCATAAGTTGTGACTTAGCAAAGGCCGACAGGTCCTGAAGCCCACGGCGGTGAACCTCTATCTCCTCTATCTTAGGGATTCCCTACCCTCTAAGCCTTGTCACAACAGGCCAATGAGTTGTCAGTTGTTTTGTTGTTGTGAGTTTTGCTTAAACTCTGGGGTTGTGGGGTTGGAAGCAAGGATCAAATTTGAAGGGTAGGGTCATGTTTGGCTTTGGAGGGCTATGATATATTGAATCTTTTAAGGATGACATGTTAAAATAAACCATTTCTTTCATTTGAAAATGTAATAATACATCAAAATAACATTGTATATTAAAAGCAATGTAATCAAATTCTTCAATATAGTGAAAAAAATTGTATCGTTTTACTTTATGGTTTTTAATAAACAATGTTTAACCCAAAAATCCATATAAAATGTATATATAGGAAACTTTAGAAACAAAAAAAAATATCTTTCAATATAGAGAAATGAATTGAAAACATTTATAATCAATCAGTGGGCAAGTAATAAAATTTCTAACATAAAATTCAAGGTCAAACTTCACTCCTTTCCAAGAAGCAATTATCTACTAATAAAATAACACATAAAAATATTCTCTTGATGCACGTACCTAAAAAATCATTCATCCATAGGAAAAACCCAACCATTATTGAGCTCCATTGAGAGAAGGAATCCCTTTATATATATTTTTGGTTGCTTAGTTCTCTGAACCAAAGGAGAGACATACTCCCCTAAAGGAAATAATCATTAGCGGAAGTGTCTTTTTTGTCTCTAGTGGAGATGTACACTTATGCAAGTTGGTTGTGATGTTAGGGCCAATGTGTCCTTCCTTTTCTCAAGCAAAATGTCTAGAGTCTAAAGAGGGTATGATATAGCTTATGAATGAATAGGGAAAGAAAGGGTGGAAGTATCGTAAGCAGGTGTCAATGGTTATAGTGGAAACAACTTGAACAAGGGTTGAACTCAATAGTGGAAGCAGCTTGAGAAATGATGAAGAGTTAATCCCATTCGAACTTGTGATTTCAATAGGAATGGTTTAAGGTCCCTCTTCCCCTTAAGTCCTACTTTGCAGATCAAATAACAACCTTAGTCGATCATCATTCCTGCAAATGTTGATAGTGATCTATCCAATCAGAAGGCAAGTTTTCCTTCTATGATTTTTGGGGGGCCTTAGAGCAGTACATTCATCACTATGTAAATACCAATGGAGGCATTCAAGATAGATGGATGAACTCTTTTGGTCAAGTCTCCATATCAACCATTTACAAACCAAACGAAAGAGGAAGTGACCCACCATATCTCTTACCAGCATGAATATCCATGTCTCACTTCTCAATGATGAAGTAAATATTGATACAAAACCAATCAAGGAACTTGCTCCAACATGAGCCTTGATAATTATGTGTGTTCTCCTACCTAACCAGCTAAGTCTAACGAGTCTTGATTGAAGCCCAAAGCTACTTGTTCCTTGGCATGAGCTCCATCCCACTATCTAGCTACCATAACTCTAGCATGCATTAAAAAATGAAATGAGGTAGAAATATGAAATTGAAATAGGCTCGAGCATCAATGGTGATAGTGGAAGTAGGCACAATGTAAGTAGGGTCGACGAGTTTGCAAATTAGAAATAACGATAAACAAAATTTTAGACTTTAAAACCACGTAAGTTCCAAACTTTCTACTTTCATAATTACATTTCCGAAATCCAATAACCATTTGATTAACCAAAATTTCAAATCCACTTTCATAATCAAATTTCCAAATTCCAATAACCATTTGATTAACCAAATTTCTAAATCCAGATCCCATAATCCAATCACATAGCTACATTAATTATAAACTAGTACAAAAACCAATGAATCAATTCTAATTCTGATTTATGATCATCTGGTGGACAATTTAATTCTAGATTATGTGATTGCATTCTCTATTAATACATTACGTACATTCACCTTACTAGTTGGGATTTGAGAATTAGGAATAGTTGTAAAGCTACGTTAAGTGTTTGAAGCACATTATCTGCCGATTTCAACTATGATAACCTACTGAAACACAACCATCATTAATGCATTTATTTTCTACTAGGATACTAGCTTACCAAAATAGATTGTCAATTAATGATTTATTTGCTACTAGGATACCAACTTACTAGAGGTGATTGTGAGTTAATAATGCTTGGCAGTTAGGGTTGTAGTGATTACTTGTTATAACATTTGTGGCAAAGAGTGGAAAGGTATAGAATCGTAGCGTTTATGGATAACATTTGTCAATATAATACAAATTCTCCATCAAAGTTAACCTAGGAGAAACAACTATCAAATCACCTTATTTTGAGAAGTTTTCTCATTCAAATCCCTTCGTTTTAGACAAGTTTTCTAACAGAAAATTGCAACATAGATCTATACTAAAAGAGTGTGTAACTCTAGGTTCCACACATCACACATGACTCTTCTCATATTTTGGCAATATTGTTGTACCATTCTCTTCCTTTAATATATTGATATACAGTCTCATTCAATTATGCTCCAAGCGTCCAGACTCTCGAACTAGCCATAGTTGATGAAATCATGAGTCCATGGCTAGTTGCGCAACCACCTTACATTATAGCACATGTCCCATCAAACAAGTGATCATTGTTGCATACAAAAAGCTAGACATAGCTTTGCAAAACATGGTTTTGGAGGATTTAAACCCTAAAAGAAGACAAGGTTGTGGTGCAAAATTTTGAAGACTTTCACAATATCATGATGGCCTTTGGCCTACAACAATGAAGAAAAATCACATATACAAATCCAAGAAAAGGGATTCTATTATAAAAGGAAGAGTGGTAATGAAGAATGCAACCATACTATGATCCTAGGACATGAGAATTTAAGTCTTCTTCCCAAATGCTGCTATGCTAAAAAAGAAGAATGTAAGTATTAGATCATATCAATCGTGTTATCAATAATAACCTACATATGCGTAATTTATACTAATGTACTTGTATAGTTACTATGAGATCCAAAGCATTGAACAATTTAATAAATTTTATAACATTAAAACAAGCCATTGAAAAGTCACTTTGTAACAAAAAAAAATCCACTATTTCAGTATTGAAACAAATTCATAACCATTAAAAATGTT
The DNA here is from genome assembly GCA_001517045.1 of Pseudotsuga menziesii. Taxonomy (NCBI): domain Eukaryota; kingdom Viridiplantae; phylum Streptophyta; class Pinopsida; order Pinales; family Pinaceae; genus Pseudotsuga; species Pseudotsuga menziesii. The sequence continues at coordinate 42,758 of LPNX010118499.1, forward strand.
AATTCCATTTATTTTTTATAAAGAACTTATATTTGAATAAAAATAATTACGTCGATAGGCATTTAGATATTATCTAAGATTTTGGACTTCCTTACGGACCAACAAGATTAACTCAAGAGTAACAAGTGTACAAAAAGGATTCATTTCATGGTTGTCATATCTTGTTATGCTTAAATGCATCTTGATTAAGATTTAAAACGATCTTTTCTTTTAACTGCATTTTTTTATTGTTAACAATTCAAAGTTTTCATAGTTTTTGTAAAATGAAAAAGTACATTGATTGTACTAGTGCATCTCTTAATTTTCATAAATGCTTCATGAATATTTTCATATATTTGGAGTTTTATCACATATTTTTATCAAAAAATTATAACTAGCACATGCCAGTTATAAAGACACCAATCTTGCGCCAAGATTCCATCCACGTCTTAGTCTTGTTGGGTTAATAATTGAACAATCTTTCACTATTGACTTTATTAGAGGATTAAGTTTGTTGTGCGATTGTATCCACATATGAATTTAGATCTAGGTAAATCATATTTGGCTCCATAAATTGTCTAGGACAGTGAAAGTTAAGTTGTGTGTGATAGATGTACTTTAAGTTAAGCATTAAACAACTATATGGAAGAAGCTACATGTAACCTGGCTATAACTTTTAAACATAGTTTTAAATGATTTAAAGTATCATCACGATTTAAATTGTGAGAAATAATACGAATGAAATGTGTGATTGACTCTGTTGGGGTTATGCTTTTGTTGCTTCCTAATTGTCAATTCTCAACCATCTAAACATTTGACAGGCTAAAATTGGAGTATCCCTTCAATTGCAAAGTTGCAAAATAGTGGTCAATTTCATTATTAAAGGGCCTGATACAAAATTATTATTTTTTGCATGGAAAAAATTATTTTATCCTTCTATGAAGGGTAAAATAGGTCATGAAGGGCATCGAAGGCTTCAAATTTGAAGCTCGGTTGGTAGGTGGCTTGGTGAGGCCTGTCTTTATGTTTGCAGTTATTTTCCTGATGTGTTGGTAGTGAGTCTGGCGCCAGGAGTGGCTTGGTGGCCCCTAAACATTTATGCTTTCTCCAGTATTTTGATTTGCATTTGGGATTTGGTGTTTTTCGTGCAAGCTAGGTCATTCGGGTTCTTTGTTGTTAGTAATTCGCTCAAGGTTTTTGTTGTCGGCCAGTCATTCCTTGCGTTGTGTTTTGCGTTGAGACAAGGTTGGGTGGTGCCCTGGTGAGGCCCCTCTTGTTGCAGACATTTGGGCGACATGGAGTTTGAGGTGAGGGGGTGGCCTTGCCTAGTTTTCATTTAGTGTGCAGTTTATGCAACAATTTCCATTAAGTGTGTCGAGACAAGGACATGTTAGTAGTCGTGTTGTTGTGCATTTTGTTTGGAGTCTGAAGCCGAGAGGTGGACTGGTGAGGCCTGTCTTCATGTTTGCATCTAATTTTTTAGCGTTTTGACGATGAGTTTGAATCCAGGGATTGCTTGGTGAGGTCCCTCGACATTTATGATTTCTCTAGTATTTAATTTTGTGTTGCTTGCTTCTTGGATTTGGTGTTATTTGTGCAAGCTAACCTCCTCAGGGTATTTATTTTTGGTGGTCTGCTCAAGTTCTTTGTTGATAGCTCGTCATTCCTTGTTGTGTGGTTTTCATTTAGATCAAGGCTTGGGGGTGGCTTGGTGAGTTCCCTTTTGTTGCAGGTGTTTATGAGACATTCGAATTTGGTTCTTTATCATGTTCTAGTTGGTAGTTTGGGTGAGGGTTGGCCTGATAAGGCCCATTCAACATTTGTAATTGTTGTAGCATCTGGAGGTGGATATCCTGGCACTTTCTTCATTGTTTGATGTTCTTTGTGCAAATAGGCTTTGATTTTTCAGGGTTTCCAAGAATTTGAACTGCAAGCGAATCGAGAAGACAGAAGATGTGAGGAGTGCTGCAAAACTGAGAGGTGTTTTCTTGTGTTTTTTAACTAATGAACTTGGACTTAGACTTGGTTATGGTGTTGCCATTTTTCCTTAATTGCATAATCAAAACAATGTATGCTTCAAATTAGACTATAATTTTAATTGTTGAAAGAGAACAATAATTTTAGGCATCATGTGATGGTTTGTGATGGTGGCTTGGATATGGGTATTGGGAAAAAAGTCGAGAACAAAGTCTATGTACGTCGATTCCTTTGGAAGTATTGTTGTGGCCTGGAGGGTTTGGTTGCATGTGACTTGTTTTGAAATCCCATTGTAGCCTTTGGAGGATGCGACCTTGGGTTGTATAGAAGTTAGCTGGTAATTTTTCCTTAATTGCACAATGAAAACAATGTATGCCTCCAATTAGACTATAATTTTAACTAGTGAAAGAGAACAAAATATGTTAGGCATTAGGTGATGGTTTCTGATGGTGGCTTAGCTATGGGTATTGGGTAAAAGGTTGAGAATAGAGTTTATGTATGATGATTCCTTTGGAAGTACTTTTGTGGCCTGGAGGGTTTGGTTGCATGTGGCTTGCTTCAAAAGTCCATTGTGGCCTTTGGAGGATGTGACCTTGGGGTGTATAGGAGTTAGTTGGGTTGCTTATTTTTTTTGGTCTGGAGTCCTTGCAACCTATCCACCCTTTTGCAATAGATTTCATTGAATACCATGTGGGTGTCTAGTTTGTGATGGTGTTTGTTTGTGCTACATGGATTGTCAAGCTTCATTGCATGAGTAACAAGTTTGAGGAACAATACATGATTGGAACATGTGAAACCATTTTGTAGATGTTTTTGGAATGGTAGAGTAGTGTTCCATGAAACATGACAAGATTGTTCTGTGTAAATATGAAATAAAATTTGGTGTGTATGTTCATTGTTTGCATACTTTGTTCATTGCAAAAAATAACAAAAAAAACTTGACCTCTAGCCTATAGTTGGAATCTTCAATAGGATGTCTAAAGTTTAGAACTTGGGCTGGGTTGGATATAGAGCCTTTTTATAGATACCAACAGTGGTGTTTGGTCATTTCTTTGATGCAAGTGGTTGTTTTTATTCAGTTTGGTTATGCAAACTTTGACTATATGTTTGCTAAATATAAATATTATTTGTTCGAGTATTTTTCTTGTATTGTTTGATTACTTGTTTAATGGAAATGGCTTTGCTTGTTCATTTTGATCATCTAGATTTGCTTGAAGCTTCGTTGATTATAAGTTTTTTGTTTATAAAAAGGGAAAGTGGTGTTCTAGTGCTGTGTGTTTCGAGCTCTTTTCTTGATTGTATCCATGTTTCAGACCTTGGTTTGGAAATATAAATGTATATAGGTGTGTAGTTGTATGGAAGAAAAATGAAAATCATGTTCTCGTGCTTTTTTTTTTTCTTCTGATTATGCCATGTTCGGGGCTTTGTTTCCATGCTAGAATTTGTTGGGGGCATGTAATTGCATTGAAAATTCCAATTTCCTTGTTAGTTGGTGTAAATATACTTGAGAGTTGTTGTGGTGCTTAGGACTTCAGATGACTCATTCATGATGGAAAAATGGCTTTAGTTGTTTTGCTAAACTTTGAACTAGCCCTAATTATCAAAAACATTGGTCAGATGTCTAAATATATGAGAATTCTAACTTTCTATATTGTCGAATTTTAGCAACTAAATAGAGGTTTTCTACATGAATAGATAGACACTTTTTGGTACTACTTCCATATCTAAAAGATGATTTTCAAATGCTTAGGATTTAGTTGCAAGTTATCAATGGTATTATGAAGCTCTTATGATTCTATAGTCACATGTACACTCATGCTCCAATCTCATTTTGTGTTTACTTGTTTATTAGCATTCTTTTTATTATGATTTGGCTATTTGCAACCTTTTGTATAGATCCAACTCATGGCTTAAATATTTTTTTGAAGTCTCTAAAGTCACCTCTTATTTTGAGAGTTGCATTTTTTGAGCCTCCAATTGATGGGTTTGCTATTTCATCTACCATCATGTCGAGTGTTTTGTAAACTTTTATATTCCTATAGGTGTTAGACTTGTGCTTATTTTTATAGCGTAGCTTTGTTGGTTATGTGTTGTCACAACTAGCAATTTGGAATAGACAATTATGAGTGTAGCTATGTCTCCTTGTTGGAGATCGAGTTTGTTTTCAATGGATGTATATCTTTGTTCACTAGTATAGTGATAGTGTGAAGAATAGCATTGCCGCTATGTAGAGCTAAATCATTAGAGAACAATATAAATCTATCTATTTATACTCGAGATTTTTCCCTTTGGTTTATAGGAAAGGAACATGTCAACAATGATAGGTGCTAAGGTGTTATTTCCTTCATTGCATATGTGGAATCCATTGACCATTGAGGGCAATACAATTATGGTTTGTGGGTAGACTTGGTATCTGTAGTCACAATTACAAAATTATATAGTGATTGTTGTATATGTAAATTGATTTTATTTAACAATAGTTGTGTATCTTGAAGTGGATCTTATATTGTTTTAATCTTACTTTTAGATAGCTTGTTTTTGCTAGTAATAGCTTTAGAAGCAGGCATAGTCAACGGATTGTTGGCAATCAACCCAATTTGAATTTGGTTTCATATTTATCGTTGGTGGAAAGATAAAAATATATGATATCAATTGTCTGCACACATTAATTCTGGTTATCAATAGTTATCTAGCTTGAACTAGACCCCACCACATGTTATCCAAGGGCTAGATGGCCTCGTAATCTTGAGAACTCCATTGTGTGGTGAATGTTTTCTTTGGGTTCCGAATTTTGCAATAATGAACATAGATTCCTTGTTATTTTAATTGTTGCCGTAGATAGGTTGTTATTGTGAGCAATTTGTTTGGAGTTGTTTTATTTATTGCAATAGTGTTGCGAGCATTGTTTTGGGAGTTGAGAACGTGTATAAGTTCCTTGTTCATGTGCATTGGAATTTATTATTTTGTAATTGCATTGGAATTTATTATTTTGTAATTGCATTGGAATTTATTATTTTGGGGGAGTGTTCACCAAATTCAAGTTGCTTGAGAGTTGTTGTGGTTCATAGAATTTTAGGTGGCGTGCATACAAACATTTATATACATAAAAATATCACGAATCCTTGTGGATTTCTATGTGCTTGTAGATTCTTGTGAATACCAAACTTGTGCTTGGTTTGTCAACAGAGCCTTGTCACTTGTATGTTTTCGATCTTTACAATTTAAAATAGAAAATTATGTGCACAATTGTGTCTCTTTGTTGGATATAGGGTTTGATAGCAATGGTTTTATAACTTTTCTAGGAATATAGTGATATTCTAAATTATCCTATTGGAACTGAATAAATCCAAATCAATAAAATGCAATTGGAATCTAGTTATTTATGACTAGGGTTTCCCTGCTTTTTATGGGTAATGAAAATTTCAACAACAGTTAGTGTTACACTGCTATTTTCCTCATTAAATGTTTGAGGAGTCATATGCCACAATAGAATAAGGGTTGGTGAATAGTCTATTGGCAATTATAATCTCAATTTCAATCATTTTTCACATCCATAGTCAAAATTACAAAATTATATTGTAACTAGTGTCTCTACAAATTAATTTTATTTAATAATGGTTGTGTACCTTGGACTAGACACTTTTGGAGGTTTGTTGTATTTATCCTATTTTCCAGATAGCTCACAATTACTAGAAATAACTTTAGAGAATTCCTACTTAACTTATTTTTAGCAATTATCCAAATTTGAACTAGGTTTCATACATGCGTTCACAATTGCAAAACTATGTAATAGTTTCTCTCTCTAGCCATCGATTCTATTTAGCATTCCTTGTATACCTTGGACTAGACCCTACTATAGGTTATTCATTGATGTCAAAGTGGGATAAAGGACTCGACATTCTTGAGTCTTCCATTGTGTAGTGGATGTTTTCCTTGAATTTTGTAATTATGAACATAAATTTCTTTCTATTTTAATCATTCGTTTGGGTGGGTTACTGTGAGGCTAGAAATAACTTTAGGGGCATCCAACCATTTACCAATGTATTGGAACATTGAACTTACATTCGTCATCATCTTAAAAATTGGAAAACATGTGCTCAGTGTTTTAGTACTTAGGCTAAGGACAATTCTTAACTTTTTTCCTTGTGTATTATATCATTTTAGAAGCTATATGCCTTGTGGATTCAGATTTGGTCCAAAATTTGTTGTTATTCATCCTCATATTGCATAAAGTTTAGAAATATGTGTCCTGTTACTGCCTCTAATGTTTCAAAATATTTTTGTCATTCTTTTAGGCAATTGACTAAAAAAATATCCAGTCGAGTTGATTGACGTGTGTGGCCTCAAGAAGATTTTGTTGCTACCAAGGCTAGTTCTATACAATCCTTTGAATTATTTTGTTAAAAATAGAATTATGTTTACATTAGGAATAAAAAAGTGGTGAGAGATTCTTATCGTCTACAAATAGTTGCAAGTTCTTTTTATTTCCCATTGAAGCATGTAAATTGATCATATAATTTAGTGAAATATTGGTAAGTCTTGAAATACATAAAAAAAAATAGCAATTTATGTTAGTCTTGAATGATGATCAAGGTGGTCTAGAAACAGGTTGCATGCAATAAGTTTTACAAGACTGGGCACTAGGGACATGCTTTCTGTATTTAGATTTATTTATTTTACATGCAATTGCAACAAGATTAGGATGTCATTTCAATAGGTCACATGCAACCAGCCTTGCATGGTAGGCTAGTACGGACATGTTTATCCACACTGGATCCATAGAAAATAAAGAACATCCCCTGCAACTACAGCCCTCAAAATCATCTCATGATGATTGTCTACAGTCATCTCTCACTAATAAAAAATCAAATCGAATGGATGACACCATCCATTCATTGATTTTTTTACATCTATAATACATCATGCATCCTCATATCTGCAACTAAGAACAAATATGTAAAAAAAACATTTACACTCAAATGACAGGTGCACTCATCATGGCACCAGCAAACTATCGAACCAAAAGAAACATATCTTGGTCATCCAGGAATTTTTTTCAATGAAGCAAAAGGTGTTGTTCAATGGAAATAGTGCTTTGGATGCATTGGAACAAGTATCAAAACACATAAAAGAGAATATATGGTCGAAGCATATCATATGGTTGCACCCCTCTCAATACAACAAAGCCAAAATGTGACAATTTTTTGTTAAGAAAACAAATAATGGAAAGAAGGTAATGAGAATAAAAACTCAATCCATAATATATGAGATTCATCCTTCATCCATGGAGAACCTAAAATTCAATACATGAACACTCAAACAACCAATCATCCACCATTGCACATATACCAAAGAAATTAATGTAATGAAAACATAACATAAGAGAAATACTTATCTCAAAATATGGGCAATTGGCTGCAACAGGACAACTTTCCTCCCAGCTGTAGATATCGTCAAGTCTTCCTCGCTTGGATAGGTCACCCCCGAGATGATACCATGGATCCATAGGTAGAGGCTCACTTAGTCTCACTACTCTCGAAACTACCTCTTCTAAGAGCCACAATGCTTCCCACTACTACTTTCTTGTTCGTCTCCACTGCCTATGGGATGTGACCTAGCTCACCATTCCCATTTCCTCAATTCATGTGTGAGAAATTGGAATAGTAGAGTGATATAATGGAAGCAAGAGAAATAAATATAATCACTCTAAGTCTCAACACACTCTCAATAATATCAACATTCCCAACATATTTAGATAGCATAATCCACATGGTCCAAAGCTCAAGATTTACTTCAATAAGGAGAGGGCATATGAATTTATAGCAAAAGGAGGCCAACTCTAACCCAAAGGGATCGACTCAAATTAGTGAGAGGTAAGGTTTAAGCTTCATCATGGAGACTCAACTTGAATTAGTGGAGTGGTGGTTTAATGAAAATGTTCTCTTTCCCGGAAAGTTGAATTTGTAAGTAGATCAAAGAAGGAAGTAGGGGAGGGACGTCGGCTTCCTGCAGCTCTAAATGAGCTCCTTCCGCAGCCACTCGAATGCATTGCAGAACCTTGTGAATGCGCCATAGCGAGACGCCATTGAGATCACAGATCTACGGAGGTTTAAGGCCCGCTGCCATGAAGGCGATCTCTGTCTCTGCATTAAGGCGTAGCGATCTGAAGTATCGTATTCATTGGAGAGATTGCTGAGCTTGGCGATCAATTACAGGGTTGCAGTGTATTCAATGATGGGCGATCTCTGAAGGCGATTATGGAGAGCTCATGATGGGCGATCTCTGAAGGCGATTATGGATTATGGAGGGCATGCGTTCTCTGCATGCGTTTTCTGAAGGCGATCTCTGCAAACTATCTCTGCATGCGATCTCTTGCGATCTGATCTGTGTGCTTCTGGGATTTCTACTGAAGGCGATCTCTTGCGATCTGAATGAAGGCGGTCTCTTGCGATCTCCTCACGCAGATCTTGATTGGTTAGCGATCTGATCTGAAGGCGCGATTCTGGCGATCTGATCTGAGAGCTTCTGGATCTGGTTCGTTTGCAGGGGCGCGGAGCCGAAGGGTTTGTATGAGATGGGAGAAAATCCATTGGAAGCTTTCAAAGATTTAGTGCGTTCGGCGGGACCTAAAGCCAAGCCTTCTCTCTCGTCTAAGTTTGTTAAGAAGATGGAGGAGATCCCTTCTCTGGAGCTATCTCCAGAGGAGCCTTGCAATCTTGCCCTCCACCTAGCAGAAAACGCCCTCATTGGAAAGTTTACAGGGTTATGGCCTAGCCCCAAATCGGTGGAGGCATGGATGGAAGACCATTGGAAGCCGCTGATGCATGGAATAGTTTCTCTGCATGCAGTAGGCAGGGTTTTTTTTGCCTTCATCTTCTCGAGGAAAGAGGACCGTGATCTAGTTTTCAGATCTGGACCCTATTTCATGGGGTCAAGGGGGCTGTTCTTAGCCCCCTAGACTCTTGATTTCAATCCTGGAGCTGAGATCACCGCAGCCCCTGTTTGGGTTAGGCTGCCTCATCTTCCCTTACATCTCTGGGGGAAAGGATCTCTGGAGGACATTGGAAATAATCTTGGGCGGTTCCTGGATAGCGCGGAGCTGAAAAGGGGACCAGTTTACCTGTGCTCGTATATGTGTTGAGGTTAACCTCGAGAAAGGACTTCCGGAAGCCATTCAGCTCTCCCTGGGAGAATGGTGCCATATCCAAGAGCTGGATTACGAGCAGATACAGTTTAAGTGCCTCCAGTGCCATGCTTACGGTCATTTCGCAAAAAGCTTCCCCAAATCCTCTGAGGATGCAGGTCCAGCCAAAGAAGGTGATTTTCAGCCAGTAACTAACCGGCGAAGGCAGCCAAGGCGAAAGGAGCCAGCCCAGGATCCGAAGGCCACTCACCCAGTAGAGGCAACTCTAGAAAATAAAAACAGCTTTGATGCGCTGAAGGAAGTTGAAGTCCTAGATCCAGAAGCAACAGTAGTTAAGGAAGATCCTCCAGCAGATGAAAGCCTCCAGGATCCCGCCCCCCCAGAATCAATAGTAGCGAGGGAAATTCGGGCTTCAGATCCTGAACCCTTTGCCCCTACAGGTCTGGTTGTTTCTGTCCCCTCTAGCAGCTTTACGGAAACTTATGAACCTGAAGACATTTCAGTCCCGTCTCCACCCCTTACCCGAGGGCAAAAGTCCAATAAAGCGCGTAGAGAAAAGGAGGCGGCCTCCAGCATTTCTTTAGGTTCTCAGAAAAAGCTGGACCCTTTCTTTAAGGGGCAAATTTCATCCCACTCGGTTTAATGCTTTGCTTCTGTCTTCTACTTTTCTCATAGTTTGTGAGAATTTACTCATGTAAGCAATTTTTTTCATTTTCTCGAATTAGCTCTAGACGTAGAAGGGATTTGTCTCCCAAGACTTTCACAAGAAGGTTGGCAGCACTGTTAGAGGTCACCAACTTTCTTCAGATTTGTAACTTTCTGATTCTGGCTTGCCATAATGCTGATTAATGCAACATAACCATTCCTGTTAAAAAAAAAGAAAATGTTCTCTTTCCCAAATTAGCACCATGAGGAGGAGTTACCAAAAACTAAGGAGTGGAGCCATAAAGAGCACATGGAGGCACACTAATAAATAAATGGGGTTCCCTAAATTAAAGGAGGGAGAAATAGGTGATACAGGGAATCCAATAGGGTCATAAATATCATGGAAGCACAAAAATAGGATCATTAATGCATGGTGTAAGAGTGGAAACTAGAAAATAGCTTCCAACCCCTAAAAACTAGGAAAAGGGATCATAAATGACCAAAAGAGGAAATATATTCCCAAGGAGGGATCCCTAGGAAATAAGGGGCCACCTAAGGTGTGCAAAATATGAAATATTAACTCCATAGTCCATAATTATTGAGAATAGGGTCCATTGTACAAGGTTTGGGTGACCAACATTAATAATCTCACCAAGGTGCAAATATGAATTGGGATGGACAAAATTAAGCCAACAACAAGTTATAAGGTGCTAGGTATGTCCCCATTCCCCCTCATTTTGTGGAATCCATGGTCCCCCACACTCTTTTAGTTTCCTTTGCTGAGCTAGTTGTTTATTTAGTCAATAGTAACAACATTCAAAGATAGAAAAGATGATAGTAATAACATTAACATTAATAATAGTGCCAAAGTCCAAAGTCATGTTATCAAACAATAATCATATGTCCTTAATCACATTAATCATTCAAAGGATCATAAGTCCACAATCATATAAAATATCATAAGTCCATAATGCAAAAGAACATAAGTCACATGAAGTATCATAAGTTCGAGGCTTAACAACTGGGATATTACACTATGTTAGGAATCTCCTTTTCCATAAATATATTGTGTAGAGTGATATTATATGGACCAAAGATATAAGGTTTTTTATTTTCTTGAGATATGTTCTGCAGTTCGAGATCAAAATAGATTGAGAACAATGTATCTAGTGATATCATAGGATCAAAATGGTAGAGACATGGTATGAATTTTGTGAAAGCAAGAGCTCTCATGAATAGGTCTTTGAAGTTTGAACTTGAAATCATTTGAGGATGAGTCTTTTCTCCCAGCAATTGACTTTATATCTAGATTGCTTCTTAGGATTGGAATCAAATACTTTCTCTTCTAGGGAAATGCTTTATCTACCAAAATCAATTGCCATGATGTTTTCAAATATGTCCCATGACTTGAAATCACTTGACAACAGAAATTTTACCATTGATGTGTATACATACTATAATAATATTCAATTCTTGGATACATATGTAGCGTAAGATAACTAGAAATCAAAAGGAAATAATGCTTTTTCACTTTATTTATACAATATTTTAGGTGGTATTAAAAGAGACTATTGCCATAATATGGACTAGATATAAGTTTGAATACTTCCATTCATCTCCAAATGCAAGATCTAGCATAATGAATCCATTGTATTCAATTAGAAAAAATATGCAGTCTTTAATATGCTTGATATATCGATTTAGTGAGTTGTTTGGCCATTTGGATTCCACTGTGTGGCAAAAATATTGAATGTGTTATATAGATTCATCTTGAACCTAGTAATACGGTTTATAGTATGACACTATGCTTTTGTTTCTCTTTCCCCTTACTCGATGTGTGATTTAATTCATTTTTTTTAATTCTCTTGACTACGATTTCTTCTTTTGAATCAAGTAATGAAGCTTGTATTAGTATATCAAAGTTTGACCCACACATTTGTTGTTTCAGGTGGGGCTATTGTTAGTTGGATTTTTCTCCAAAGACATAAATGGTTGAAATATCAACATCCTCTTGGTTTTATTCCTCGTTATAGTTTTGAATTTGACAATAAAATTCATACTATTTGATATTTTCCTTATGCATAAAAAAAAGTTTCTCTTGATCAAGAGAAGGAAACTTTTGGAAAATAAACTTATTTCATTGAACCAAATGCTTTTGCAATGCAAGGAGCATATATTTAGGAAATTGATTACCTGCTAGCTAGGCACAACTTGTTCTGGTTGAAAAACTTCCATTATTATCTAGGAGATTGCTTGTTCGATGCACTTATCATCTTGGTACACTTCCAGTTTACGTATATTGAGATAATAAAATAATAATAGACCACTTTAAAGCTAGTCTAGATTAATCTTGAGATAGTGAATCTCTTCATTCAATGAAAAAATAATTGACTAGTGATTTACTAAAAATATCGCACCATGTAAACAATGCAGATGCATATTTTCACAAAATGTCTTTATCTACATCTAGATTTTGGGAGCCTTCTGAACTTGGCCTATGGGGTGATATTTTCCTTATCAAATGGTCTTTTATTTGGATAAAATTCTTGGTTTTGTCTTGGCCATTTGAAAAGAAAACAAATTACTTGTCTTTCAATACTAATGGCACTATATACACATATAACCTTATGCTCCATGATCAAGTTACATCATGCGATCACTTTGAACCATTCTTGTCATCTAGATCAAATGAAAAAATAGAATTCATATCAAAAGCAACAACCTAATGCAAACTTGTAAATCATTCTCCTATTTCTTAAATAGACATGTTGCATGTTGAACAAGCTTTATCAAAGTAATATCTTTATATACTTGACATCATTTTCAATGGTTTCGATGATTCATTTTTTGAATCAATTCATAGATTAATATCATATATTTATTTTCCTTCTTTGAGAAGGACAATGACATGTACTTTTTGCAATTGTTATAATGCAAACGACATTAGGGAAATCGACTATTTGAAAAAACATATTGAAGAAAAATCTATAAGGAACAAGCAATCTATTGCTAATTGGGAAGGATATATTGTGAATTTGTCAATTTTATATAGATATAGAAAAATAGAAGAAGATAAATTTGCATTGCAATGGTTATGTGAGTTCTTCAATGCCAATATACATTTTGAGCATCGAACCATAAACAATAGATCAAAGATTCTATTCAAGATATAGTGCAAACACATTCAAATCTTGATGAGAACTATATACTCAAAAGGAGGACTCTAACTATAAAAAATCATATTTTTGCGTCAAAAACACCAAAAACTACCCATGAATAACATATGGTGACACTAGTAGCACCCCTTTTGTTTAGGCGTAAAGTTACGACTTTTTGGAAAATGTGACCAATGTGGGTGTAATCAAAACCCTAAACCAACCATTGTATCGAAAAAGCGGTCCTCTAAAATCATCCTTGTTTTTATTTAGGGTTAAAATACATCATGTCTAAAACTGTGCCCTTCAAAACTGGTGCAATTGTAACAAAAAATAAAAAATCAATGCATGAATAAAGACTAGCTATCAGTAGAAACCATTTTGTCCTTGAGTTACAATTGCAGGTATTTAAAAACAATTCATGAACTAAGAAAAACATATCTATTTAAATCATTGTAAAAACAAAAACAAAAACAAAAACCTAATTAAAAAAAATATTTTTTTTATAACAAAGAAAGAAATAAACATAAAATGTGGAAAATAATATAAAATAAAATAAAATAACCAAAATAATTTAAAAACAAAATCTATATAAAAATCTACAAACAAAAAGAAAACTTTAAAAAAAATTTAAAACAAAAAAAACAAAATTAAAAAATTTATTTAAAAATAAAAAATACAAAACATAAGGGAAATATGTTAAAGGTGGAGTGGGGCTCGATGCCAACTTCCTGCAAGCAACCACTTTGGACTAGCACCACTCCAAAGTGGTGGCTTGTAATTGGTGCCTCGATGCTCAGCATCGAGCCCCCTTCGCCCTTTAGCATACTTCTCTTACGTTTTAATTAATAAAGTGTAATGTTATATATATATATATATATATGGACCAAGAATGCAGTGAACGGGGAATTTTCAACAAAAAAAAAGCTATGACGCTGCAGGTAATGAATTGGAAGAAGGAGAAAAAAGATGGTGGTGGGACAAAATATGGGGAATTCATAGCCCATTGAAAACCATTATAACTTTGTGGTTGGCATGAAGCAAAAAAATGCTAACTTGGGAAATTCTGAAGAAAAGAGGATTTCAAGGACCAAGCATATGTATATTGTGCAAATCACATGAAGAACATACCTCTCATTTGTTCGGATCTTGTCCTTATGTAGGAGGCGTTTGGATCTCTTCCTCAAAGACCCTCTCCAATGACAGGACAATATACATATGCAACGTTAGAACAATGCACACGGGAATGGTGGAAAAATGATGGGGTATGTTTCTATGACTCTTTCCTTTCTCTTTTCATGTATAGTGTATGGGAAGCTCAAAATAAAGCAATTTTTCAAAACAAATGGTTTCCTTCTGACATCACCTCCGCGCTAGTGTTGCAAAAATCACAGGAGCACAAAACCATCCCTAAGCCAAGTAAGAGACGTGTAGTAGAAGCCTCAGACATAAACAAGAGTCTTCCATGGGCCTTTTTCGATGGATCTAGTCAAGATGAAGCATTACTTGGAGGAGCGGGAGGTGTCATTTACCTTTCAAAAAACATAAAACTATGTATCAAATTTTCTACGGGGAGAGCTACCAATAGTAGAGCAGAACTAGCAACTTTATGGGCAGTCCTAAAGATTGGAAAGGACAAGCAAGTTCTAAGACTGCATGTTTATGGCGACTCTAAAATGATGATCGAATGAGAAAAAGGGAAAAGTAATATCAGAGCACCACATCTACAATATTTGTTAACTGAAATTCAATCATTGAGGTCCTCCTTCGAATTGATGTCATTTTCACATATATAGAGAGAGCTCAATTCAAAGGAAGATATGTTATCTAAATTGGTGTTAGCAATTCAACCTAGTGTAATCGAAGTTGAGGAACACAACGATGAACAAGTCATCAAATCCTCTATAATGATTTAAGATGCACAATCTATGAGGTATGCAAAGGTATGGAAATACACTTTCAAGGCAATAAGAAGAATAACATTCTGTTAGAACTTAAACTATTGTAGCCTCAAAGGCATAACGATGTAAGCTCAATAGAGCAATTCATGTTTATTCTATATATATATAACTTATGTTTATTTTTTAATGTTTTTTAATTTTTTAATTAAAATAATATTTTTGTATTTATATTTTTAAATGTATATATATATATATATAATTAGAAAACATTAAAAAATAAATATAGGTTTATTTCTAAATGTATTTTTAAGTTTTTAATATAGTTAAATTGTTGTTTTATTTTTTTAATGTTAATATCCAAAAAAATTGTTTATTATTATTTTAATTTTTTTTAATTTAAACTTTTTTCTTAAATTATATATATTTTTAATCAAATTGGGTTTTTTTGTTTTGTTGTTAAAGTGATTAAACAAAATTAATTATTTTTACAAGGTCATTTATGGTTTCGAAATGGATGCAACTATAATCTGATGGAAGAAAGGGATGCCATTAGTACCACCTCTTTTCGATTAGGGTGTTGATTTTTGCATTTTCATTACAATGGCACCGACTGTTAAGGCCATTATTTCAAACATGATGTAATTTTAACCCTTAATAAAAACAATGGTGATTCTCGAGAACCACTTTTTCGATTTGGAGTTGATTTAGGGTTTTGATTGCACCGACATTAGTAAGAGTTTTCAAAAACTTGTAATTTTAGCCTTGAAAAAAAAGGTGCTATTGGAAGCATCACTTTTTTGATTAAAAGGTAAAAATAGCCACTAAATGCAACCTGTAAAAAATCGAGAACAATTTAGAGTTCATGTCATGTTATATAATGTCTTTGCAACAAAGATACTCTATTTAATGCAGTTTCCTATCAGTGGTTCCCATGTGCATTTTTTCCATTGCATCAAAAAAAATCTATCAAGACTGTATTGGGAACAATTTCACAAGGCATGGATACATTTGTTCAAATGTAGCTAGACATAAATGCAACAAACTTTCGTTCCATTCCAGAACATAACAACATTGAGATAAACACTAATTATTAATGTCTTGTTTGCTTGAGTTGTTGACCTATAGTTAAAATATATAGTACACAAACAAAACAGACCCATACAAAGAATTCAAATATTCCTAAAGAACAAAGTGCAAACTTGCAATATTTTGAAGAAATGGGTAGCAAAAGAGAATAAATGCATTCCTTTGCCATTCCTAGGTAACAAAATTACAAGGTTGCAACATCTAAAACAATAAATAAGAGAACATGGCCTCTGTCCATTGCAAAGAAAAAAGAAATTATATGTAAACAAAGGCAATTGTTGCATATTCGACCTAGATTGAACATATGCAATTCCAAAAATACTATTTGTGAACGTATGCAATTCCAAAAATACCTTGATATCATTGACAAAAAAATGGTGTTGAGATATTCATCTTTCACCTTTGACAATATCTCAATAGTCATCCAAGTCAATCAATAAATTTGCAAATAATGAAAGAGAGCTCTTTGCAAGCAAGAATCGCCTACATTCACAATAATTTCACAAATTCCTTGTAACAATGAACTAGGGAATGCACCAATGTTGACATCCTTGGAAGAAAGGTTAGTGTCACCGAGAATTAACTTTGCACAAATTAGGGAACTAAGCTAAAAAATCCCAAACTGCACTTACTGGAACAATCATAAATGTCCCTAGAGACCTAGATAGAGTTCAAGCAACATTTCCTAGAATTTACTTGACTCAATGAAAATTATCGTGATGTTATAAAGAAAAATTGAATACAAATGCCTATTAATAAGGAAATGTCCAGCCATGAAATATCTTTCTTGCTCTAAATGAATTATGCAATACTCCACTTTACATATCCAAGGGTGTCATGGTCAATAATAAATGAGAACGCATTTTCAATGAAGACAGTAAAAAGCATAGCCATGATGTATTAAACATGGAATCCCTTAATTTTGTTGATGAGAGTTCCACGAAATATTGCCACGAATAAGTTAAAATCGAAATTTTTGTGGATAAATAGATAAAAAAATTGAAAAAAATGTTCTGGCCCTTGATAATCATCGCAATAGTGACACACATAAAGGTTCGTCGCTATAGCGACAGTAGTTTGTTGGAATAGAGACGAAATCACGTAGTTTGTCGCTATAGCGACGCTTATCGAGGGCCAGAAACATAAACGGTCATCATAGTAACAGTCATTGACTTTTTGTTATTGTTGAAATTTGATCGTTTTCCATTTTAGTTGGAATCGCCACAATCATTGATCTATAAATACATGTTCTTAAGACATATTTCAACAAATTATTATATATGTTTCCAACCATTTTTTTGTTGATTGTTTGATCTGTGATTTGAAGAGTCTGATACTGGTTTAACACATCGAATTTGTCATCTCATTCAGTTTCCAGGTTAGTAATTTTAAATTCTTGGTCTCCTTTAATGTGTAGGGTCATACATAAAGTGAGACGACTATTCAATATGTTCTCCTCAAGAATAATGCCTATATAGATTTGTCGCTTAGAATTTGATAAATACACATGAATATCTATTTTTAAAGACCATGGAGGGACATTTACTAATTAGATTTTTCACTTTCTATTTCACGTCCTTTAATTTCTTGTCTCCTTTAATATATATATATATATATATATATATATGTTCAATTTACTTATATATTGATTGATTTTTTTGTTCTTATAGGTATTAGAATGTCAAATAATTATACTTGGGAAGGAAATAATAAGAGGTATGTTGAGTTTAAGGCAACATTAGAGGCAAAGGGTGATTGAAATTGTTATTTTCCTTGCAATTATTGCAAGGGTTTGCAAACGAGAAAGATTTTAAGAACAACAGCTGAAAAATATTGTAAGGATAAGGAGGGTATGAATATCGTCCCTTTGTAAGACGTTATTCATTACATAATGTACTTCTTGTAATATTACCGATCATGTATTCACAAAATGTTTTATCATTTTAAAGATATGTGTTGTATATTATACACCAATGTTATTACATTGTTTGTGATTATAAAGACAATGCCCCCTAAATGTCGACCGTCGGAGAGCTATTCGCCACATAATAGTAGAAATACTACTTTACAAGTTGAGGAACGTGGAGATCAGAATATTGAAGATCAAGTTCTTCATGATCCTCTAGATGAAGATGATGTTATTGATACAAATGGAGAAGATTTGATAAATAGATTGCTCCAAGACACATTTGTTCCATTGGATCATGAGGAAAACCTCTATGATATCCATGATCTTCCCTTACTTGAGAAGTCCCAAGAACTTGTTTATGAAGGCTCAACAACAAATATTATATCTGTTATATTGTTGTTGGTGAACTTGAAGGTTTTGAGTGGTTTATCAAACACTTGTTTCGCACAACTCCTAAGGTATGTAAAGTTGACTTTTTTCCTCTATTTTTAGTGTTAATTGATTCGTAAATTAGGGATATGGAATATTTATGAATTATATTGTTTACATTTCATTTTTTTGTCAATGTTGCAAATTGTTCGATGAATTTTTTTTACCACCATCAAATAATTTACCACGCACATGTCGAGAGGTATTCTTGATTATGAAAGAAATTGGAATGGAGTATCAAGCTATTGACATGTGTCCTAATGCTCATATTATATATTATGGACAATGTGCATTAGAAAATGATTGCCCACAATGTGAAATTAGTACATATCGAACTAATCAAGTAACAAAAAGGGTGACTCACATAGTTCTTTGTTATATTCCCATAATTCCACGTTTCCAACGCCTATTTAGGTGCCAAAGTATAGCACAGTTTATGGATTACCATGCAAAGAGCAGAAGTGAATATAGTGTTCTTCGAATTCCTGCAGATGGTTCTGTGTTGAAGAACATTGAAGAAAAATGGCAAATTTTTAAAGATAAACCTAGTAATGCTAAACTTTCATTGTTTCAATCCATTTGGAGAGATTCGTTCTACTTACTCAGTGTGGTCTGTTTTCGTCATAAACAATAACCTTCCTCCTTGGATGTCGATAAAGAGAGCACACAATGTTGGCAATGATTATTCTAGGTATTTTTTTGAAAATAATTATATTATTTCATTAATTTATTTGTTTAATTGTTGCATGAGACCACTTTTTATATAGTGGGACACATAACTAAGTAGCATTGTATGCTCAATGATCACTTAGGTAAGTACCAAGTTAAAGATATGAATGTATATATCGAGGCTCTTATCGATGAGCTATTGAAGTTATGGGTTGGCATCACTATGTACAACATCTCTAGACCAATAGGGCAAAAACAATTCCAATTCCATGGAATACTTGCATGGACAATTCATGACGCTCCTGGGTTAACACGTTTTTCTAGTATGTAACTTTTTGTTGCACGCCGTTAAAATTATATGTTTTTAAGGTAAATATCATGCAATTTTTTAAAATTAATAATACTTTGATGCTATAACATTAATACATATATCTTGCGGGTCTTAAAACAAAGGGAAAATTTGCATGTCCAATATGTGGTCCTAGGATAAAATCTCATTTTTCAATAAGTTTAACAAAGGAGGTGTTTGATGAGTACAAGCACTTCCTCCCCAGGAATCATAAGCATCGAACTATTGGGAAAAAAAAATCAATGGTAAAGAAGAGAATCACTACAACAAATTTGACTTTTAGGGGTGGTTGTCTTCCACCTCCAAAAGTCACTTTTGGGGGCAGTTTTGGCTTTGGAGGTGGTCTTTACAAAACCGCCCCTAATAGCACCGACGCTAAAAAATTTTACTTCTAGGGGCAGTTCTAGAAGAGATCAAAATCGCCCCTAAAAGTGACTTTTGAGGGCAGTTTTAAACCCCCCCCCCCCCCCAAAGGGACTTTTAAGGGCGGTTCTAAACCCCCCTCATAGACACATATGGAGGCGGTTACAAACCCCCCTCGTAGGTACCTATGGGGGAGATTCAAACCCCCCTTGTAGGTACCTACGAGGGTGATTCAAAACCCCCCCTAGAAGTCTTTATTACAAAACTTTGGAGGTGGTTATAAACCTCCATCGTACGTACCTACGGAGGTGGTTCGAAACCCCCTTAAAACTCTTTACAAACTGTTGGAATATAATCCGTCGGGATTATACAACATGTAAATAGTGTAAATATATTCGGAATATGAATAGTCATGTAGGAATATGAATAGGTTGGTCGGAATCTCAACCACCGCTTGAAATGTATAAATGAATGCATTAGCAATGGAATAATATTAAATCGAGAGTTATAATACCTATCAGTGGTATCAGAGCATGGCTGCCTGCCGTAACTCCTGCCTGGCTGCATTTCAGTCCTGGCATTCTGCCTGCTCCGTCAATCTACCAGTCACATGCATTGTATGTGTTATTCTCCTCCAGACCTGCGCTAAGGAATGAGAAGACTGTTGCGATTTGAGACCGTCAAGTATTGTGCATGGGTTGGGCTCTCTTTATAGGCATAAACCCTAATCCATTGCTTGGAGACTGTACTGTGCTTCGTTGCGTATTGAAGAGAGTGATTGCTGGCTGCTCTAACGTTGTGCATTGAGACTATCCTTAGGTCTGCATATTATTTTAAAGTCTGGTAACCTCTCCTCCATCTTCATGTATCTATAAACGGATTGAAAGTTTTTTGTATCAAAGGGACTCGATTATTCAATACACGCTTGAATTTCTTGGAAGATTTATCTCTGCGATATGTAGCTACCGACTTCTATTTGGTTTTCGCCATCAAACGATTATAAATCTACTAGGTTTTGTTGTTGTTGTTTGGTCTACAAACATTGAGATTCATCTTTATTGATTCCCCTATTTATTAGATGAGAGGCGAGCTATGAGTTGTATATGCTGCGGCCTGTGATTGTATTTATGCTACGACCTCAGTTATTCCTACCCATTGTATTCCATCTTCCCCTCCGAGCTGCTGAGTTTATTCCTCTACAATTTCGAGGTTTCGTTGAAGACTAATATACTGCGTTGAAGACTGGAGAGACTGCTGCCTGCGTGGAGAGACTGCTGCATGGAGAGACTGTTGCCTGCGTGGAGAGACTGCCTGCGTGAAGAGACTACTGCCTGCGTGGAGAGACTGCTTCGTGGAGAGACTGCTGCCTGCATGGAGAGACTGCCTGTGTGAAGAGATTGCTGCCTGCGTGGAGAGACTACTGCCTGCGTGAAGACTCTTGTTGCGGTGGAGAAATAATGTATGCTGCGTTGAAGACTCTTAACTGAACTCGTGAAGATTGAAGAGACTGTGGCAGCGACTTCTAGAAAAGAAGCGTTCAGGTTGTGTCATATAACCTTCATGTTCAAGATGGAAGTTGTGAGATGATGCTGTGTGATCTCTGCTACATGGTAATTTGATACAAAAACCCTAGTTTTTCTCGTGAAGTGCATAAAACCTAATTTGTGCCCTAATTCCTGTGCTTGGTGTTTTCTGGGAAAGTCTGCAAATATTTTCATATGGTTGATGTGTATTGAAGATGCCCATGACTTCTTTATTGAAGCTTTGAGTTAGAATGTATGTGAGTGCTGGGTTTTCTCCTTTCGATTTGAAGTTGTGCTTTGAGCTTGAGTGATAGATACAGTAGAATATTGTTGGTGTTTGTTGTAAATTGCTTCCATTTTCCTGAAGCTGCTCATATCCACCTGAATATTGTAATCGAGCTGGTGCTCTCCCTCAAGACTGCTTGTGAAGTGCATGGAGGCCGAGTCTAAATGTGAGTGAAGAAGCTCGCGTTTTTTGTTGCTTGAAATACAAAACCCTAATGTACGTGCGTGGATGTAAAAAGTCTACAAGTATTTTTTTATTTTTTTTACATTGAGTAAAAAAAGGACCGTGACTGATATATATCGTAGATTCCTGTGGAAGATATATTTTGTTGCTGTAATCTTGAAATGTGTAAACCTAGACTGCTGCAAACATCCACTTGAAGACTGAAGTTGTGACCACATTCTACGTGAAAGGAGATTGCTGAGACTGCCCATCATGTTGACTGCATAAAGTTTTGGATTTTGAAATCTGCGAAGAGATGAGATAATTGTTGACTGTTGGTTGTAATATTTTCTCTGTCATTGTATCATTTTTAAAACTTGAAGTTGAGATATTAAGATTGTAAATCACCTTGGCAGAGACTGTAGACCTGCAAGGTTATTGTTTTTCTATTTTTCTCTGTGTCATATTAAGTTCATTATTGTAAATTACACTAACAGTTGTAAAAGATGCAATCTATAGCATCTGTAGTTGGTGTCACTCTCTCTGGCAAAGAGAGAGGCAGAGGAAGAAGAAAATTCAGAGGCAGAGGAAGCAGAAACAAATCCATCAAAAGATCAGATTTGCAGTACAAGCGTTGTGGAAAGACTGGGCACACATCAGATCAGTGTTGGGCTTCATGGGACTCCATCAAAGACAAACATAACCAGAAGAAAGATGATAATAAGAACCAATATGCTAGTAAATCTTCTGATTCTGCTCATTGTATTGTTGCACATTGTAATCTTGGAATTAATGAAATGACTTCACTTTCATCTTACAAATATTGTT
>LPNX010118499.1:65607-185730 GCA_001517045.1 Pseudotsuga menziesii
ATGATGTAGTAAAATGTGCAGCCTATTTGAGAAATAGAAGTCCCTCAAATGCGCTTGATAACAAGACTCCACATGAAATGTGGTTTGGCTATATCCCTTCAGTCAGGCATCTCAGAGTTTTTGGTTCCACTTGTTATGCCTTGATTCCAAAGGAGCAAAGAAACAAGCTTGGTGCTCGAAGCAGAAAATGCATTTTCCTGGGGTACGAAGAATAATCCAAGGCATACCGTCTGTATAATGAGGTAAACAAGAAGTTTGTTATTTCCAGAGATGTCATTTTTCTTGAGACTAATAAAAATGACCAGTCCATTGAGAGACAGCTTGATCATTTGGAAAAATATCCTCATTCAAAGACATATTCTGAAAATGAATATGAAATTCCAAACCTTGAAGGGGGGATTCCTATTCTGGATCAACCTTTGGAATTTCCATATGAAGCACCAACTCCCCCGCATGAAGAAGTTCCTGCTACTTCACCTGAACAAGAGGTTCAACTGGATGATATGATTGAGAGAATTGAAAGACTCTCAATCAATGATGAAGCACCACCAGCTAATCAACCAGGACCATCACGGAATATTCCTAAATGGGCCACAAAGACACTTGAAAGTGTCCATCCAGATGAAGTTGGAAAGACGGGAACGAGAAGTTTGAAAAGACATGGAGGAGAAGCAGATAATTCAGGTGATGACATGGATGTATCATTTGATTGTGAATTTAATTTATCTGCTAACTTTGAACCAAATTCCTTTGAGGAAGATTCTACTCAAGTTGAGTGGAAAGAAGCTATGCAGAATGAGTATGATGCACTCATGAAGAATGGAACTTGGAAGTTGGTTGACCCTCCAGTTGGAACCAAACCAATTGGCTGCAAGTGGGTGTACAAGAACAAATACAAATCAGATGGCTCACTTGACAAGCACAAAGTGAGGCTTGTAGCAAAAGGCTATGCACAGAAGGAAGGAATTGACCATGAAGAAACGTTCTCTCCTACAGAAAAATGGGCTACCCTCCGTACCTTACTCTCTTTAGCTGCTCAAAAAGGGTGGAAAGTTCATCAAATGGATGTGAAGACTGCTTTCTTGAATGGAGACTTGAAAGAGAATGTCTTCATGTCCCAGCCAAAAGGATTTGTTGTGAAAGGAAAAGAACAAAAGGTATGCAAGCTTGTCAAATCCTTGTATGGCCTAAAACAAGCGCCTCGCGCATGGTATGAAAAGTTAACCGAGCATATTTTGAAGTTAAATTTCGAACATTTTGATCTTGATGATGCAACGCTGTTTATAAAGAAAGTTGGAAGATCTGTTGTGTATCTTGTGGTGTATGTCGATGATCTTTTGATGACAGGGAACAATGAGAGCTATATAGCATCCATAAAGAAAGATTTGAAAAAAATATTTGAAATGACAGATATGGGACATCTCCACTATTATTTAGGAATTGAAGTCACTCAACATCCTAAGTACATATTCCTATCTCAGAAAAAATATGTTGGATAACTACTAAACAAATTTTGCATGACAGAATGCAACCCTATATCTACTCCAATGGAACAGAAAATGAAGCTCACATCAAGTGAAGGAAAAGAATTTGAGGATGCGACCAAGTATCGACAACTTGTAGGAAGTCTTATCTACCTTACAACAACTAGACCAGATATTTCTTATGTTGTTAGCATACTTTCAAAGTTAATGCATAAACCTTGTGAAGGACACTGGTCAGCTGCAAAAAATGATTTCTAAGATACTTGAAGGGGACTCAAGACGTTGGAATCAAGTACTCTAAATTGGATGACTTCAAACTTATTGGGTACTCAGACTCAGATTTTGATGGTCATAAGGAGATAGGAGTATCAGCTTCTGGATACACTATGAGTCTTGGATCAGCAGCTGTCTCATGGAGATCACGCAAACAGTCAATTCCAGCAGATTCAACAACAGAAGCAGAATATGTGGCTACAGCTGAAGCAACGAAAGAAATAGTATGGCTCAGGAAGATACTTGAAGATTTGCAAGAAAAACAAGAGAATTCCACTCCATTATTGGTCGACAATACTTCTGCAATCAAGCTGGCTAAGAATCCTAGATTCCATGATCGAACCAAACACATCAACATAAAGTATCATTTGATTCGACATCATGTAGAGGCCAAGACAGTCCATCTTCGACATTGTTCCACAAATGATCAAGTTGCAGACATCTTCACCAAAGCGCTTGGACGAGAAAAGTTTGAAAGATTCAGAAACATGCTCGGACTTACTAACACCCCTTCGGATTAAGGGGGGGATTGTTGGAATATAATCCGTCGGGATAATACAACATGTAAATAGTGTAAATATATTCAGAATATGAATAGTCATGTAGGAATATGAATAGGCTGGTCGGAATCTCAACCACCGCCTGAAATGTATAAATGAATGCATTAGCAATGGAATAATATTGAATCGGGAGTTATAATACCTATCACAAACTTTTGGGGGTGATTATAACCCCCCCTCGTAGGTACCTATGGGGGCGGCTCAAAACTCTCCTTAGAAGTATTTATTACAAAACTTTGGGGGCGATTATAAACCCCCTCGTAGGTATCTACGAAGGCAGTTCAAAACCCCCCCTAAAACTCTTTACAAGCCTCAGGGGGTGGTTATAAATCCCCCTCATAGGTACCTACAGAAGCGGTTCAAAACCCCCCCTAAAACTTTTTGCAAACCTTTGGGGGCGATTGTAAACCGCCTTCGTAGGTACCTACGGAGGTGGTTCGAAACCCCCCCTAAAACACTTTACAAACATTTGGGGCGATTATGAACCCTCCTCATATAAACTTATAGGGGGGGTTTTGAACCCCCTTTGTAGCCATAATAAATCACAATAAAAGATATTTTAGTTAAATATCAATATTGCAATATCATTAGTGCACGAAGAAATTGAACCTTCAACCTCCTGCTTGAAAAGTAGCGCTCTTCCATTGAGCTAGAACCCTTTAAGAATTGGGGAAAGGGGCAATATTAAAACCAAGGCCTATAGCAAGGCCAAGGCCTATTTTGTCTTGCTGGTTTTTACATTTTTTTTTAAGAAGCCAAAGAGTTGCCATTTTCTCAGTGTTTGCATTTATGGTTTTCCCTCTTTTCCCCTCTTTCCTTTTTATGTTCCTTCTCTAAAAATTTTGTGTGTGCAGATTTAATGGAGGAAATGGATTATGTTCCTCTATGAAAGCCATGAAATTTGCTCATAATGCTCATGGGTAATGCCAAAAGAATATGTGAGTGCACGAACATCAAGACACATGTTAAGCTTCATACATAGTGCTGGAAATATATATTCCAACCATGAAAATCCATGCCAATGCTCTATAAACCGAGGAAGAAAACACTATTAAACAATAAAATTGAGACAAGTAAATGACATGTCAATTTTTTTATAAAAGAGAGGATGGTTATAAATGTCATTTCCATCCATGAATCCCATGATTGCATGCTTGAATTTGCTTGCTTTTTCAATTTCATTTCCAGCCATGGGTATTCTCTTACATACTTGAATGTGGATTATTTTCTAGCTTTAATTTTTAGCCATCCAACACAATTTCCAGCCATGTTGTCTATTTCAAACCAGAAATTGCATTATATCTCAATACCATAAATTGCATTATATGTCCTTGAGATAGCTCTATGAGATTCCTCGGAGCAATATAAAAACCACCTTAAACCAATGTTAAAAACCTTGACTCCAACCTCCATTCCTAGCCTAGCATACCATTCTTTGCTTATTGTATTACTTTCTGTATGTTTTATTAGATAGAAGAACAAGACTCCATAGCCTCAAGCATGATTGAGCATACATCCTTTCTCAATTTGTCTTGTTGGTTTTTACATTTGTTCTTTTTTTTTGTTTAGAAGCAAGAGAGCTGCAATGTTTTCAGTGTTTGCATTTATGGTTTTCCCTCTTTCATTTTTAAGTTCCTTCTCTCAAAATTTTGTGTGTGCAGAATTAATGGAGGAAATGGATTATGTTCCACAACCTTCACGAAATGGCAAACATGTCTGTAAAGGACAAAGGTAATCGAAATAGTTGCTTGAATGAAACAATGAATGATGGGGACAACCAGTTTGAATGAGGAACTATGCATGCGAGAGTGGGGGACGTGAAGGGTCACTCTTAGGGAAGTTACATCTTGCGTGGGAATGCCAGTATGGTGCTAGACCCACCCTGGGGAATCAAAGATGTAGTGGAGCATAAATTCCTGGGGGAATTGGCCATTTGCTGCAAAATACGTAGGAAAACAAAAAACTATAAAGCATATGCTAGGAGGCGAACACCGCTGATTATGTTGGAACAAGGAACACTTGTTGTGTGAGCACTCTTTGTTAGGCAAGCTGAAAGAGATACTTGCTGGGTGAGGCAAGTGATTTCTCACTGGAGAGATGGACTGAGTTGGACTGTCACCACTCTTGGCATGCATAGTTTAGCTTGGGGGTGATTGAGGACAGAGCATATATGTGCCTAATCTACGGTTGGGCGGAACGTGGATGTTCCCTCTTCATTGTGGATCACTTTACAAATAGGTTTCATTACTAGGTTTGTTATGTCATTCTATTGAACTCATAGTAGGATGTTTATGAGTAAATGTGTGTTTTCAATATCAATGAAATGATAAATAGAATCTTTAGTTTTATTGGTGAGAATGATGCTTATGAACTCGTGTACTCATACGCTGCTTTGAATTATTGTGCCTTGCCTCTGGTAAAATGGTAACTCAAATGGTGTGTTATTGCTCTGTACAGAGTTACTTGTATGTTGTATGTTTTCCTTTGACTGATGAGCTCAGGGAATATCTGTGTGTGTGAGAATGTGTATTGATAAAAATGATAAAGAACATCCCTAAGTCTGTTGATGTGAGCATTGCTCATGAAATGGTGCATGCTCGTGCCCTATTTTGGAATGACAGGGGTTGCATTGGGTATATATCTCACTAATGATATGATACACCTACTATAATTTATGCTTTGCATATAGGTCTTATCATTCTCCAAAGAGAATTACTCATGTTCGATTAAGAATTGGCTATAACCGTATTGCATGCATAGATCATGGAGGAAGTAATGCACCTACTCCGTTTTACATTATTGAAAATGACATGTTGTTATAGTTTTCCCTAAAAATGTATTACACCTGCTTGGATGAGAGTCTATGACTGTATTTACTATATCGCCTCTATGGTTATAGAAGCCATGCTTGTTCTAGGGGTCTGAGATTTTTCCCCTTGGTGACATGACCTTTATAATTATGGTATTTTATTATTCTGTGATGAGTTATTTGGCTGTATTATTGTTCTCCTGCTAAGGTTCAGTTGTAAGGGACCCCTGTAGAAAGCCTAAATACTAAATGGGATAAACCTTACCCATCTTAGGGAAGTTCTTGCATAATACTGTTGTCCTTAGATGGAGGTAAACCATGAAAGAAACTGTGGCAAATAGCCACTGAAACCTACTTCATATTTCCTAAGCTTGAATTCACTTAAGAACACACCCAGTAAAATAGTGTAAAGATTCAAGAAGAACATACTGTTGTGATGTTATCCTACATTTTACATTTTCATATGCTTTGGTTTTATTATTGTTAGATTAATTTCATGGAGGCTAGAAGCTTGGTTATAGAGCCAGAATGCATATGACTTAAGCGTTTTCGCACCCCAAAGTCCACCTGCGAAAGGCAAAAGGCGAGAGGTAGAAAGAGAAATTGAAACAAGGAAGGATGTAGGTTTTCTGCACCCCAGAATCTGCCCGCGGAAGGTGTAAGGTTGAGGTGGAAAGGAGTCGAAAATTCTAAGGTGAAGGGTCTGTTTCCACACCCCGAAAATCTGTAGTGGAAGGCAGTAGGAGGGAGGCGGAAATCAGAAGGAGAAATGAGGCCAAGTGTTGGTTTCCACAATCCGGAGCCTGACCTCGAAAGGCAGAAGTCGGAAGCAGAAAGAGCCAAAAAATCTAAGGTAAAAATTTGTTTTCCACACCCTGGAATCCGCCTGCGAAAGGCGAAAGGTGGGAGGCGGAAAATGGGAAAAATTTTAAGACGAAAAGTTGTTTTTTCAATTTTCAAGGTCCGCGGTGGAAGGCGGAAAGACGGAAGTAGAAAGGTGGAAGGTCGAAGGATAAAGTGATCATTTCGAGGGTTTTTCAATTTTCGAGGTCTGCAGCAAAAAGCAGAAAGGCAGAAGGTCGAAATACAAAGTGATTGTTTCAATGGTTTTCTAATCTCCGAGGTCTGTAGCGAAAGGCGAAAAGGCAGAAGGAAAAAAGTGGATTAATGATTCCGATGAAGGTTGAGTTTCTGATTCCTGATTTTCATCGTGGAAAGGTGAAAGGAAGAAATGTGGATAGGCGATCTCATCGTATGATAAATTTCTGATTCCCGCATTCTGCAACAGAAGGCGGAAGGGCGGAATGTAGAAGGTGAAAATATGGATTAATGATTCTAACGGGTGATTGAGTTTTTAGTACCCGCAACCTGCAGCGGAAGGCAGAAGGAGGAAAGATTAAATCCCAGAAATATTTGTATTGTGGAAAGGACTGTTGTAGGAACATTTAAGCATAGGATTGAATGGTTAAAGGAAATATTCACGGCCATTCCTTATACAAAAGAATTTTTGTATGCATGTTTAGCAGGTTATTTGGGTATGTTACAGTGTCGAGGGCATAAAAAAAACAAAGTAGTATAATTGAGTGTCCTCTACTCATTCAAGTGTGTTTGTGCAAGGTTGATATGCACACACTATCCATAATCTCCAAATCATGTGTTTTAAAATAATTACCCCTACGTGAAAAAATGCATTCTCTTATTGAGAAAAACATTAGTCGATAAACAAAATTGAAGCTACATACTCATGGGAGAGAGGTGCCTCTAGATATGATATGATGTCACAAGTCCAACGTAAACAATGGTTCATTAATTTGAGCCCCAATTATCATTTCATAACAATCTGTAACTTTCTTTTGGAAGCATTAAGGGACATAAAGTGAATTTGTATCAAGGGCATAAAAACCAATCAAACAACAAAATTGAGTGTCATGAAATCCTATAGGTGTGTTTAGGGAAGGAAAAATTGCACATCATGTCAATAATCTCTAAATACTAAGTTTTTAAAAACATGAGTTACTTTTTGAATTGTAGGGATTCAAACAAAAGGGATCATATTTCCATCAGTTAGCTCCCTGTAACGATCTAACCCATCCATTTTTCAGCTTAAATATAAATCAATTAGCTAATCTAACCCATGTAATAATTTATAAATTTTAGAGCCATTTCAACAACATCTAGTTGCTCATCCATTTCCCCATCCATACCATGAGGGTACTTCTTTATTTATAGGTTTTAAGAGGGGTGACACTTCACCTTCTCATGCAAAATTTTTTTAGTTATTTAATTAATTATCCTAATATTCACCACCCCATGTGTCATTTTAGGTAATTTTATGTTATTAGTTATTAATAATTTAATAGTTCATCTTTTTAATTAAAATTATTTAAAAAATCCCCTCAAATTGGGTAGATCTTTAAAACTTTGGGAGGTTACAAATGCTTCTAAATATTTTGTATGTTTTACACTTTCATAGTACCAAGTTTTGAAAGAGAAAATGTCAAAGTACCAAGAAGAAACAAATCAAACTAATATGGACTTGAAGAACCATCTTCAAGAGGCCAAGAAAACCAAAGAGGATCTAGTAGTTCTCCTCTGGGAGAGAATCCAAGACTCTGAGAAGCTTCAAAAAGAGATTATCCAACTTAGAAAAGGGGTCAATGAAAAATGTATCAAATCAAATTTTGAGAACAACTCAAGGATCCTAGATGATATCTTAAGTAGTCAAAGATCATCATATGATAAAACTGGTCTAGGATATGACAAAGAAAAGGAGCCAAAATATCTCCCTGTCTCAAACCAAGGTGGAAATCAAAGAAGCTATAATGCACTAAAGAATCCCATTAAAAGGGAATAAAGAAAGAAATATGTCTCATCCTTCCCTGACAAAAATAGAGCTAATGAGTTATCTAAGAGACCAAAGTCAAACATATATCAACAGATCCTTTTGGGTCATTGTTACTCCTGTAATAATTTTGGTCATAAATCCCTAAACTGTAGAGCTTATAGAAAGAGTTATGAACATAAAAAGGATATATCTAGTAAACCAAAAGGAAGAAATCGTAACCATTTTGCACCACTTCAAATATATGACTTAAAGTGTTACAAATGTAATAACTTTGGACATATGGCCAAAGAATGTAAACTAAATGTAAACTAAATAATAATGTTTTAGTAGAATCTCAAAAATGTGTGAAGCAAGAAGCTGAAAGATTCCTTAAACATAAAGGGAAATTCTATGGGTACTTTCATTGTTTTCATAAGTTCGGTCACAAGGCTGCTGACTGCAGAAACAAGGGAAAAGATCAAAGTTTAAGAAGGAAACGAGACACTAACACAGATGATAATAAAGGACAAGCAAAATACCCCATGAAAAGATATGGAAGAAAAAGTCAGATTGCGAAGAATCCAAAGATATAGAAGAAATAAGGATTTCAAACATCAATGAGGTCTCCAAAGATGATGATGAGCATAATAATGCCATAAATAAGGATGACATCCATTATGAAGAAAAGCACGATGGAGATATAAAAGAATACACCAATGAAGATGAAGATAATGGTGATGAAGAAGTATTTAGTGATGATTGTGGGATTATTTTCTATAAAAAAATATCTCATGATTTAAAGAGAACCATGAAAATAACATTAAATGGGATCATATATTTAGGGGAGCTATAGAAGAGGAGGCACAATCTCAGGGGGAGATATGATTATAGGGGGAGTTGTTAGAAAGAAGAAAGAAAAGAAATCATCAATGGCATAACAGGTTATTCTTTGTCATTGTTGTCAAAGGGGGAGAAGGTTTAAATATTGCCATCAATGCCAAGGGGCAAATTGTTGAGAATGTAGTTGGCATTGATGTCAAAGGTGTTCATGAATGACAAAGGAATAACCAGTAGATATGATAGCAGGATAATTTCAACAATGACAAAGGAGAAGGTTGAGTCTTTATGGCTAAGATAGTAAGACCAGAGAAACTATGTAATGAACTGAAGTGGTATCTGTGATGTGGATCTGAAGTTATGGGTCTCTAGACAGTTGATAATATAGATCTAAAGCCAAAAGATCTAGCAGTATGCTAGGTTTTTATACGAAGTTCTAAAGCAACATAGAGACTAAGAAGAAGTGATTGTCTGCATACTTGATATAAAGATTTGAAAGAAGTGCATAGATAGAAGAAAGAGTATGGACTGAAGAATGCAGAAACTATGTGTAACAATGTTTAAAGAAACAAAAACAGAGGTCGAGTGAAAGTGGTGATATAGTATGAATGACAAAACTGGTTAGACAATTGAAGAATAGAGAAACTATATATGCGAGAGTGTTTATAAAATATTTATAATCAAAAGCATGAGATTCTCTATGTGCATCTTCATAACTATTGGAAACGGCCAGAGGATTTCCATAAAGAAATAGTGAAGTCTTGCAATAGTTCAGAAATGAATGGTGAGTAAGCTTCTTGTACGAATATCCAACGATTGAAGATAATTTCAACAAAGGATAGGCATAAAAGGTGAAGTTCTGCAAAAGAGTATATATCGACGATCGAGATTAGATCCACAGAAGATCGACAGCTGCAGGAGAGTTTTGCAATAGAAGGAATACGAAAGAAGAGATCTGCAATCGATCAACAGATCGACAATCAAAAGCACAGCCACAAGAAATTGACAGTTCAAAGGATCTGTAAAAAATTGCGGAAGCAGAAGTGTGGGTGCGAAAAGAAAAAAGTCAAAATAATTGAAAATTTGAGTTTTCGACTTTCGCCTTCTGCAGTGTGGAAAGGAAAGTCCAGAAAGCTAAAAAGCATAAGCTCATTTTTGGAAATGTTGAGATTTCGAATTCCACCTTCTGTAGTATGGAAAGCAAAGTGTGGAAAGCGAAAGGGCATAAGCTCATTTTTGGAAATGTTGAGTTTCCGACTTCCGCATTCCGTAGTGTGGAAAAAAAAGTCCAGAAAGCGGAAGAAGCATAAGCTCGTCTTTGGAAATGCTGAGTTTCTAACTTCTGCATTCTGCAGTGTGGAAAAGGAAGTGCAAAGAGGCAATTCCAAAAATCAGAACCCAAGAAGCTATAAGTCGAAGTCGTGAAAAGTTGAGTTCTCGATTTCCGCATTCCGCAGTGCAAAAAAGGAAAGTGTAGAAAAAACAGTCCGAAAAGCAGAAGGTAGAAAATCGCTTTAGTAAATATCACAGGTTCGCATTTTGCATCCCGTGATCAGGAAGATCAATGGTTAGAAATACTTCCATGAGAGATCAACGTTGCAGAAAGGTTAGTGCAGAAAATGAAAGATGGAGAAGTATGAAAGAAACGTTTGATCTTTTGAGAACCCACACTCCGCATTTCGCATTCCGGAAGATCAACGACCACAAAGAAACTCACAGGAGATCAACGGTGTGTAACATTTGAGGAGAAAAGATAAGTGAGGAAAGACACTTTGAGAAATTTCATAGATAGGACATCCGCAGTCTTGAAGATCAACGGTCACAAATAGCCCGGGACAAAGATCAATAGCTCGAGATGAATGCGGGAATAAAAAGTGCAAAAAAGTCACAACTCAAGATCGGACAGTGGAAATTATAGGTGAATGAATATCAACGGCTACATGAGATTTCAGTGATAAAAAAACAAGGAGCAATTAGGATTAAGATCAATGACCGGAATTGATCATTGAATTAGATCTACAGCGGAGAACAATTTCATTGATTCACTATGCGGGGGTTAATGAACTTTTGAAATCTGCGGAATGTGGTAGGCACTTAAAGTTTGAACAACAAAGATTAAAGGAGGATTTTGATCAAAGGATGGAAATAATTTCGCTAGTTGAACTAGCACAGAGAAAGTCAAAATGTAGATTAGCAAAATTAAGTAGGAATCACATACTTTGACGGTCTAGATGAAAGCATGTCTTAGATCAATGACTGTAATTTATTTCTCTAGTTCAACATGTAGGTGAGTTAACCACCGGGATGGCAGTGAAATCATAAAAACGATTTAATTTTGGTTTGTTATCCATCGTTAATTGGCGTGTTTGAAATATCCAACGCCTAAGAATGATTTTGCCCGTTAGAATAGCCATTTGTATAACCAAGAGACTGTATGTGAAATTAATGTGGAATCCAGGTTTGTGCTAACTAGATCATAATTCCTGGTGTGTGGATTCACAATGGTGAAAAGGTATGTCCGCAACTGTGAAGAGGTGCGTCCAAAACTTGTGAAGAGAGGCATCTGCAAAAAACATGAGGGTATTTATTGACAGAGTGTTGAAGAAATTAATTATCTCTATGTTTATGAATAACAGATTCCAAGCAGTGTATAGTAGATTGATAAAAGATCAGTCTAGGGTGGCAGGGTGGTGCTAGGGAAAGAAACAAGCCTACAGGGAGTTGCAGCCTCCTTCTAGTGGTAGCTGATATATAGGGTGTCGTAGAATCCTTTCAGTAGTAGCTAATAAAACAAGGGGTCATAGCCTCCTTCAGTAGTAGCTGATAAACCAGGGTGTCGTAGCATCCTTTCAGTTGTAGCTGATAAGCCAGGGTGTCATAGCATCCTTTCAGTAGTAGCTGATAAACCAAGGGGTCATAGCCTCCTTTCAGTGGGAGCTAATAAACCAGGGGATCGTAGCTTCCTTATAGTAGTTGCTGGTAAATATGGTGTGATACCATCCTTGTCTGTAGTCACAGGGAAACTATTTGTAAATAACAATTTTGTAGTAATAGGAAGTATTAGTGGTTTACCCAATTGGGCTTCCATGTTAAATTTCTGTTCTGTGTGTTCTTGTTGATTGCATGTTTTAATAAGTAAATGATAAATGTGGTTTTAAATTGTAAAAATTTACAATACTGATTCACCCCTCTCTCAGTATTGTCCAGTATTTCAACATATATTAGTACGTTATTTAGAATATGGATCTTGTTCTTCAAAATTTAATAAACATTATAGAGTTGAGCTTGAAATGTTGCAATGCATTTGGATGAAGAACATGCCCTATTAAACCTATGCTTGTAGGTTTGTGTAAGTTAGAAAATGTCCCATATTTGAGCATTGAATTAGAAACATAAACCTACAAATGTATATATGCTATGATAATAGTAGGATCTAGCTACCTCCCATTACCTCAAAAACTAGCACTCATCTTCTATCACAAGATATATGAACCCAAAGGTCATAAGCGGGCCTAATTTAAATGAGTGGACTCGGCACTAATGACTAAAATCATTAAATTAAGTGGATCCAATGTCACCTTGATACAATCCTCTTCCCCTTTAGACCCTTTTCTTATATACCACAAGAGGCTCCCTAAATTTTGGTATAAATAACCTTGCAAAATTATGTGAAGAAAGCAACACTATCCCCACAAATTATCCTTGAAATATCGTAAACGAGTGCCTAAATGGAATCACCAAAATATATGAACCACCAACTAGAAGACTAAGTGAGTTAAGAGAAATCGTATATCTAATATTTTTGCAGAAAAAATTGTAGGTAAAACAATGAGACAAAACAAAGAGACAATGGAGAGAAGAGGAGAGTGCAGTTGTTGGTCCTAGAGTTCCCCTTTGTAGAGATTTTTTAGGGAATTAAATGGGCACAAGAAAGATGTAGGAAACCTTTATTACCACAGCCAAATCAGATTAGCAAAATAAGATAGGTTAAATCCCCCTAGGGTCCTCCCTAGTGACATTGAATCTGACCCAATCTTCCTCTAACCTATGGTGTTGGAAAGAAGACTTATTAGGATATCACAGTGAGAAGTTTCAGACCTTAAGGATCCAAAACTTTGGAGCTACTGCAGAATAAATATCAATCATTTTTGCAAAAGAAATTAGAAAACTAGGGCTTCTTGTTTTGGAAGATTCCTTCCACTGTTTTCAGAAAAGGAGTACATTGGACAACTATCCTTGAAGAGGCCCATCTTTCTATCCAATCATAAGTTTGAAATTCCAAGTTTTGAAAATTAGGGTTTCTCTGACAAACCCTACATCAACCAGCTCTAGAACTATGACAAACACCTCAAATCGCTTGGTGAAGGTGACAACTTCCGAGTATGGAAGTATAGGACCTCCGTGATCCTTGAATAAATTGAGTTGGATTAGTATTTCAGTAAGAAAGTTCTAGGATCCATAGGGATATGAGGCTAACTCTAGAGCTAAGAGAATCATTGCAGATCATCTCATTCCTCATGTGTCGTCCTTGAAAACACTAAAAGGAAGTGTTCGATGCTATGACAAAGCAATCAAAGAAGAATAAGATATTGTTATAACTAACTTGAATGGCCTCCCAAGATCATGGATTCATTCATTCGAGAAATGTGTGCAAGAAGGAAGTGATTACCTTCAACAAACTCTGGGAAGAGTGCACATAGGAAGATGCTCGACTCATAATAAGAGAAGAGAATATGGGAGCAACTGAAGCTCAAGCTCTCACGATTCAAAGAAGATCCCTCAAGCGATGAGGAATATGAAGGACTCAATTCTTGAAGAACCTCTTATCTATCTTAGAATTTGGATAAGAAATGATGTTGTTATGAATGAATAAGATGATGAAGCTGAAGGCTCAAGAAGGAGTCTACCCACGAAACAAATAAAGATAAGTATTCAATTGTCATTTCATGATATTGTTTGGTTATGCATTTTTTTTATATCCAGTCGATGTGTTATGTATGTTTGAGTATTTGCATTTATACTACTGAATTGCACATGATGGGTAAGAAGTCAATGATCTTGTACACCATTCCATTACTACTTATCTAGATTGAAACCTCTTTGTTGGAATATTAGGATTAGTACACACTCTTAATAATATTAGGGTAGAATGCATCTAGAAGTTATTGTATGTATACATGATATGGATGAATGTCGTAGCATTGGCTAAAATAGTCGCATGGCTATGTGACGTATATTTGTCACTATTAATATGTTTTGGAAATTATGATATGTTTCTAATCATGCAAATGAACTTGAGAGTTTTTTCCCCCAATTTGTGGGTGACAAACCCTAAAAAATCATTGAAAATTTATTTTTAGTAATTCTAGATATTTTAGGTTCATCGGCTTGGTAAGGAGGTTAAGTTATCCAAGAAAGCATATAAATAATCCAACTCCACATTTTGAATCAAGATTATGGGATCAAATAAAGTTATACTCTTATTTCTTCTTGTCTACTTGGGACAAATTGGTGCACACTCTATTGGCATTCTTGATGCTTCAATGTGGAATATTTGTTGGTGATTTAAGATTGAAACTAAATGTTTCAAGGCTTGTTAAAGGAATTGGATTCTTCGGGGGTTACTCTTTTTTCCCTTTTTTCGATTGTGGTAAGATATATGGTTCTCTTTCTCTTGCATTATTTGAGAAATCCAAGGTAAGAGTAAATTAGGGTTTTCTATGCATTTACGATTTTTCTTGTAAGTGAGACATCCCTTTCTGGTGCGTCTCTCTAGTTATGTCTTTCACACCTATTTTCCCCTACTTAGGTCAAGATGAAAACAACCTAGGGTTTCTTGGTTTTTCTCTAATACATCAAAATAGGATTGTTAACTCGTGAGAGTAATGATAAACATAATTCTTCAGTGGCCTTGAATGGAAAATACTTGAGTCTCTATTTCCCTCATCTTCACTTGGAATCTTTTTATCTAAATTGTATACTATATATTGTTAATATATATATATATATATTGTGAAAAACCCTAAAAATATATATATTTTGCAAAAATAAAAATAAATTTTTTGTTGTAAGTTACTTTAATTGTGGTTTTTTGAAGTATTCCATTGCAGCAATAAATTTTAGATTTATATCAGATATTGAAAAAATCCAAAAGAGTTGAAAATATTGGAAAAAATGAATTTTAAGCCATAAAGGAGGTGTTGTCATCCTAGGGTTAGGTTATGATAGTCCTAATAGGTTGATTTATATAGGTTTATTGAGTGATTATAGGTATATGTAGAATGAAGAATCAAACCCTAAGGGTTTGAGGAATTTTGGGTCAAATTCTAGGTCACCCAGGAGGACCTTGTGGGGATTTGACCTTTCTTATTTTGTTGATCTGATTTGAATGCAGTAATAGTGGTATCCTGTTTATTTATTGTGATAATATTAGGCCTAAAACATACTCTATATAAGGTCTTTCTATGCCCAACTAGTGCACCCTCCTCTTCTCACTTTTGTGAGCTTTGGTTCACTATTTTCCGATGAGCAATTTGGTAGATATCATCATTTTTGTCTCACTATTTTACCTATAGTTTTTTCTACAGAAATATCAGATATACAGTTTCTCTTAAATCCCTATTTTTCTGGTTAATGGTTCATATCTTTTATGGATACCATATAGGCACTATTTTACTATATTTTCGAGAGATTTTGTGGGGATACTCTTTCTTTCTTGACATGATGTTGAAGGCCTACTTCTACCCTATTTCGAGTGGCATTATGTGTCCTATAAGATAAGGGTATAAAGAGGAAGGGATTTGCATTGAGGTGACATTGGGTGCACTTCATTTAATTGTTCCAATCATTAGCCCTGGGTCCTCTCATTTTAGCTGGGTCCGCTTATAACATTGGTCCTCTTATAACATTTGGGTCAACATATCTTGTGATAGTAGTCTAGTGCTAGTTTTTTAAGTAACATTTTTTGGTGTCATTACTGGATACCCAAAGTAAAAGTGACAACACTCTATTCAAGGTGTTCCCGATTATAGTTCATTAATTATTCAGCAAGGTTGACATTTTGGTGCCGAAAAATATATTGTGAGTTTTTTTTTCATTTTGATAAGATTTTTGTCAAAGGACTAGATTTGTAGGTCTTATATAGAAATTCCAAATAAAAATAAAAAAGGTACTCAACAAGGATAAATTATCGAGGTAAGTTTTTATTCATTTATATGACTATTATTGAGTATTAACTTGACATGTGTTATCTGGAAACTCCACTAAAGAAAAAACAAAGAAAATAAGTGCATTGTAAAGTAGAGCCCTCAACAACTATTGAGTGTAAAATATAGACACATTCATCAGTTACAAAGAAATAAATTTCATCTTGGTGACTCCACTGAAGAATTTTATATGACATGGTGAACATTTATAAGTCTCACCAAATACTTGAACTTGATGTCCCCATATTTCAAATATTTGGGCTCTCTGTCATGAAGAACCAAATGTAGATCGATCGAAAAAATCCAAATTTTTATGGGGATGAGGATTCAGGTTCATCTTATCTTGTCACATTTTTCGAATTTACACAAGAAAAGGGTTTAATTTATGAAGATGATATGATGAATTGCTTCTAGAATAGCTTTAAGTGGGATGTCTAGCCTTGGCATAAATCTCTTGGAAAAGGAACAATCACATCTTTTGTAGTCTTTTTGGAAATATTTTGTAAATTTTGATGCCCCAGCAACATTAACCAATGGATACCTACTATTCAATAGATAAAAAAAATTGTGATGCACAAAATATTATTAAAGAAGGTCCTATACCACCCTTGAAGGAAGAAAGCCATTCTAGTCCATTCTAGTCCATTAATAACCCCAACACCCTCTTCTTTTAGGTGGCATGGCTTCTTCAAAAGATTACATCATCATTTGTTTGGATTTCTTGAGCCAAGAGGAGGGTCAATATATAATAAACATAGGTCCAAGTGGGAATAATGAGGTGTGATAATATGGGTATGGCAACCCTTATATGTGCAATCACCTTCTACAAAGCACAAACATTAGTGTGGTTGTGATATCCTAAGCCATGTGCCCAAATGGAGTCATCCCAAGAAGCACTGGACACCAAAACATGGGCATACAATCCTTGCATGATGGGGGACTTCCACCACATCAAGAGGTATTCAATTGTGCAATTATGTCAACACTTCTTGGAATGAAAATGAAGAGGACTTGTCATGGCCATATCACGAGTCCCGAGCCTCAGAATACCAACACCCTACATAAATCAACCCTAAACTTGGCCTTTACATAGAAAAAATGCCCATCTTTTGTGGCAATATGGTATGGCATACTGTAGATTGTTTGAAGAGTAATGCCTCCTTTGTAATTGAGCTAAGTATTATGTTTGCATATTTGTATCCACCTATAAAAATTACTTATAAATTTGAGGATAAAAACTTGTACACGGGATCGAATCATCCATGCATAAATTTCCTATAGGTTGTACTTGAAATCCTATTGCAATTATAATAAAAATTAATGGATAATAAATTGAATCACCTATCATATGGAATTGTGTCTTCTTGATATTCACTTTCTCATTAGTTTAAAATCACTACAAGATATGCCTTATTGGTCCATACTAAGTGTTGGGAAATCATCCTTTGAACAATAGGATCTAAAAGAAAATAACATAAGGGATAAGCATTCTAGGAAGAGAGGTGGTGTTTAAAGACAATGCTTATAACACTTAAGAACAAATCATTATGATCAAAACATCACAATGCATTAGGTCATAAGAGATAACCATCATAATTTGATATTAATACAACCCATAGGGTCATTCTTTTGTAGTCTCTAGATTTAACAGAATCCCTTCAAGTGAGTATGATCTAGTCCACAAATAAGGGTCCTCAATTTCAACCATTTCCAATAAATGTACAACATCACATATATTAATCAACTTCTTTAGTCGATCCAATGGATTCCTCATCAAACATCCAGTCAACCAATTAATCAGCCACTCAGTTGAGTCTCCAATTGAATACTTTGCTCGTCGATTGTTGTCTTTCAATTGAATGTCTCCATAAGACCCATAGGTGTAATGATTTTGTGAAATAATTGTTGTCGATATCCCCCCATCAAAACAATTCCCTAGAGATTTAGAAGGTGGAATTATGTTCTCTACACACACCCCTATAATTGTAGTTTCCTGAAGCCCAAGCATAGCCCAAAGTTTCACAAAATTAGTTTTTAGTATAATTTTCATAAAGATATCAACAAATTGATTATAAGTCCTACAATAAACAAGTGTGACAACATTGTCCTATAATAAACAAGTGTGATAGCATTACCTTGTACCAATTGTCTCAAGTAGTGGACATGAAGTTCAATATGCTTCATTTTTCTGCAAGCAATAGGATTATGCTTGATATTTCCTTCCAAGTCCTTTTTCTTCTTCCAACAGGTTTTCCCTACATGTCCCACCTTTCAATAGCACTGACAAATTTTCTTCTTTCGATTCTTATTGGTCATTGTATACTGATCGATATTTCCTTTAGCTAGTTGGTTGATACACTTATGCCATTTATTCGGTTGACCAAATTACTTATAATTTTCTTGATCTTTCCTTTGAGAAAGTGATCCTAGTGTTTGCTACCAAGCTACCTTCATTAAGCAAATTTTGTTGATCCTTAATCAATATATCATAGAATGTATAAAAAGTGAAATACTCGATCTTATTTGTGTAACATCCAATTAGCATGAAATAAAGAGCATAATACATCATAAGGTTTCCTCATATTCATCAAGAATAGTTCAATGAGTTGCCCATCCTTCTTCAGAAAAATCTAGCCACATTCTCTAAATTTCAATTGTAGCTATTTGATGCAAGTCAAATAGTTCTCAATAATTTCAAAGCAATGGGTTTGTAGAGAGATCAAATATCTATCTATTTGCAATATTTTTCATTGACCTTACCGAAAAATGAATTCAACTTACTCCAAACGGCATCAGGGCAACCAATCTTGCTTGTATGAAAGTGGATCTCCCTTGAAATGTAGGTCATAATGACCCCCACAACCTCATCCTTATTTCCGTTGATGAAACATTTATCATGGCCATTGACCGAATATAGAATAACAAACTTAGTATATTTCCATAGTCCCTTTGTCTTCAACAAAGTTTCCATATTTGGAGCCTAGATTGCATAGTAATTACCATTACGAATAACAAGTTCTATCTTGGAATCCATCCTTATGAAATCAAACAGATATGATCCAAGTTCAAAGAAAAGATATCAATCGAATAATATTTACGCCAAATTCGATCAACCTTAGATCCAACTTAGCATGATCTGTAGACAATAAGCTAGGTAAAAACCAACATCTTTGATACCATGTTTGGAAATCCTCCTTTGAACAATAGGACATAAAAGAAAATAACAAAAGGGATAAGTATTCCAAGAAGATAGGTGGTGTCTAAAGACACTACTTACAACATTTGAGCACAAAGAATTATGATCAAAACATCACAATGCATTATCTCATAAGATATCACCATCATAAATCAATATTAATACAAACCATAGGGTTGTTCTTTTACAGTCTCCAAATCTAACAAACTCTTGAAGTGTGGATGATTTGGTCCACAAATGAGGGTAATTAGTTCTAAAAGTTTCCAAGAAATCAGCAATGTCCCATAGATTAGTTGACTTCTTTACTTGAGGTGGTCACTTCCTCATCAACCATTCAATCAAACGATTAGTTGACCACTCATTTGAGTCTCTAATCAACTGCTCTGCTAGTCGGATGTTGTCTTTCAAGATGCTTTCAACTAACTGTCTCTAAAACATATAGAGGTGTGATAAACCTGTATAGCCTTTGCTTCCAACATTAAGTGCACTTTATGGTCCTTAGTTTCAACCCTTACTTATATTTATCATTAATTATGTCAAATTCTAAAGGATTTGTTTCACATGATGGGTGTGTTTGCAATTGTTTTACCTTGAATCAAAATATTAAACTAAATTTTGTGGGAAAAAACAAACCCAACTCCCTTCATGAATTTAATCTTGAGTTCCCAATTGAAGAAAATATTCATGAATGCTTGGTAAGCCTTATTTGAATAGGTATTTCTTACCAAATGATTGGTACTTGTTGATTAGCCTCATGATGGCACTTCATCATTATAGAGCATAGAGTTATTAGCTTTTCGATTTTGTTAAGGATTCAAATAATAATTGTCATTAATGCATTGTAAACCGATGGATGATGGAATCAATCATGTGATGATGTAACATGACAAATTGATTTGGGAAGGAAGCTATGAAAACTATCTTTGCATACTTTGAAAAATTGTCTCATGACAACTCCTCAATAATGTTTTCTTTCTTGAAGAATTATCTCCAAAATATTTTGTTTGGGAAAATGAATTGTCACCCAAGTTGGGTGTTTTGGCAATATATTTAATTTGATGAAAAAAAAACGATTCCATGGAATCTTCCCTTATTTTTTGCAATGAAACCCTATAGACAATTGATTTAGTGGGTGAATTTTTTTTTCATAATGTCTATTGTACAAATTCTCTCTTTTGATTGAGTTGTCATTGGTGCCAACCTAGGACTTGTAGTGGCCCCTCAGGTCATTGATGCCACCAAGGTCCCCTACAATGGAAAAGCTTAATGAACAAGTATGAGTTGATGATGGACACTTGCACATGTTTGGCATGGGTTTGATAACCCTTTAACCACATACAATGCCTAGTTGGATGATAGAATTGATGGTCAATGGTTGATTAGACATGCCCCTCTTGTGGTAGCCTAGACTTTGGAATCCATTCACTGATGATATGTGCCTTGAGGTACAAATGACCAATTATGTGGTCATTTGTTGAAGAGATCATGACTGGATAGAGTCATGAATCCCACATACT
This sequence comes from Pseudotsuga menziesii, assembly GCA_001517045.1. Lineage (NCBI taxonomy): Eukaryota > Viridiplantae > Streptophyta > Pinopsida > Pinales > Pinaceae > Pseudotsuga > Pseudotsuga menziesii. Next base: position 86,313 of record LPNX010118499.1, read on the forward strand.
TGGTATGTGCCACTTGAAGTTCATGGAGCCCACTTCTTGCAATTTATGCCCATATATCCCTTGTTGGGGTCATGGAACCCTAAGAGATGGTCCTTATTCATGAGAAGGTTTGGCACCCACATACATGGCATGATGATGACCCTTGGGTGACTATATGATCATTGATGGTGCATTTGGAAATTATTTGGGTCTTGGAACCCATGCATATGGTGGTTTGTAAGACTGTGATGGTTGGAGCCTTTGATACGATGGAAGCTTTGGTCATGATGTCGTTATCACTTGGTGATAAACTCCTATGTGATGGGTTTGAATTCCATGGAAAGTATCTTGTTTAAATATTATATGATATCCTTGAAGGAGTCTTTGAAGCCCTAATAAATCCAATATAGAATCCCATATACAACATGAATAATCCCATGCACATGATGATGAAACCCCTAGAACCCCACACACATGACACTTGGATGTGACCTTGAAATCTTTGCTTGATCGATATCATAATGATCATGGTTGCTTGTGAACCCATATACACGAAGAATGTTATACCTTGGCATATTCTATCTTGATGCACATAATTATTTTTGATGACTTGTGTTGATGTATTTGTAACTTCGGAAGATATTCTAATGTATATTATCATTGCATGTTGTTGTACCCCCATCAAAGATGTGTTTTCCTCCTTTCGGGATGTCATTATTGTGTATATATCTTGAGGTACAACCTTTGTTGTAAGTCGAGGCAATAGTCCCCAGTGTAACATCATGTAATGTATTTTTGGAGCCTCTCTAGGAGAAGGCAACCCTATTAGGGTAAGAGGTTGGCCCAAGTCATGTAATATGCCAATCACTTGATTAGTATAAATAGGTAGGTGCCCTCCCTCATTTATACACACCTCACACTCGGTCAATTCCACATGAGAGAGATAAAGAGAGACAAGGAGGAGAGATAGATAGCTGATGAATACTTATTATTACCGGGATTTTTCATCTTATGACACAGTCTTTGTGACAATACTATTATGAGGAAGTTTGTGGGGTTTCATCCTTTATGGTTTCCATAGTGAAAATATTTGTGTCTTGTGTATCTGTTCTATCTTATGCATATTGTTGTACTTGTTATTCTTTCATATAAATATCCTAACTAAGCTAATAAGATATAAGAAAAACTAACATGGTATCAAAGCCTCTCTGAAAGAAGGAATTGTGCAACAACGAAAACTAGGGCTTCCTAGTTCAATGTCTTCTCTCCACAAATCATCAAGAAAAGAGGCCTAGGAAAACTTTCCTCATTAGGGTGCATATTTTAGTGGAATCAATTTCATATTTGAAGAAGTTTCAATTTTGACCCTATCACTAGTGCCGAGAGAAACTAGGGCATCAAGTTTTTGAGGCTACCCACCCTGGTCTTCAAGAAGGGACCCTGCTGAGCAACTCGCCTCAAGGAGGCACATCTTTCTGTCCAAACAAAATTCCCAAAATCCACGATAGGAAAATTAGGGTTTCTATGACATACCCTAGGTCAACCAGATCCAGAACCAGGTCAGGCACCTCAAAGAGATAAGATCTAAATCTTTGTTATTTCTATTTGAGGTTCTTTTTTGAACAAATGGCTCACCATACTCATCCTGAGTACAATCTTAGAGGGGTTGATAACTTCCGAGCATGGAAGTACATAATCTACTTGATCCTTGAAGAAAATGTTTTGGATCAATACATCAATGGATAAGTTCCAGACCCAGAGGGAGATGAGGCTAAGGCTACTCATAAGAAGGACTTGGTTAAATCCAAGAGAATCGTTGCAGATTCAACCAAGGGTCACCTCATCCCCCACGTGTCATCATTCAAGACATCGAAGGAAGCATTTGATGCTTTGACAAAGATGTTCAAAGGAAACAACATCAACCAGAAAATGGCTTTGAGGAACCAGATGAAGAATGTAAAGATACAGAGCTTAGAGGCTATACATTCATGCTTCACAATGGTTACTCAAATCAAAGAACAACTTGAAGCAGTTGAAGAGAATTTATAAGAAGGAGGTATTGTGATGACTACCTTGAATGGTCTCCCCAGATCACAGGGCTCATTCGTTCAAGCAGGGATGATTTTAAGGAACCATACTTAATTAAAAGTGTATAAATGTTGGCGAATATTACCAATTCTTAAAACACCAACTATAAAATGATTGGCGATATTTTGTAAAAAATATTTTAATTTCCAAGGATTTTATATCATTTATATAATAATTTGGCGATTTTTTGGGTGAAAAATCTTTACCCCATCAAAATTGGGCGAAACAGGGCTTCAAAAAATGCAAAATGGTGAATGTTTTTTTAGAGAAAAACATGGAAAAATAGCCCACTGGGCTAAAATTCGCCCCTAAAATCATCCATGCGTTCAAGGAATCTGTGCAATAAGGGAATTGATCTCTTTTAGATGAATCCAAGAAGAATTCACACAAAGAACCTTGATAAGAAACAAAATAATATCAAGAGAGATCCTTCCAATGTTTGATGTTATACTTGTGATTAAAAGGGACACTTTGCAAGAGAATTCCCCATTAGGAAAAAGAGACACCATGCTCATATTGTCAGAGACGATGGACCAACAAACAAAAGATTCATAAGAGAGAAGGATGATTCAGATGAAGAGTATGTGCTAATCCCGACACTTACTAGCACTATCTCACATGGAAGCAGTAATTGGATTGGGGATAGTGGGGCACCTAAACACATGACGGGATACAAAGAATCATTCGATAATATGTTTGAGCATGGGTCACCTCACAAGGTGAAACTTGAGGGTGATTATCAATACCCCATAAAAGGGAGCGGAGTAGCTTCATACAAAATAAACTCCAGAAAATATTTAAAGATGAAGGGTGTGCTATATGTTCCAGGATTGAAGAAGAATATTCTCTCCATCTCTGCACTAGATGCAAAGTGAATGAGAGTTTCATTTGTCAATGGCCAAGTTATAATGTGGCCTAAAGGAAAGACAATAGATGATGCAACAGTGATTGGAAAAGAAGACAGACACTTGTACAAACTAAAAGGACATCCTAAATAAGCATTGGTTCATGAGTCAATAAAACCAAGTGAGCTATGGCACCGAAGGCTTGCACATGTGCACTACATAGCACTACTGATGGCAAGCAAAGCAATACCTAGTCTTCCATAGATCCAGGAGAAGCATGATGGAATTTGCAAAGGATGTGCACAAGGAAAGAATACAAAGATGACATTTCCCAGCAGTGAAAGCAAGGCTAAAGGAATACTCTAGATAATACACTCAGATGTATGTGGACACATGTCTTCTATCTCATTAAGCGGGTATGTGTACTATGTTTCCTTTATATATGATTTATCACATAATAATTGGATATATTTCTTGAAAGGGAAAAATGAATTATTCAGTAAGTTCAAGGAATATAAATCCTTGGTCGAGAATCAGACTCAAAGGAATATCAAGACTCAGTGATCAGAAAATGGCAGAGAATTCACCTCAGAAGAATTCAAGGAACTCCACAGAGAGTCTAGGATTAAGAGGGAGCTGAGCACTCCATATAATTCTCAATGGAATGGGGCTGTGGAATGAAAGAACCGAACATTAATGGAAGCAACAAAAGAAATATTGCATGAATAAGATATTCTTATGCACCTTTGGGTAGAAGCAGCAAGGGAAAATATGTATGTATAGAACCGTACTCCTCATCGAGTCCTTGACAACAAAATTCCAAAAGATAATTTCTCAGGAGAGAAACCAGAAGTCAGCCATCTTATAATATTTGGTCTCCTAGTATACATACATATCCCAAAGAAGAAGAGAACCAAGATCGATCCTTCTCTGAGGAAAGGTATATTCATAGGATACAGTGATACATCAAAGGCCTACCGAATATACTTACCAGGATTCAAGAATATCAACATCAGTAGATATGTAACCTTTGATGAAGACTCGACATACTTCAAATCCAAGAGGCTACCTATTCAAGAGGTCGAGGAACCTGAAGAAAAGAGTGTCCAAGACATGGAAATTGGAGAAGCAATTGCAGAAGACCATGAAGATCATGACAGGGAAGAACCACAAGAGTCGGTAGTAACACTTCTTGTGAATGACTCCCACAAGAGGAAAACAACATGGGCACATGAGCTCATACAAGAAGTAGAAAGGTATGGCACTCCAGAAGGAATGCATAGAGAAAGGAAAAGACCAAAGTCTTACAACATCTATGTGGCCCTACTATGTGACTTCATTGACAAGGAACCTTCCACCTATGAAGAGGCTGCAGAAAAGAAAGAATGGAAGGATTCCATGATCGAGGAGTATCAGTTGATCATGAAGAATGATTCCTAGGATATAGTTTCAATACCGGAAAAGAAGTCTGTCATGACTTCGAACTGGATCTATAAGATCAAGCATATTGCAGATGTAAGCATCAAGAAATACAAGGAAATATTTGTAGCATGAGGCTTCTCATAGAAACAAGGCATAGACTACGAAGAGAAATTTGCACCCGTGGCGAGGTACACTTCCATTAGGACCATGCTTGCATTAAATGCAGTTATGAAATGAAAGATACACCAGATGGATTTCAAGACAACATTCAATCTGAGGAGGAAGTGTACGTGGAACAACCACTGGGATTCGAGACACGTGATAAGATGACTCATGTGTGTAAATTGAAGAAGGCCTTGTATGGATTGAAACAAGCACCGAGGACATGGTACGACATGGTGGATAGCTTCCTGATGAGTCAAGGATTTACCAAGAGTAATGAAAATTCTAACCTTTACTTCAAGGTGGAAGGCAGAAAACCAATGATGTTCCTACTATATGTTGTTGACTTGTTTCTAACGGGAAAGGGTGAACTCATTAAAGATTCAAGGAGGAGAGTCACTATAGAGTTCAAGATGAAAGACCTAGGGATGATGCACTATTTCTTAGGCATGGAGGTGTGGCAGAATGCAGATGGGGTTTTCCTTAGTCAAGGAAAGAATACAGTGGATATTCTAAAGATATTCAAAATGATGGACTGCAAGGCAACAGCTACACCTATGACGTCAAAATTGAAGCTTCTATGTGATCCTTCATCAGAGTCGATTGATGCCATGATGTATCATCAAATGATTGGATCATTGGTGTATCTGATGAACACCTTGAGCCAATTCATGACGGATCCAAGACATGTTCTCCTGATAGCTGTAAAACATGTATTGAGGTACCTAAAGGATACAGTCGATTATGGGCTCAAGTATAACACAAATCAAAAAATTAACCTACATGGCTATGTTGAATTAGATTGGGCAGGTAGAGCCTGTCAAAACCCCAAATTTTCACAAAAATTTAAAATTTTGAGATAACATAAAATGTTTACAGTTGTAGTTAGATAACTGCTAGCAGCTAATATAAGATATGAAACAGACAAATAAAACTAACCATTTAACTTTAACACATATATATTAATGTTGTTTTAATTTTGATATGTGATGTAAGTAATCTACATTCGATTATTTAGCTCTACTAATGGTTTGAATGTCAAGTAGGTGAGGAGTCATTTTCTAGTTGGGGCTTACTTAGCGATTGCTAACATATCTGGATTTTTGGATCTTTATAGGCTTGACAGGTAATTTTTGACCTAGCAAAATTTTATTAAGGAGATAAACCAGATATATTTCTTTTAGCATAAAATATACTGCTAGAGAAAAAGTTTTGCTTAGAAGACTCAAGATCCTGCAAGGTAAAGTAATGTTTCTTTTACTTGATCATAAATATGATATTACTTAATCTTTGTGTCATAAGGGTTATTAGCGTCACCCTACTATTTTATCTTTTAACAAATAGATCTTTACGATAGATAAAACCTTCTTCTATCTTTACTTTAAAAGATTTACAGTTCTTAATAAGGCTTAGGACTTTGTATCATAACTCTTTTTCTGACATAAGAGTTTATTGCTATTATTATTTTAATATTTAAAACGCTACTTATCATTATAAAAATAGACCTAAGTCTTTCAGAACATAAGCCTATTGAATTCTTTTCAACTCGGTTTTAATTAGGACTCAACATGGTAAATTTATCAGCTTAAGATTGCTTGCATTTTATAAGATATCCTCTACATAAAAATCATCAAGATTGTGATTGGAAATTCCCATTTCCTTCATGATCAACATAATGTGAAAATTTCGCATTACCCTACTATTTACTTATATGTGAATAAGTTGCAATAAAATCCTAGAGAGTTTACCATTCTAACTCTAAATTTTAACTTCGTCTTGCTTCAATTCGTCTTAGAACTTGGTAAATATTATGGAGTTCAAATATCATGTACTTGTAGGTTTTATATCCTACATCTAGTACTGTAGATCCCTTTTTAAGTGTAGGAGCTATTCCTGTGTATAAGTGTTATTATATCTTTATACACCTTATTAGTTTAATTCTAATTATTATAACTTAAACAATCATAGTTCATGATTATAAGACCAAGTTACTAAAGGCATTATCAAACATGTTCAAGCTTCTACTATCCTCTTGATATTTTCTTATAAGTTTGATCATGAAAGGTTATAAGAACTTTACTAACATAGCAATGAATTCATAAACAAAAAGGTACTTACCAAATATGATTTCGTGGTTTAACATTAGGTTAAACGATGATATACTACTTATTCATCATCGAGGCTTGACTTCATTTGGAAATGATATGATATTGACTTATGTGATATTACAATATCATTTCATGCATAATGTAATTGATTTGTCAATTATTTGGTTCGAATGATTGCAGTGGAGACTATACAAATAACCCATCGTGAGGTGAAAATATTTGTGTATACGTGAAACTCGTCTCGCCATGCAATTCATGATTTATAAACTTGACCTTGCAACCCTATCCTTCATTGTTCAGCAAGGGTTTCAGTCTCTGCAAGGTTGGGTTCACTGCGGCCATGAGGGCTCGCAGTTGCTCACCTCCAACTCCACTATCTGTGCATTTTTATTTTGAAGAACCGTTGTTTAGGGTGAGAGTTGTAAGCCATAGCTCATGAATGAGTTGATTCTATAACCAATCTTGCTGTGCGTGAAGATTGTATTCACAGTTGATAATTTCAGTGTTGAAATTTGTGGTTTAGCCACTGCCTTGGCTTGCTCTTGCTCCAGTTGTTGATGAGGTTAATATCTCGAACTCCACTACCTCCTTCTCAGGTGAATACGAGGGTTGTTGTGCTCGTGGTATTGGTCTACCTTCTTCGTGACCTCGGCCTTGGTTTTCGGCATTACAAGTAACCCATCATTGTTGAGAAATTGAAAGTTAAAAGAATTTACAGTTTCGATTCTACGCTCCAATTTTTAATTAAATTTAGGTTTTCAAAAAATTGCAGGTGATAGTTCGCATAAAATTTGGAAGGAGCCACTTCTCGTTTGGACCGGCGTTTAGTCTACCAGTAAGCCCCAGTTATAGAATGGCCCTCCCTGCTTGTTCAGACTTAGGGGAAAAGTTTGCAGTTGGAATAAGTTCGGCATGGTCATTCCCAATCTTGGGTTGTTGTTCTTTGGTTTATGAGTTTGTTTTCGTTTTAAAATCCTTGCTTACAGCAAGGTGATTCCGGCTCATTGCCATGACTTGTAATGCTCTCTTCTTGTGATAAAAAAAAAAGAATTTTACAATGTTATAAGTGTTATTATAAAGTATGTTACTTTTTGTTTATTAAACCCCATATCATGATATGGGTGCACCGGCTCAAGCTGGTTTTTGTACCGTTGTTTAAGTTTTAAGGCCTTCGGCCTGCCAAGCAATACATAAGGTTTTTAAAGCAAAAGGGGTTTTCCTTCATGCTTGGACTCAGTTTTTATCTAAATGTTATTATCGTAACTCTGTGCACTTAGGTTTTTTACCCTATTTGACTGTGTAATATTAATTTACTATTTATTATTTGCTTTAGATTATTGATAAAGATTTTAGGACTGTCATTCAATCATGGTATAAGTTGTTTTCCTCCTTGGCTCATGAATTACGAGCTAAGGTTTCCTGAATGAACCCTTGTTTAAAATAATTCTTTTAATTTATTTAAGTAGGTTATGTTACTTGTAAACAAATATTGTTTAAGTTAATATGATTATCTGTATATAAAGAAATTTCTTAAATTTGCCTCTGTATATATGTATTTGTTATGAAGACTGTAACCAATCTACAATAGTTCATTTTCTTTAATGATAATGTTCCAAATAATAGAATTATAGCTTACTGTTTTTCTTTTATTAAAACAAAGAATTTAATAAAGGGTTTCAACCCTGTAGTTACTCTTGCAGGTATAAACCTATTAGTAAATACAGAACAGTTCTTATATAGATAAATATTTCATTTATGAACTTGTTATTATCGCATTCTTATTGTTTAATTTACTGAAGTAGACTTGGTTGAAAAATACTCAGAATTCAGCTTCTGTAACTTAGTTTAGTTTGTTCTTTATATTTTAAATACTTTAGTAATACACCACTTGCTTATTCATAAATGTTAGACTTAGTTTAAATAATATTATTAGCAAATAATCTATATGAATAGTAGTTATATCTTTAATGAATTGAATGTAAACAAAGTAGTTTAACTACATTTATTTTACTGCATAAGCAACTGGTTACTAATTAAACATAAAGAAGATATGTATCAGACATAACGATGTTTACCCTCCCGCATATTTAAAATAATGATATAATATACTGTGTATAAACATAACACCTTAACTACCAGTGTATTCTCTTAACATAACAATTCTTCTACCTGTAATGGAATATTGTTATTTCATTACAGTGTATTTACATAAACAGAAAACACAAATAACCAAGTTATTGGTCTTTTTGATAATAACCTACATACTGGAATAAATTACTTTGCTATGGAGAAATGCCTAACACATCTAATCATTTCATTCTCTTTTCATTTCCTTCATCTACTTTTAAATACTCTGTCTGTGTTGGAGTACGGTCTGGTCCTTCCAGACGTGGAAAAACATAGATTAGAATTATTTTCCATCTATTTCAGATTCATTCTTTCAATAAACTAAAAGATTACTAATTCTAACAGTTCACAACTAAACATATAACATTCTTTAATCAGTCAGATTCACATTTTACTATCTAACACAGTAAGACAATAGAATGTAGAACATGATTAAGATGGACAACAACAGCGTTAGGAGGTCGTTCCTCCCTACCAAACTCCTGGAGAGCGCTCAAACAACGCTTCCCCAGGACCCTCGAGCCTGTTCCTAGTCTTCTTGGCTGAGAACTGGTGGAGCATGCAAACAACAGACTAGTCTAATGACTCAGTAAACACTCTGCACTCAGCAGTAAGATCCTTCAGCTGAAAAGCTGCACTAGATCACTTAGCAGTTAACCCCTCAAACTCTTTTCACAATTTCCCTTGCCATTGAATTTCTATGAAGTACATTCACCTGAATGATCACTTCTCTAGAATGAGCAGCCTCATCTCTCTTCAATGGGTATTTTTATAAATATTGCCTAGGTCTTTTGGGTCAGTTGTCATTAATTGAGCCACCTGCTCTGATCCCACTTTCTTGGGGGATCATGACCCCAAATGTAGGGAAGTTGCCACCTGCAACAGTTGGAAGTGGTTTGAGGATGTTGCCACATGTCTGTTTTCTCTCCACCTAGTCTCCTCCACCAATTTGACCAGTAACACTCTTTTAACAGCTCTCCTAAGCTGTTGTCTCCACCTTTATTTATTTATAATTAAAATATTCATAATTACATTTAATATCCTTGACTCTGTTGAGTCATCAATTACAACTTAGCATAAAATTTAACATATTGTCTTTGAATAAAATCAAATAAGATAGTTGTTGAATTTAAGTTCGCAGCAACCTGAACTTAAGAGAGATTCGGGTTGCTACTTCAGTTTGGGATTTGGCATGATATTTTGGCTTAGTATGAAGCACTCATGTGTGGCATTGAGTACAGATGAGGCAAAGTATGTTGCTTCTTACTCGACTAGTTGCAAGGAAGTGTGGTTGTGGAAGCTACTGTCTAGCTTGTTTGATATCTAGTTAGATGTGCTTGTATTATCTGCGACAATCAAAGTTGTGTGAAGCTGTCGAAGAACCCTATGTTCCATGACAAGTTGAAGCACATAGAGATCAAATTCCACTATATCGGGGATATGGTGTAGAAAGGAGCAGTGAAGATCTAGTACATGGCAACGGATGGGCATATAGCCGATGTGTTGACCAAGCCTCTATCCATAGTGAAGTTCAAGTACTTTATAGAAAGACTTCGCGTGATCCAAAACGAGACCCATTGAAAGAGAGAGTAATGAATTCTAGCATAACTAGAGAGACAAGTTATCTGAGCATAAAGTATTGGCGAAGATCGTAGGTTGCTCAAATGTAATCAGTCCTGTAGGTTGTCCTTGGATGTAATAATTCTTGGCGAAGTTCGTAGTTATCCTTGGATGTAAGCAATCTTGATATGTTTCTATTCTAGAAATAGCAAGAGACTAGAAAATGCAGATGCATGATATCTCACATGGGAAATGAGACAGGTTGTCTGAGCAGAAAACACCTTGGTGTAGCAAGTTGCTTGGACATAATCAGTCATGTAGGTTGTCTGAGTGTAAATACGAGTCCTGGTGTGATACATAGGTTACTCAAACGTAATCAGTCATGAGATAGCTTATCCGAATGCAAATGTGCCCTGGCGTGGTACGAAGGTTATTCAAATGTTATAAGTCATGTGGGTTGTCTGAGTGTAAAAAGGAGCCTTGGCATGGTACATATGTTACTCTGGTGTAATATACCTTGAAGGTTGTCTGAACATAAAATATATTGGATGTATTCTGTTTAGATCTAATAAGTCATTGAGGTTGACCTCGAACATAAAATCCCTAGTGTAGCAGGTTGTTTGGTCGTAATAAGTCCTTGCATATATATATATATATATATATATGTTGTTTGTTCCCAGGTTGGATATGATAAGGTAATGAAGCACTTGAGGTGCACCTAGGAAGTTCTTCTATGCTTGTAGAACGTAGGTTGACCGTGGAGAGACGTAAAGCACTTGATGTTCTCCTAGGTGATTCTTGCATAGTAGATGTTACAGTTTGTCTCAATGATGTGAAATATCCTAGCATACTACTATGGTGATGGAACGCGGGTGGTCTACATTTGGGATGTGCTATGTGTGCTCTATTTGTTTTATTTTGTTTTTTGCAGGACAAAAGAGATGATATGGATATGGTGAGATAAAGGTAGGAGATGCATGTTATTGTCATGGCAATGAAAAGAAGGTCCTGTACGGTTCCTACATAATGGCTTTCTCATAGATGTGATGAAGACTTGGATCAGAACTAGGCTTACACCCAACATGAAAAAGGGTTGGCTGTGTAGAAACTTTCGATGACAATAGTACCTTTCGATGATTGATAAGAAGATGATGATGGAAGCAGCTATTATGATTACTCCATGATTATGAATCTGTGATGATGACTGGACCAGATGTGTTGATGACTGTGGAAGAAATATATTACCTTCCTAGTTAAGAGGGAGTGTTCATGTATTTGTAACTTTGCAATATATTTTGATGTATATTATCCTTGTATATTGTTGTAACCTCATCGAAGATGTGTTTTCCTTCTTTTGGGATATCATTATTGTGTATAGACCTTGAGGTACAGCCTCCGTTGTAAGTCTGGGAAATAGTCTCCAATGTAACATGTTGGCACAGAGATTTGCTTCGTTCAATTTCTCAGATGTTCCTGGATTTCCAAATACAGTACCTTCCATGGATGAATGGGGAGATTTTCTTCCCCGATTCAAAGAAAAGAAAGAGGACAATCCGGCACATCATGTAATTAAATTTCATCAATACATGGATCAACTGAGTATACATCATGAAGATGTATTGATGAAAATGTTTATGTATTCATTAGATGATCGTGCGAGACAATGGTACATAACTCTTCCTCCTTCTAGTATTTCTTCTTTGAAAGATTTTCATGATGCCTTTTATTCATATTATAAGAGGATTTACCCAGCTCAGTGCCTTTTTGAGGATTGCTGTAGGGGATATGCATTATATATCTAGGGTTTAGAAGCAGATTTTTCCAGTAGTAAAGATGAAGCCAATGGTTATGATATGAAGGAAGAAGATCCATTATATTCCTCTAATTCTGTTTTACAAGAAGAAATTTTTCAAAATTCTGATATTAAAGTTGATAATAGCATCATTGAACATAAATCTTCATTTTTAGAAATTGATCAGAACACTCCATTTTATGATGAAGACATTGAAGATTTGGATCAGCATCAACCAATTCATTTTGAAGATATGCCAATCTATGATGAGTATTCAAATGAAAAAGAGCAGATCCCTACACCACCTTTTGTTGATTTGGGGAGTAGCCAACGGATGTATGAAAACTATGAATCAAATTTTGGTGAGGAACAACATTGTGTAGAAATCAACCATCCTGAATCTATAGAAGACATTGAGCAGCCATATTTGTAATTCAATTTGCAGGTAGCTGAAAGTGGCAGCCATTATGAGGAAAATGATATACAGAGATATTTTGATCTTCAGCAAGAGGTATTTCCTTATAACTTCATTGATCTATTTATTGATTATATGGAGTCTTTAAGCAGCTCAAATGTCGGATTTTTTTTGACAAATGTAGGTTGGATTTTCCCTTCTTTTGAAATGAATTTTGATATTCCATGGGTTCCTTTATCCATCATTTGCAAATCATGAGTTTTACCAGTTAGTCAAATATTTGTATGGCTTCATTGGAAGCATGATTTTACCTTATCAAAAGAAAGTAGTTTTGATTAGTGTAGATGCTATGAATAAATAAGCTTGATTTTTCAAGCATCTCCTTAAGTTTGTACAGTGTGATTAGATTGTGAGAAGATTATTTCAGTTTGCAGAGTAGTTTAAAGATTTAGTCAGTGGTTTGTTAAGTAGCAGAGATTTGTGATGAAGACTCCAGCCCAATGGAAACAAGGCACTGGTATTTCTTATTTTCAAAAGCAGTAAATGGCAGGACAGGGTGTAGTTATCAAAGATGGTTTCATTGGAAAGGCACAAGTCTACTTGTTCTTGGAAGCTCACAGGGAGCATGCCATCCCTAGACAGAGCCAGATGTTATCTCTGAGGTTGTTTCACCTGTTTATTTTTAATTTTTTATTATGCTTTGTTTTTGTTGTTTTTAGTTGTGCTTTGTTTTAAATTTTATGATTGATTGCTTACCATTAGGGTTCCTTTTGTTACCTAAAATCATCAAAATTTTCATTCATTAACTATGAGCCCATGTATGATAAAAAGAGTATATGTTATATGCTGAATTCTTACAGCTGGCAGCGTTTATCCAAACTGGCAGCATTCTAATTTTTGATGGCAGAATGTCCAAATGGATGATTACAGTGGGTAAGTGATTTGACGATATTTGCAATTGAAAAAATCCCATCACGAAAGTGCTAGTGCATTCCGAGGTGCCAAGATGTCAAATGTTTTCTCCGGAGGCTACCAAATTCATACAAAGTTGTTTGTTAAAGATATGTGTGCTCCATGTGCTTGAATCCAACACCAGCAATAAAGAGTAGGACGAGTCGAAAGCAATATGTTTAAAGGAAAACACCAGTGTGCTGAAGCTCATTGCCAATTAGGCTCCAAGCGTTCAGCTTTGTGCTCAAAGCTCATTTTAAAGATTATGTTAAATTCCACTAGTCGACTCAAGAGCACAACGAGCTGACAAAGTGGTGTCCAGGTGTGAAATACTTGACAGCACTCATGAATGTATCCAAGTGTAAGGAGCTGAGACAGGCATTTGCGATGGAGAAGATCGTATTCACAAGTGTTAAAGGGTTTTAATTAGTTCAAAGATCACAAAGACATTGCGCTTGCGCTTGGGCAGGCAATGTCCACGACATCAATGGAGCAATTATATTCCATGGACAAGTAGCTATGAATTGCAATGACCTATCAAGTGTCACGGTCAAAGAATAATGACTGCTTACAGTGCCAAGTGATCAAGAACACTGTTGACAATTAAATTGATTACACAGGATTTGATTGTTTCATGATATTGTGTATCTGTTCAATGTGTCCATTTACTCAATAAACAACAAGCATCCACGGATCCATTGCTTTCACGTAATGCACGGAATAGCATCACACAGTGTTCACCAGTCCGCGTGATAAGATCCCCTGAATTCAAATCAAACAAGAGAATATTTAGGGGAATCTCAGAGCACGGCGGGTCAAGGCTCATTGATCTAAAATTCAATTAAGTTAATAGTTACTTCCATTTGATATTTAATCTAAATGATCTAAAGTTGATTGCTGTTCAAATGCCAAATTGGAACAATTGCGTGGAGGAGAGCACCAGTTTCAAATGTTAACATGATGAATTAAATATCAAGGCAGTCACTCTAGTGCTCATCCGGATGTTGAATAGTTCAGTGTTGGAAGGCTTTTATACCAAAATGTCTCAGACATCTGATGTCATGTCATATAAACATCTTTCTAGAAGAAATAAGGGAATTCAAGGATTGTAAGTTTGTTCCAGATTATGCATAGTTGGAAGTAGATTATGCATAGCTGGTGGACAACATGTTCAGCGAACAAATGGCAAAGTATTGGTCAAATATTATTCCTGGAGGTGGGCATCTAAAGACCAAAAACAAAGGATAGATCTTATCGTTTCCAGATTGTCGAGGATTAGTTAACACCTTCGAGCAGCAAAGAGCATTTAAATGGATAGGTGGCAGAGCATTTTTAGGCATAAGATCAAGCAATCAATAATCAGTTCCAGATTAAAAGGAATCAATTTCGGCTGCTCCAGACTTTTTGCAGCAGATCATAAATTGTTTATATTTTTAGTTAATTGTTAGATTTTTATTCCAAAATATAGCAACAGTTTTTTCATGGTATTCTGCTATTTAAATCATAATTTTAAATGTAAACGAGGGGTGTGAGGGAGTTCTTCCTTTCATAAGGAAGTAGGGGACTGTAGGTTGGCAAATTTTGGAGAATGAAAGCCCTGTTTTAGAGCATTGCCTGTATGACATAGACTTTATGCAGCTTCTGTAACAGGTTCTATTTTTTAATGAAAACTTGATGATGATTTGCCTCTGTATTTTATGAGTTGTTTTTCTAGTAATTCTATTATGCACATGGTCCATTAAATCCCATTGCACTAATTCTTACTATGAAAATCAATTATCTTTATATTTTCTAGAAACAAGATAGTTTCACTTCCAGTCTTTATGATCATAGTAACCTTGCTATTGAACTCTGTGTTATATCTCATGTTATACAGTTCATATGCATCACCTTGCAGCTCTGGTTGACCTACCAACCTACCCTTTTGATAACTCTGTGATTCTTGTATAGTGTTCATAATATACCAGTATATGTAGTGATGATTGTGTGATGTGTACAAAACAGATTTGATTTCATACTTGTCTATTTTTGCAGTGATTGTTTGATTTTACTTACAGCCCTTATGTTATACCAGCCTATTGCATTGATAGTAGTGTAACCTTGTCCATAAGCTTTGACTATATATCAGTTTGATTTTCATCTTGATTTCATTTGATTTGTACATTTTTAAACAAGATTTCCTTAAGCTTGAATCCTGTAGTCTAGGTTCAACTTTAGGGATAACACCATGGATGTATTTAATTGCTTATACATGATTGATTATATATGCTATAGTATTGCTAACACATTTATATATATCATGCTTGCTTTGTTTGTTGTTGTTGAGAGCAAATTATAATTGCAATTGCATTGGAAAAGCTCAACGAGGATCTCCTTCAACCCTCCAGAACAAGGTACGATTCTATATCCCTTAGTGTTAGATTTGCTTACTTCTCTTGTGTATTGGGAAAGATTGATTTTTGGTGTCATATTTTCTGTTGTGGTACCCCCAAGCCATAGGAAGTTTCTCTTTGTAATAGAATTGGTGACTCCGCTGGGGAGGTTCCTAGTTGTTTTTCTTTGGGGTTTGGGTATACAATGTGGTTGAATTGGTCTTTATTTCTCTGTTTCTATGTCAGGTCTGAAGGTATGTTTGCCTAGTAGTGTCCTGTAGGAGTAATTTGGTCTTGGCTTATTAGTTTGCCCTCTTTTTCTTCCTTTTTCTTCCTGTCCGTGAGTATTTTCATTACAGTCACGTATAGACGTGGTTTTCTCTTGAATTCTCGCGTATGTACGCAGGTTTACTGCATACAGTCGCGTATGTTTTGGTTTTGAGCTTTATTTGGGAGATTGAGTGTTGTTGGGTGAGTTTTGATGATTTCTGAGTCTTCTTGGGTATTGTTGGTGTCTATATACAACCTCTATTTCTGATTAGAGACCCCTTTTGATTTATTTTTAATTAGGTTTTGTTCTTGTCATTCATTTTTTTTCCTTTTTGTTTTGAGATTAGTGCATTAGGTCTCTTTTATCTTGGTGCCTTGCTTGGCTGTTGTTTGTGAGTGGTTGCAGGGTCTAAGAGTTGTAGAGTCTATCATTGCATTCTATATCTCATTTATTTCAAAAATGCAAAAATATTTTCCTTTTGCATATTGCTGCATCCTTGCATTTTTGCATTTACATGGTACTTGCATTAGGTTTGCTTACTAAATTATAGTCAGGTGTTCATTTAGGAATGATTGCATTCTCATTTGAAGGAGAAAACTTGCATCTCATATAGTGGCATACCCTATTTTTCATTCTACAAAGATTGCACTTGGCATTGTTTGTTAGGTGTGCACTTTTATTTCACTACCAAGTCTTTATATCATTAGTTGCATGACCATTTCCCTTTGAGTAATTACAACGATTAAAAGCAATGCTTAATTAAAATTGTGACTACGCATTTTTATTTTATAGGGTTCACCAACAAGATTAGGATTTATATTCTTGGAATAGTTCATTGGGAGTCAATTCTCCAAGCCTACTAAATACAAACAATTAGGTGTATGTCCAGGTGAGAGTGTGAAATCCTTGGTATAATTAGTGTTTCTCAGGATGGTCCTCTTACACAGGAGTTAAACATGAGGCAACGCACATTATTGTGATTGGGATGACCCCTGGTCACTTTCTATGATCGCCGGAGATATTTCCAGGATCATATATGTATCTGGGGGCCTTTGAGGTATCGATTAGTGCAATGTTGGGGTACTGATTGGTGCTTTCAGGCGTCGGGCTTTGCTACCCTTCCCATATGGTCAATATCACCTATGACTATCCACCTGAGCATTGGTTATATTGGGGTGACCTTAGTTGCCTTACCTAGGTATCGCAGGGGGTACTTACAGAGGTTATTTTGTAGGTGTCCTATCTAGGTAGGGGTCGAACAACACAGTCGCTTTACGTGTTGAAGCTGAGGGCCACTATAATTGGTTACAAACATCTGCTTGTAGTGTATGGGAGTCTCAAGCCTCTCCTAGGTGAGGCATACCTACTACATTCAGGAGCTCACATATCCTCCCCTTTGTTTGCTTGTCTTTTGGCTGTAGATTTTCTTAGGAGTGTGCTCTGTGTATGCTAGATTGCTTAGGGTTACATAGTTAGATTAGGTCTTTTATTTTTGTTGAGTCATTGTGGATCCGGGTGCGACAATCCGTCGTTCTCTTCCTTTAGCAAGACTTCCGCCTTCTATGTCTCCTCTTCCTTTGGGAGAGAGAACCAGACAGTCCAAGCGGACTAACTCTCACTTTGATTCACACAACATGAGTGACCATGAGCCTGAGATCCTGGATATCCCTTATCTTCCACCTCCCGTATGGGAGGTTGAACCTTCAAGCACATATGGGACTCCAATGGGGTCCGACCATTCTATGGCTGGGACATCACCTGATGATCCTTCACAATTTCTGGGATACATGGACACAAATCACCGATATCGGTCGCATAGTCTGAACCATGAGACTCACCATGCACCCAATAGCACTAGCACAATAAGTTATGGCATGCTAGACCTTCACTGAGATCGGTCCGACACCCAATTTTGGATAGAGTGTTGACCCTGGTGTTGCGCCTAGGGGCACTTCCATTCCTTTCCAAGCGGAGAGGTTTGGTAGCACTAGTCATATTACACCTTCCATCATTGCGGTGGAGGCTTCTTCACACATGCATCCTAGGCCTAACACTACCGTTCCTGTTTCGGGGACTGATCCTAGACATGTGAATATTGGGGGCACAAGTTACATCTCTTCCCATATTCCATCGTCTTCAACACCAGTTCCTTCAAATTCCTTTTTGACGACACATCCTCCTTCGGGCCGAAGTTCTACCGTTAGTCATGTTCATCCCACCTCTGGTCACACCATAGTGTCACAAGGCCATGCACCTCCTTATGTGTCAGTTGGTATGTGCCATCTCATGGGCCATATTATGGACCATCTCATGGCCCATCTTATGGACAGTCTTATGGACCAACTTATGGACCATCCTATGGAGCGTCTTATGGAGAAACCTATGCACCTTATGGGTCCGGGTATCAACCCACTTATCAGTCTCCTAACTATGTCTTCATAGCACCATAGCCTCAAGGTACTCCAAACTATAATACACAACCCTATATGGGTCAAATGGGAGGAGGTTACTATCCCACTAGCCAAGGCCATGGTGTCTATAGCAATCAAATCTATGTGAACCAGCCCTATCAGGGAGCATGGAACCAAATGGTTCAGCCTAGGCTCCCTTTCCTTGCAACATTGAACTTACCTGAATTGCCGAGATTGACAAATGATCCCATGTCTCATGACCCAACATGGCCGGTCATTCCTGCCAAGCTTCCTTCAGACATTCCAAAGTTCGAGGGTAATGCTGGTGAATATCCTGGTGAGCACATCACGACGTTCCACCTTTGGTGCTCTTTGAACTCCTTGAATCATGATTTGGTTCATTTAAGGCTATTTCAATGCACCCTTACAGGGCCTACGGTGAAGTGGTACATAGAGTTGCTTGGGGGGACTTATACCTAGTTTAATGACCTAGATATGACCTTCCTCAATCACTTTCAACTACCCATGTGTTATGACGTCGAGACTGAACTCTTGTCGACATTTCGGCAGGACAAAGCCACGCATATATATGATCACATTCAAGAGTGGCACAGACGGAAGAGATTGATTAAGGCCTTTATACCACTAGAGTTTTATTTGGCATGGTTCCTCAAGTCTTTATTTCCTTACATAGCAAAGGATGTTTCCACATCCAGAGTGCTAAATGAGGAACAAGCTATCTTTAGAGCTCAGCAATTGGATTTTATTTATGCTCAGTCTGGGCTCTTGTATGAGATCATATCAAACGCACCTAGATCCAATTTCAACCCGAATTTTAAACCTGGGCCGCATGTCGATGGCATTGTTGGCTCTGCAAGTGCCAAACCCGTAAGCTCGGTTACAAACCAAATGAATATTTTGTCTATTAACCAGCCTATGTCGGGACAAGCTACGGCTTCATCTCATCCTACCCAAATATCAAATGTACTTTCAATGCAATCGTCGAGCCAGAAAGGTAACCAACAACCTGGAAGGAATAAAAAGAAAGGTAAAAACAATCAAAAGGGTGGGAATAGGAATGAAAATGATGATAATGACAAGAACAACAACAACAATTATGGGGGGACAAGAAACCTAAGCATAAGGTTAAATTTCCTTGTAAGCTTTGTAGGGATGATCACCTCACTCACTTGTGGCTTCGGATAGAAGATGCCTTGAAGTTCATCACACAGAGCCCAACTGTGTTGACAAATCCTTTACCACAAAACCAGAATATGAACTCGAGGACCATGGATCCTGGTGGTTCTTCAGGTGGGACTCTAAACCCATCGGACACCATTAGTGGCCATCATTGCATTAATATGATGTCTTCCAAATATGTTGTGACTCATTATAAAGATTATGGCACATCGCAACCAGACCTAGGAAAAGAACCTACTCCACCTAAGGGCCCTTTGCGTATCGAAAAACCTGGTGATAAGCCTGAAGCTCAACCTTGCATTCCTAAGGGAGTCTTAAAGCATTCGAGGCACAATCCTAATGCCCGAGCCACCCATAACTATTCTATTGTTGAGGATTTGGTCCAAACTCCTTGTGCGATTTCTGCTTTAGAAGTTCTTCAGACTTGTCCTTTGCAAAGGAAATCCTTGTTGTCTGCTCTTGGGGTGGTTGATGGAAGCTCTTCTTCGATGATCAAATTTGAAACTCATGGATTCCAGCCTCCCTTTCCCTTTAATGTGTCCCTTTTGGTTCATGTAGAGTGTCTAAACAACACCATAAAGCGCACTATGATTGATGAAGGCGTTGTAGCTTTCGTGATGTCTTTGTTATGTTGGAAGGGGTTGGGTTCTCCTGCATTGTCTAAGTCAGGCACCATGTTAACTGCGTTTGATGGAAGATCGTTTCGGTCGCACGACATTATTCCTTCCCTTGAGGTCCAATTGGGAGGGAAGACCATTTTGATCGAGGTCGAGGTGGTTGATGCGCCTCTTTACTATAATATTAAACTGGGTAGGAACTGAATTTATAACATGCAAGTAGTTGCATCGCCACTCTTCTGGGTTGTTTGTTTTCCTTAAGATGGGAAGATTGTGACAATTGATAAAAGATATTTTGATCATTCTAGTTCGAAAGCATCGTCGGTAGCTTCTATCTCGGTTATCGATCATTCTCAGCCGACAACTAAGAATGTTGGGTTGGGCATGTATCCTTCGCTAATGGGAACTTTTAGTTGTGCCGCACCCATTCTTATGATCGGTTCTAGTCTTGGTAAGGCTTCAATGTTGTTGAGTTAGATTCCTTTTTGCACTTCACATATGGAGGATCCTTGGACTCTTCCTTCTCTGAGTACTTTGGGGGAAGTTTCTATACCTGTCGAGATGGACATGCTGTTGTCTACAGCTATGGTGGCCTATCAAGCTAACCTTGATTCAGTTGTAGAGTCTAGTCCTTCCTCTTCGAGGATGGAGGAGGAGGACCCTTGTGCATTTCATGCTTGGTCAGTCGGCGTCATTTCACTCACATGACTGACTCGATGACATCTTTCCATCGAATGAGGCTATTCTCGAGGCTATGTCTGGGTTAGAACAACCTTGGGGAGAGTTGCATCATACATCGTAGTTTCTCCTTAAGCTTGATGATATTGAGCATGATGAATTCAAGGCGATCTTTAGTGAGAAAATTGGTAGACTTGTGGTCCTATTAGGCTCTCCTAACAAGTATGCTGAAGGGAACATGGATAACTTGTCACCAACTATACCTATCAATATTTCTTTCATTCCTGGAAAGATTGAAAATGTGTACATTGGGGCGAATTGTTCCCCCGATGAGATTAGAGAATACACCGATCTTTTTAAAGAATTTCGAGATGTGTTCACTTGGTCGTATGAGGAAATGCTAAGAATTAACCCTTGCATTATCGAGCATGAAATCAAAACCTATCTGGATGCTAAACCCGTTCAACAACGTTTGCATGCAATGAATCCTAGGAAAGCACCCGCTATTAAGGTTGAGATAGAAAAGTTACTCAAATTTGGCTTCATATATCCCATTTTCTTGACGGAGTGGGTGTCAAATACCGTTCCAGTGAATAAGAAGCTGGGAACGATCTGTGTATGCACCGATTTTAGAGATTTGAATCGTGCCTATCCTAAGGATAACTTCCCCACACCATTTATTAGTCAAATTTTGGATGAGTGTGTAGGGAGTGAAGATTTCTCCTGTATGGATGGATTTTCTAGATATAATCAGATTCAGATTAAACTAGAGGACCAACATAATACTGCTTTTATTTGTCCTTGGGGTACTTTTGCGTACCGGAAGATGCCCTTCGGCCTTAAAAGCGCCAACGAAACATTTCAACTGGCTATGACTTTTTCCTTTCACGGTCTTAAAAAGATTGTTGAAGTGTATTTGGATGACTTAGCTGCTCACTCTCGTATGAGAGTGCATCATCTTTATCATTTGCATTTGCTTTTCAAAAGATTTCATCGTTATCAAATTCGGTTAAATCCTCATAAGTGCATCTTTTGTGTGAAGGTTGTTCGCTTACTAGGGTTCATTGTTTCCAAGGAGGATACAAGGGTCGATCCTTTTAAGGTTTAGACAATACTTCAATTTTATTCCCCGCATAACATTATACATATTCAGTGTTTGCAAGGTATGGCGAACTTCTTGCGAAGATTCGTAGTCAATTTTTCCAATTCAACTAAAGGCTTCATGCGTTTGTTGAAGAAAGACACTCCGTTTAATTGGGATGAGTGAGCCCATGAGTCTTTCGATGCTTTGAAGAGAGCCTTGGCATCGGTCCTCGTGCTTAGTCCACCCGACTATAGCCGTGACTTTTTTATATATGTGGTCCCGTCTCAAGAGATGATTGGTATGGTATTGGTTCAAGAGGATGAGGAGCTTCATGAGCATGTCATCTACTATATTAGCTGAAACCTTATTGATGTAGAGCTTTGTTATACCCATGTTGAGAAGTTGGCCTTAGCTATCATCCATGCGGTTCAACATTTGAGGCATTATATCCTCCTTCGCTAGACTTTTGTTATAGCTCACATTAATCTGTTTCATTTTGTCCTCACCAGAAGGATGATAGGGGGAAAGTATAATAAATGGATTGCGATATTGCAAGAATTTGACCTCGAGTTTGTTTCGACGAAGTCAAAGAAGTCATTGATTTTTGTTGAGCTTATATCCAATTTTCCAAGTTTGGATGAGGGAGAGGTTCATGAGGACTCTTTTGTTAATGAGCACATTTTTCTCATTTTGACTACGGACCCATGGTACGGGGATATTATTGTCTACCTGCAAACCTTGAAGGTTCCTTCTCACCTCTCATGAGATGAGCGTCGACGACTGCATCATGTAGCAAAGAATTACCTCATTGTGGATAACACTTTGTACCATCGAGGGGTTGATTCCATTTTACGTCGTTGCTTAACTCATGAGGAGGTTGAGGTTGTTTTGAATGATTTCCATGGAGGATCATGTGGTGGCCATTTATCTAGGCTTTCTACAACTCAAAATATTTTGAGAGCAGGTTATTTTTTGTTGTCCATCTTTAAATATTGCGTTAAATGCGATCAAGTAGTGCCACCCTTGCCAGGTGTTTGCACGAAATATGCGCTCTCGTCCTGCCTCTTTCCATCCGATTATCACCGTCGACCCCTTCACCAAGTGGGGGGTCGGTTTTATGTATTGCAACCAAGCTTCAGCTGGGGGGAACCATCACATTATTGTGGTTGTTGACTATTTCATGAAATGGACAGAGGCTATGCCCACACTTAAATCTGACGGTGAGACAGCTGTGCATTTCGTATTCAACCAGATTATCAACCGGTTCAGTATTCCGAGGGAGCTTGTCACAGACCATGGAAAGAACTTTCAAAACAAGATGATGGAAGAGTTGTCTTCAAAGTTAGGGTATAAGCAAGATTATTCCTCTTCTTACTATCCTTAAGCGAATGGACAGGTTGAAGCAGTGAACAAGTCACTTAAGTCCATTCTCTAACAAACCATCGCACAAAGCAAGACCAATTGGCATATCATGTTATATCTTGCTTTGTGGGATTATCAAACCGCAGTTAAAATTACCACCAGTTTTTCTCCCTATCAGCTTGTGCATGGGGTGGAGTCGATCTTACTAGTTGAGTGTGAAATCCCTTCGTTGAAGCTAGTCGTGGAGCTTTTACTAGACACTTATGCATTAGAAGAGAGTTTGGTCCACTTGGAGCAGCTTGATGAGCAACATCGAGATGCTTTAGTGGCTCTTGAGATTAATAAGCGTCGCGTTAAGGTTCAGTACGATAAGTATGTTCGTCCTAAGAGGTTTAGTGAAGGTGACTTGGTTCTCTTGTGGGACCAAGCTAAGGAACCCTTGGGGGTAGGAAAGTTTAATCCCATGTGGCATGGTCCTTACGTGGTTAAGCAGGTGTTAGAGAAAGGTGCCTACGAGTTAGTCAATTATGAAGGGGCAGCCTTGGCAGAGCCTATAAATGGGCTCTATCTTAACAAGTACTATGAATGATTCTCAGTTGAGGCTGATTTGTTGTATGTTATTGTACCTTTGCATAGCGTAGTTTTGGCCTGCTTATGGTGATCGAGTTTGTTGACTAGCTTTCATTCGTTGTGGCAGATGTTGATAGAGTCTTGAGTTTATGTAGGATTTGTTGATGGTGCTAACCGCCACACTCAAAACTCAGCTTCAACTGCTTGGGTGATTTATACTCCTACGAGTCAAGTGTTGTCTTCAGGAGGGGTTTGTCTACGACCTTCATCGAACAATGTTGCAGATTATAGTGTCGTTATTGAGTTATTGCGTGATGTCATTTCACATGGTATTCACTCTATTGAGTTACGTCTTGATTCGCAGTTAGCGGTTTCACAGCTTAATGGCTTGTATCATGTTAGGGATTCAACTTTGTTATGAAGGTTCTTGTGTGTCAGGTTGCTTGAACGACAATTTGAGAGCATAACATACAACCATATTACAAGAAATTTTAATCAAGTTGTTGATTCATATGCTAACTATGTACTAGATTGGAATTTGTTTGACAAACCATAAAGCATTCACAAACACATTTACACATGTAAATAAAATAATAATCGATCATCATAGGTATTTTTCATTAAAATATATGTCCAAAAATGTGGTGTTATAATACATAAGTGTCATATACAAAAATGGGGCTTCCGAGCCACCAATATATATTACACGGTCATACAAAAAATACACCCCAATCCTCTAAGCCTATGGGGGAGGAGCGTGTTAATCATGGTAGCACACTACAACTCTAGTTAGCCAACGAAATAAATAAACCCATGCCCATGGTACTCCAACCACCTAGCGCTGCATGGCCTCAAGCAAGTCCTCGACTTGTGCTATGGGAACTCTATGTGTCAATTGAATGAAGTTCATGTGAATGCTCTGAGGTGTACGCTTTGTACCCACACCCATGATCTCATCTCCTCTTCCCATCCGTCGATGACGACGGAAACCATATGACTGTTGTGGTCCCACATTTGCATGTACATGACAGAGTATCATTATATGTCATCACACCAAAAACATGTCTTTTTGGTTCCATATTTCAAAAAACACAAAAAAAATTAATAATTAAAAAAAAACGAGTTTGAGTCGAGATTCATTACCTATCTCTCCATATGCAGATCCTAGTGGTATGTGCATGTCTGGGTCTCCACGGAATTTTATCCCCGCATAGGGATAGTCATCTATGGCAATGATATGTCTACGCCACCAAAGAAAGAAGTATGATGGGTAGGGGTTGGCCACCTGCCCCCCTCCTAGTCTCCGCATGACATTTTCCCAGCGTAACTAAGCCAAATCTTGAACTCCATGTGGGGAAATCTGAACTCTTGGGCTTAGCCCCAACACATGCTAAAAAAAGAAAGCACTCAAGATGCTTCCATAACCAAAGTTCCTCACCTGCCCCATCTTGCAGTCAGTAAGTTGTTGTTTCATGTTGCTCAATAGTGAGGTACTCCAATCATATATTGTAAGACGCATACACTCCACTGCATAGAACATCAAAGGAATTGAAGCATGGTGGAGAGATGCCAATCCCGCTATCCTGCCCAGTGCCAATAGTATGGCCTTCAACCCGAGATTTTGGATCAAGTTTGTCAGGATTTGACTCCCAACCTTCTTCGTATCCAGGACACAATACACGACAATGTACTCATCTATGGTGAGCCCGCCTCCTAGCCCACAAGCTCTTAGGTTTACCACTTCCCCTCTTCGGTACAATCTTGTAATGAAGTAAATGTCCTCAACCTCGACGTCGAGGGGCATCTCATCTAACTAAAATGTCTCTAAGTCAGGATCCCAGTAATCCACTAGGAGCTAGAGTAGCCTTGGATTTGAACTTAAGCTTCCAAGGCGCCAAAACTTGTATAGTCCAAAAGCCCTTAACATTTGTTGATCCATTATATCAGCTTGCACGGCCTCTTCAACATCACCATGTTCACACTCTCTCCATTCTAGAACCATGCTTCACAAGAATTTTCAAGTTCCATTAGAATTTGCCTTTGATTTTCTTGTTTATGACCTGTGGCTGTTTTGAAGCGGGTATCGTGGTATTTTTCTCATATACCCAGCCCTATACACAGAAAAAGAACCAATTTCTGCGTGGACCGAAACCACCCCCTTTTGGATGGCTTAAGATTAAAAATTGACCATCAAAATTAAAAATAAAAATAAGTAAATGGAAGAGAAGGGCATGAGCTTCTACCTAAACCAGACAGAATGTGATTCTGTGGACCGATGCACTATGGTTGGTAAAATTTCAAATGGTATGGAAAATTTTATTTTTTCACTATTTTATAGAAAAAAATTTGAAAGTTTTACCCACTTTCTATAGTTTTGACTTGTTTTTGACCATTTTTGGACCATTTGGACTAATATGGTGTTGTAGGGGCTCATTTTGAGCGCGTTTTGACCGAGTCTTTGATCTGTTTGTGCCTTTTACAGGTATAATGGCTGAACTGACATATAGGTTAATATTTCACATTTGCATGCATTTTGCATGACCTTATGACCGTTTCATTTTAACCTTAGGTACAAACCCATTCCATGATATCACGGAACCGTTCATGCTGCTGTTAGAAGTGGTATTATGTGAATGGTAGAGATTTCCTATACATGGGTTCCCTAGTTAGATCCTTTTTTGCATTTGGTGCCCATGCTGAGTTGCCTCCTTTAGGTTGTGGGAGTCTCATTTTAGTCCCACCATGTTCTTGAGCAAGAGCTTCATACTCCTCTTGAAATTTATGTTATCTTTTCCCCATAGGGACTCCCTTGTATATATCAAGTTGTAATTGCATTTCATGAGTTTTTCTTGCCTTCTTGAGCTTTATGTCAGCTCCTTGACTTCAAGTTATCAACCATATAGCCCGAGCTTGTGTCATGCGTAGCCAAGCAAAGCCTTTTACATATCCTTTGCAACTTGATCACCCCTTTACTGGGAGGAGACATTCCCCCAAGTGTCGTTATCCTGTACATGTTTCCTTGCATTGAGAATAGGTATGTTCCACTACCTGGAACTAGATTTCCTGTCCCTAACACTCGTCTCCTCCTAGCTATGTACTATAAAGCACTTTTATACTTTTTCAAGCTTTTCAAAATATCTGAAAAAGTCCAAAAAAATAAAAAAACATAAAAATCCGGACAAGAAAAGATGTTATCTTTGGCAACAGTCGAGTCGTGTCGCCTTCGAATAGAGCATTGTATATCACATCCGTTGCTTGGGTTATTAATTTGACTTTAGGAGCTGTACTCATTACTCTAAGTTTATCTACACCGACTGGTTACACTTCTAGTACCCATGGAGCCTTTGTTGATGCCTCTTGTGTCACAGAGATGTCTCAGTTTGCATATCGAGTCCATGCTACCTACCTTCAGTCACCACTTTCCTTATGCTCTTGTTCAAAGGAATTTGAAGCCTGAGTCAGCCATTCCTCAGTTATCTTGACTTTGCATGTCAGCCATTCTCGGTACTGTTACTGGTTCGTGCACATCTTGTTCGTTGAATTCTTCCACATTATACAGCTTTTCTAAGTACCTCATGTTGGTTGATGGGGGATGCCTTAATTCCCTCATTCCAATAGATTCCATTCCATTGACATCAGATCATTTATTCTGGAATAGTAGTCTAGAGTCATTTGAGTGCATTGAGACTTACAATCATCAATGGTAGGTTTTCTCACCATCGACAATTTTGGGAATACATTAGTGTCCCATGATCGATGGATTCTTTCAAATGTTCGACCTTAACACATCTATTCACACTTTTTAGATTGCACTCTGTACCTTGATTCCCATTTTCATTATTGGTGGATTATCTCGCGTCTGTTAACTGTTGTAACGTCCCCGACCCTCCGACCGGTGAAGAGGACGCTACCATGCTATTTACGATCCGAGAAACCAGCCCCATGAACATGTGCATTCATAAAAATTGAATAAAATGCATTGAAGTAGAACATGCACAGATACATAATTATTTATCATACTCAGCGGAAGCAAACATACATTCATTCATTCAACATGTTCATCATAATTTATTAACAGTAAATATAATTGCAGAAATAAAATAGACAAGGTTACTTATCTTATAAAGAACCTGTCCCACAACCAGCTACGTCGCTGTAACGTTCCACCCAACCATAGGCTAGCGTGCTCCTTAATCTCTCAGCAACGCTGCCACCCCTGAGCTGGGCATGATTCCCCAAGGAATAAGGAACAAGCAGGCTTACCCATAGCCAAGGATACACAAAACACAGCCAAAACAACACGGTTGGGTTTATCAGGCCATCCAAGAGCTGGGAAAGGCTAAATGCTAAGCTGGTGAGATCATTACAGAGCTAGGGACACCTAAACCAGAGCTAGCCTGAATTCTAAGACACCCACACACACCCAACACAAGGAATCAGTCCCTTCTCTGCTATACAGTCCCTCAGGACCTGACTTCCCTTCCAGTGCTATTCACGAGTTGTGGAGAAGAAAGCCAACCCTATAGCTCTATCTGTGTGGTTCCCAAACGCACCAGGTTTATCAAGGAAACCAAGCCCTCATCCCTACTCCAACACAATCCAAATACCAACCACTGCATACACGCATTCAAACAAGCGATTCATAGCTTGGATAGGGAAAACAATTCCTGAGCCGTTCATGGCCTTATGGTGGCCAAAACGACTCCAAAAAAACCTACAACGGCCCCAAAACGGAAAGGCAAACACAGCCAACCAACGTGGGAAAACAAGAGCCCATTCTCAATAATGAAGCCACCGGGGAAAATTATGTAGTCCTAAGATGAAAGAGGAAATCTAGGTTCTCAGCTGGGCAGGGGAAAAACATATACACAGGCCACAAATCGATAAGGAAAACATACACACAGTAGAAAAATGTGAATGGACCTTCACAGGGAAATCATGGGTGACAGAACACGGCTCCCAGCTCGTTGCGTGAGTAAAAACCAGGAAGAATCCTGTGCGTGAGAGTGAGCAATACAATGGAGTATGGTGGTTGTCTCCCTGTGTGAGGAAAACGATAGCGAATCCTAATCAGAGCGTGAGGATGAGCAAGAATGGAATGAATCCCATCATGGTTTTCCTGCCTATGTGAAGATGGAAAGTCTGTTGGTGGAGTGGGCGTGTGGGCAAGGACTGACAGTCCTACCACCCACCACTTCCCAGCAATAACTGTCCTCAACTAACGTCAGTAGTTTTAAATGGGTGGTTGACACATGGCCTTTTTTCCATTGGCTCAAGGTTTAACAATTTCCCCCCTTATCCTTAGGAAAATCATGCCCTTTTCAATATGGTTGCAATGACATAGCTAGTTGGGGTTCATTTAATTAAAAAAATGCATATTTATATGATGCCAAAATTAATATGGGTCGTATCTCGCGATATACCATCGGCAACGATTCCAATCGCCTAAACATAACACAACCAAATCGATGGTGGGGCCTTTACCTTTAGCTCCACACCACGATTCATTACAATATATACATCACATGCATTTAATGCAAACGGGGTCAAAATCGAGGTGTTACATTCCCCTCCCCCTTCAATAGCATTGTCCTCAGTGCTTTACAAAATTTGAACGAAAATGCTGCACTGGTACCACCTCAGTGTTCCGCAAAATTGAACAAAAATGGATGTGCCAATCACATGG
Organism: Pseudotsuga menziesii; assembly: GCA_001517045.1. Classification (NCBI taxonomy): domain Eukaryota; kingdom Viridiplantae; phylum Streptophyta; class Pinopsida; order Pinales; family Pinaceae; genus Pseudotsuga; species Pseudotsuga menziesii. Next base: position 116,013 of record LPNX010118499.1, read on the forward strand.
CATCCTCCAGCTCCCACGTAGCCTCTTCAGGACCGTAGTGCTCCCATTGCACTTTTACCTACCCTATGGCTCAGTTCCAGAGCATTGTGACCTTCCTGTCGAGGATGTGCATTGGTCCAGTTCGGAACTCTCCCTCGGGTTCCACCTGAATCACATCCCAATTTATCACATGGTTAGGATCATGTACATATCTCTTAAGCAAAGAAATATGAAAAACATTATGAGCTCTAGTGCTAGCAGGCAATGCAAGTCTATATGCAACTAGACCTATTCTTTCAAGCACTTCAAACGACCCACAATATCTAGGTGAAATCTTGTCACAACTTCCAAGCTTCAAGGAACTCTTCTTTTCCCTCACTCTGAGGTAAACATGATCCCCAACTCTAAACTCCCTATTCACCCTATGCTTATCTGCATAGATTTTCTGTCTATCCTATGCTGCTTTCAGATTTTTCCTGATCTTTACAACCTCTTGCTCCATTTCCTTAAGCAATTCTGGCCCAAGCACAACCCTGTTCACTGGGTTATCCAAAGTCACTGGTGTCCTACACCTTCTTCCATACAAAGCTTCATCCGGACTCATCCCCAAGGATGCTTGTTGTCCATTATTGTAAGCAAACTCTACTAAGTGTAAGTAATCTTCCCACTTGGTTGGTTTGTCCATCACGTACATGCGAAGCATGTCCTCGAACACCTGATTAACTCTCTCAGTCTTCCCATCTGTCTGAGGATGGTATGCAGTGCTGAAGTTTAGCTTTGTACCCAAATCTGCAAATAACCCCTTCCAAAAATTGGAAGTGAACTTGACATCTCTATTAGAGACTATTGCCTTAGGCAATCCATGCAATTTGAAAATCTCCTTCATGAAGATCTTTGCAATGTCTTAAGTCTTATGCGTAGACTTCACCGGTATAAAATGTGTTGCCTTTGTCAACTTCTCTACCACAACCATGATGGAATCATGTTGTCTTCCAAGTTATCGGCAATCCTGTAATAAAATCCATGGAAATAACTTCCCATTTCCATTCTGGAACTGGCAAAGGCTGCAACAAGCCTGCTGGATGTTGATGCTCAACCTTTACCTGTTGACATTTCATGCACCTGGAAATGTATTCAGCCATGTCCTTTTTCATTCCTGGCTAGAAGTATTGCTTTCTAGCTATAGCAATTGTCTTTTGGTATCCTGGGTGACTAGAATACGGAGCTTGATGGATTTGGAATATAAATTCTGCCTCTATAAGTAAGAAGTCCATCTTTTTCAAATTTATATCCCTCATACCTCTTCTCAAGACTTTTTTGGTGCAATTTGTCTTTTACCTGCTCATACAATTCATCTCCAGCAGCATGACTAACAATCTGTTGCCTCAAATCTGATTGGAAAATACTAAGGGATGCCACATGCATTTCCTGCACCTTCCTACTGAGTGCATCAGCTACCTTATTCTCTTTTCCCTTTATGTGCTTGATTTCAAAATCGAGCTCACATAAAAATTCTAGCCATCTCGTTTGCCTAGCATTCAGAGTAGGCTGATCAAAATAATACTTCAGACCACAATGGTCTGTCCTCAGCTCGAATATTCTACCCATCAAGTAATGTCTCCACATCTTGAGGGCATGTACTATGGTTGCAAGCTCCAGATCATGAGTGGCATATTTCTTCTCATGCTCCTTCAGCTTTCTCGACTCATAACATATTACGTGGTTGTCCTGCATAAGGACTCCTCCAAGCCCTTGTCCGCATGCATCGGTACACACCACAAAATATTTCACTGGGTCTACAACTTTCAATATGGGTGCATTGGTGAGAAGATTCTTCAACCGCTGGAAACTTTCTTCACTCCTCGATGTCCATTCAAACTTTATTCCCTTCTTTTGCAAAGAAGTGATGGCATGTGCAACTTTCGAAAATCCTTCAATGAATCTCCTACAGTATCCTACAAGTCCCATAAAAGATCTTACATCCATAACATTTCTTGGAGTAGGCCAATTCATAATGGCTTCAATCTTTTCAGGGTCCACAGATATACCCTGCTCAGAGATAATGTGACGCAAATACTGAATTCTATCTCTATAGAAGCCACACTTGCTCGGTTTTGCATACAACTGGTGCTCCCTGAGCAATTGCAATGTCAATCTCAAATGCTCTTCATGCTCTTTCTCATTCTTAGAATAAACAAGAATGTCATCAAGGAAAACAAGAACAAACTTGTCCAAATATCTATTGAAGACACTATTCATAAATGTAGCTGGTGCATTTGTGAGACCAAATGGTACCAATACAAACTCATAATGTTCATACCTTGTCCTGAAGGTTGTCTTATGAATGTCTTCATCCTTGATTCTCACCCGATGGTAACCAGACCTCAATTCAATCTTGGAAAATACCTTTGCTCCTCTCATTTGATCAAAGAGGTCATCAATCCTAGGCAAAGGATATTTATTCTTCACAGTAACCTTGTTCAATTGTATGTAATCAATACACAATCTGAGTGTACCATCTTTCTTCTTTACAAATAGAACTGGTGCTCCCCAAGGAGACACACTCGGCTAGATATACTTCTTTTCCAACAACTCTTGCAGTTGCATCTTCAATTCTAGCATCTTTGGTGTACTCATCATGTAGTGTCTTGGACACTGGTGTTGCTCCTGGCACAAGTTCAATTGTGAAATCAATGTCCCTCTTTGGAGGAAGCCCTGGAATCTCATCAGGAAACACATCTTTGAATTCCTGTAACACCTGATAGTCCTCCAACCTCGGAGTTTCATCCTCTGATGCCTCCAAAATATGGGATGCATACAACTGGCAACCCTTCCTACAGAACTTCTTCAATTGCGTTGCTGAAATCTGCCTTACTGAAATCACCTTTGTAATGCCTTTCACAACTACTGGGTTCCCTTCTTCATCCATGCATTCGAAATTCTTATTGTAACAGTCAAGCTTCACTCTATGAGCTTCCAACCAATCCATTCCAATGAGAACATCATAAGAACCAAGCGGTAGAACATTTAGATGTACACACGTGACCAACCCATTCATGGCCAAAGGACATTTCTCTACCACTTCACTGACCTTTCTCTTAGTTCCAGTGGCTAGCTGAACTAACCAAGATTTCCTAAGCTTTAATTTCTTAAAAGCACAAATCTCCACTACTCTAGGAGTAATGTAACTATGCGTAGAACCAGGGTCAATCAAAATAGAAACAGATTGTTCAACAATCTTACTTGCAACTTCAACCACCGTTGATTGGTGATCTGCCTAGCAGTCCTCTAATGCTGCATAGATCCTAGGGACTACCCTTGCTATTTGACCCACTATTTCTGCTTCTTCAATGTTGTAAGCTGGCCTTGCACTCTCATTCTCGAGTGAACAATTTATGCGCATGTGGGGTCCTCCACATTTCCAACATTGAAGTGGCCCTCTATTCTGTTGTGGATCCTTAGGTTTTTCTCCTATCACTCCAACTGGCTTACTCGCAGCTTAAGATGGCTGCTTCTGCTAATTCCTGAAGTTAGGAAGTTTGAAACCTTTCTTTATTTGGTCAAACTTCTCATTCTTCTTGTCCTTCCATGCCTTATGGTAATCAGGTTTACCTTTGCTTTGCTCATAGCAATACTTATCCTTCCTTATTGCTTCTTTAAGATTTCTAGGTTCATAAAACTCAATTCTATCTTTGTAATACTGAGGCAATCCACTCAAAAAATGTTGGACCTTCACTTTTTCATCTCTGATGTACAGGACATACCTCAACAGCTCCAATAATTTATTTGCATACTCTTCCATGGTCTACTGTCCCAATCTCAGCTCATGGAACTCCTTAATCTTGTCATCATAATACTTGTCAGAGAGGTATTTCTGCTTGAAATACTTCTTGAATTGTTTCCACTTCAGTCTCCTTTCACTGATCCTCTTTACTTGCTTGAAGTGTTGCCACCAAATGGATGCTCTTCCATTCAGATTGAATATGGCAACCCTTGCCTTCATGTTTCCTGAATAATCTTGAACTTGGAAGTACTTCTTTATTCCAAGAAGCCAAGCTTCAGCCGCTTGTCCAGTCTTTACCTCACCATCAAATGTAGGAGGTTTAGCCTTCTTAAATTCATCCTGAGAGCGATCCCTATGGTGTCTTTTTATTTTTATTTTATGAGAAAAAGAGCTTGAATCCCCGCTGGATTCTTTGGAGTCAGATGATCCACTAGAAGTCCTTCTCCTTCTCCTAGTACTGCTCTTACTTCCCTCCAGTCTTGCTGTACCCTTCCCAAAGTCTATCTTTCTTTGCAAGTCTATCAAACTCTGCAACATAGCAGCATTCAACTGATGTTGCTCTTCCTGGGATTTGATCAAGCTTCTCATGGTGGCTACAACATCTGACGGTGTCTCTTGGAATCTCCTTCCATTAGACTCAATGTCATCATTTCCGTTATGGAAATTTTCTCCCATGGCATCTCTCGCACGCTCGTAAGAATCCCGAGCATCATATCCGTCATGGGTTCTCATGACTGAACCACCACTTACTTACCAAACTACACTATCTGGGATACTGCTCTTGAAGGTGCCTATGACTCTGCAAACGTGTTAGCAACACAACCATTAGCTGCATAACATTTACACAAATCAAAATTACTTACCTCCTCCTGGAAAAATCATAAAATGACATTTTTTCCCAAACACAAAATTTTCTTCATCAAAGGACGACTGTCTCAGGTGGACGACGGGGGTCAAGGGGGGCAGCGCCCTCATTTTTTTTTTTCCAATCGGACCTTATCCCAACTAAATTTCCGACATTGCGGGGTCAAAACAACTAACTCATTAGTGGTCTATTACTTGTTCTCCTTCTGGTGTTTCGGCAGAGAAACAACTAAACTCTCGACCTGTATCGATGAGGGAATCAACTATGCGTCGATTTGCATAGTTATCTGAGCAGCCGCAACGACGGAACATGTTCTAATTTCGGTTTTTGTGGGCAAAATGACTAGACTCCCACTCGGTATCGGCAACCAAACCAATTGTTCATCGGGCACACAGTTGCTTGAGCAGCCGCAACGACGGAAATCCATTAAACTAATTCCTTCTACTAGCGATGAATACCACTAATATTTTCAAAGTTTTTCCACTGTCAAAACGTCTTTTCTCCACGACATCGGTGGTCGGAGGATCTATCTGTTAGAGGGATAGTCCTCTAGCCATCCGCAATAACGAACACATCATCTGCTAATCTACGTCGACGTTTCAGCGACCGCTTCATCATAATGGTGCCGATCACCGATGATTTTTAACACTTAGGCAAATTTTCTAGAATTTCCTAATGTCGATGGTTGCAGGCTCCATGCGTCGAAAACATAGTGGTCTAACCATCCGCAACGGCAGCAACTCATTCAACTAAAAAATTTCGAAGTTTTTTCGGTAAACATCCATCGGGTGGCCTTCCCACTAAGTGCCCGCTGCATTGGGAGATATTGTCACTGCGTCTTCCGATGGGCCGATAGTTCTGGCACTTAGAAAATTTTCTGAGTCTTCCTGCCACAATTCCTAATTGCTGTTGGGAAGAAGGAAACTTGCCTCTGCTATCTAATCTGTCATGGCCCATTCAAGCCCATGCTACAAACAGAGCTCTGATACCACAATGTAATGTCCCCAACCCTCCGACCAGCGAAGAGGACGCTACCATGCTATTTACGATCCGGGAAACCATCCCCATGAACATGTGCATTCATAAAAATTGAATAAAATGAATTGAAGTAGAACATGCACAGAGACATAATTATTTATCATACACAGCGGAAGCAAACATAGATTCATTCATTCAACATGTTCATCATAATTTATTAATAGTAAATATAATTGCAGAAGTAAAATAGACAAGGTTACTTATCTTATAAAGAACTCGTCCTGCAACCAGCTACGTCGCTGCAATGTTCCACCCAACCATAGGCCAGCGTGCTCCTTAATCTCTCAGCAACGATGCCACCCCTGAGATGGGCATGATTCCCCAAGGAATAAGGAACAAGCAGTCTTACCCAAATCCAAGGATACACAAAACACAGCCAAGCCAACACGGTTGGGTTTATCAGGCCATCCAAGAGTTGGGAAAGGATAAATGCTAAACTGGTGAGCTCATTACAGAGCTAAGGACACCTACACTAGAGCTAGCCTGACTTCTAAGACACCCACACACACCCAACATAAGGAATCAGTCCCTTCTCTGCTATACATTCCCTCAGGCCCTGATTTCCCTTCCATTGCTATTCAGGGGTTGTGGAGAAGAAAGCCAACCCTCTAGCTCTATCTATGTGGTTCCCAAATGCACCAAGTTTATCAAGCAAACAAAGCCCTCATCCCTACTCCAACACATTCTGAAGACCAACCACTGCATACACGCAGTCAAACAAGTGATTCACAGCTTGGATAGGGAAAACAATTACTGAGCCGTTCTTGGCCCTATCGTGGCCAAAACGACTCCAAAACAACCTACATCATCCCCAAAACGTAAAGGTAGACACAGCCAACCAATGTGGGAAAACAAGAGCCCGTTCTCAACAATGAAGCCATCGGGGAAAATTACACAGTCCGAAGATGGAAGAGGAAAGCCAGGTTCTCAGCTGGGCAAGGGAAAAACATATACACATGCCACAAATTGGTAAGGAAAACATACACACAGCAGAAAAACATGAATGGCCCTTCACAGGAAAATCATGGGTGACAGAACACAGCTCCCAGCTTGCTTCGTGAGTGAAAACCAGGAAGAATCCTATGTCTGAGAATGAGCAAGACAATGGAGTATGGGGGTTGTCTCCCTGCGTGAGGAAAATGATAGCAAATCCCAATCGACGCGTGAGGATGAGCAAGAATGGAGTGAATCCCGTCATGGTTTTCCTTCCTACATGAAGATGGAAAGTCTGCTGGTGGAGTGGGTGTGTGGGAAAGGACGGACGGTTCTGCCACCCACCACTTCCCAGCAATAATTACCCTCAATTAACATCAGCAGTTTTAAATGGGTGGTTAACACATGGCCTTTTTTTTCCATTGGTTCAAGGTTTAACAATTTCCCCCTTATCCTTAGGAAAATCATGCCCTTTTCAATATGGTTGCAGTGACATAACTGGTTGGGGTTCATTTAATTAAAAAAAATGCATATTTATATGATGCCAAAAATTAATATGGGTCGTATCTCGCGATATACCATTGGCAACGATTCCAATCGCCTAAACATAACACAACCAAATCGATGGTGGGGCCTTTGCCTTTAGCTCCACACCACGATTCATTACAATATATACATCACATACATTTAATGCAAATGGGGTCAAAACCGAGGTGTTACAACGGTATACATCAATGACTAGTAATCAGATGATGGACTACTATGTTTGACCTTGGCACATCTATTCACATAGTAGGACATGTACTCGTAGCAGTTTATGTAGAAGACCTTCCAACTTGGTGGCATTTCATATATGCTACCTCCTTGATTGTGCCAAAATTCATGAGATTTCATATCTCGTGATCATGATTCCAGTGTTTCCAGTGTATATCAAATATCTTCATCGACTATGGAGATCTTGATCCATTGTATATTGTATGCGGCGATGACCACACATGACACTTTGTATATCATTCATATTCATGGCCATTGCATTCTTATGTATCCGGGACTGTTACATGTACTTGCAGTCACATGCAAAGATTGATTATTGTATTGTACTGATGAGTGGTTGGTTCTTCCACCTGTGTCTTCATTACTCCAATTCTAGGATGGATTTTATAATGTATTTCGGCCATCGTGTTAGCCCTCTGACCTCACACATTAGGGGGCATCTGTTATAGCTGATTTTACCACGCCAGGTAGATCACACATTTATGGCCTTCCCTATCCCTCTACATACTCTTTGGACCCCATGGACTTGTATTATACTTTGATGTTCCAAGATCATTCCCAAAATTGTCTGTTTATACCTATACATGACTTTTAAAGTAATACTTATGTGTATACGTATCTTTTGACTTGAAACCCACGTACATCAAGATGTGTGCAAAATAACAAATATTTTTGGAGTTTTCCTCATTTGTGTCTGAATAACTTGACTCTTGGCCTTCCAAATGCCTTGAGAACACTCGAATTCGACACTCCATTACCTCTTTGGAGTGCTATATATGGAAACCCCTTGGATACATTGCAAGAGGAGAAATTGAAGAGTAAGGAAACTATAGTCCATTGTTGCCTCAGCTTTGCTTATACTTGAGTCTGCATCCCTTTGTCCCTTGGAGCACATAGTTTTCTTCCTAGGCTTGCCTTTTCTTTGTGAACTTGCTATCGAGAGATGGAGGATTGAAGTGGTGGAGGCCAAGGTGGAGGACTCGGTTTCTCCGGTTCACAGAAGTGCCAACATAGTTTGTCACTATGTATCTCTAATTTATTACTAGAATTTTCTTTTCCTGTCCAATTCATGTGTATTTTGAATATGAATATTGAATCCATGGATGTATTTAATTGCTTATACATGATTGATTATATATGCTATAGTAGTTCTAACACATTTGTATATATCATGCTTGCTTTGTTTGATGTTGTTGAGAGCAAATTATAATTGCAATAGCATTGGAAAAGCTCAATGAGGATCTACTTCAACCGTTCGGAACAAGGTACAATTCTATATCTCTTAGTGTTATATTTGCTTACTACTCTTGTGTATTGGGAAAGATTGATTTTTGGTGTCATGCTGTCTATTGTGGTACCTCCAAGCCATAGGAAGTTTCTCTCCATAACACGCGAGATTAATGAGGTGTGATAACTAGCGTCTATGCAGTGTAGATGTAAAGTGAAGCATGAATGTACAGTCCATATACAATACAGTGAAGTGAAATGAGGTACAATATAGAGTGATGTACATATACATATGTGTGGATGAGATGCCAGTACACAATGACTTGTTGTTTCCACAGTGACATGTAATACACAGTTGATTTGATGAGTGCAACAATTGAAGAGAGAAACATATCAATCATTACCTTTGATGATTGTCCTTTTCATGATGAGCAACATGGTTTGTGTTGAGACAATGACAACGTTTTTTTGATGACTTGGTATAAACAATAACCTGAGTAGTTTCATGAGTAGAGTGGCAAGTATATCAGCAGAGGTTGAATTAACAACAATTGATTGAATGACAGAAGTGTTTCTTGACTAGCAAGCTGAGTCTTGCAACCCCGAGGATTGGATTCCTCAATCATTCTTAGTTGGAGCTAAGAAAACTAGGCTGGGTCTTCTTGTTAAATTTGGTGCTCTTTGTATCAGTTGATGTTGATTGTAATTGTGAAGATTGGTGTCTTCCATGTACAATACATAAACAAGTTTACCATACAAATCTTGCGTCCCCTTGTGTTGTGCTGCTTGTCATAATTCAGTGATCTAATTGATGAATGTGTATGTAATGATGATGGAATTGGCAGCATAATGTATTGATGAACTCTACTTAATTAAGAAAAGTTAAAAAAAGGTATAATTGCCTACACACTGATTCACCCGCCCTCTCACTGTGACCATTGTGTTCAACACTCTTCTCATATCTCGTAGCCATAAATCCATGGCTTGAGTTATGGTCTTTGCATAACATTAAAAAAATGATCCATCTAAGGTCGCATTCTAAGTTTGTAAGATTGGTTGTGTTTGAGTAGAAGTAGTGTACCAAACAATTTTCCAAATTCAAATAGGATTTACCCATCAAAACTAAGGTTTTTAGGAAGCTTGATTTATTTATCTCCCAAGATTTAAACAAATTAATACAAATGACAGCTAACGAATACATGCATAATCATTTCTAAGCCAATTAAAATTTGGACCATTAAGCTTAGCACTTGTCATGAACTATGTTTTCAAAATCTATGCTACATTATTATTTGGAAAACCTTACTAGATTATGGCCACTCATCCTTACATACTACAATATGTTGAGAATTGAAGTTAATATGTTTTCAAAATCTATGCTACCTGATTATTTGGAAAACCTTACTAGATTATGGCCACTCATCCTTAGATACTACAATATGTTGAGAATTGAAGTGAATACATAGGGGAGGCTACAATGGCATTATTGCCTTTACCATGTATTAAGCTAAACACTATTATGGCTAGCTTACTGTCCGCATTTGTTGTTCTCTTTGGTATTTAAATAAACATAGTTTCTCCTTGACCTTAGACATAATTACTACTTATATTGTTTTACTTTAGTAACACTAGAATATCACCAAAGTGGTGCATTGATTATGCATTGATGTTGACTAGAGATGCAACTAATTCTAAAGACTATGGTTCTATTATCAATCTTCTTCTTGTGATATATATGTACACATGATTAAAATATTATGTGTCCAGCAAAATTGGGGCATGGTTGAGAACCCATTTTTCACTGGTATCTTCCTACATTTTCTCAATTTTATAATTGATTAAATTGTTGACTTCCACTGGAGGGTTCACTTTGTGTATGGAACATTTGGCTTATCTTTTCTTCTTTCTTGGTGTAATGGATACATCAATATGTAAGGATTCCACAATGTTGGTTGTTTGTATGAAGAAAACTCTAAGTATACATTAGTGATCATGGCTCGATTATTTTGTTGACTTTTCTATTTGGCATAGAGAGCACATTACAATATACTTGACATCAAGAGAATAATAGTCATGGGACAATATGGCCTCATTTATCATCACCCATTAAGATCACATATGGATGGATGTATACTCCTCGGATACTCAAGTAATGTGGATTTTTTTGTAGATATAAGCAAGTCTTACTGCTCAGTATCATCTTATGCTTCGAGGATGAAGCATTTCAAAGGGGATGGAGACATTGTGTACCTAACCTATTGTCCTATATATCTTGTCATACGTAATTGATGACTATGGATAAGAGTTGAGGGAAACACATTGAAAGGGCATAGAACATTATGATCCTTCTTAGTGATGTAATAAAGGCTAAAGGGCCCATTAAACTTAATGTTTTGATCTATGTATTGTGGCCAATTAATGTAATGTGAACTAGTAATCAAGAAGGGTCCATTACAAAGATTATTAAATAAGGTCAAATAAATTAGTCACTAAATTAGTTCCATTAGTGATGGGTTAGAGAAAATGTATCTAAGATCTATAAATAATGAGGAAGACCTCCTTATTGGGGGATTAGTAAGGTGTAGTTCTTATATGGAAAACATATGAAATTGATCCTTCTTTAAAGATTCTCCCTTCCTCAAGGATAGTTTGGATTGAATGAAAATTAAAATTAAGCACTAAATATTCTTGCTATCACAGATCTTGTAGTTTCCCCGATAAAGTAATCCTATACAGGATGGAGGAGGGGACATGAAACCAAAGTTGTGACATATGAAAACCCTAACCCCTAAAAGATGGATGGTTGTCACGTCGGCCAGGGATTCCTTCTTTATGCCACTGAATGTTCGATTGACAATGGAGGAGACCCGACCTTATCCTGAAAGGACAGATCTACAACTAATCACTAGATCAAGCCAAAAATATGAATACGTAAGGTGAGAGTTGGAAACCCCAGATTTAAGGGATAAGCCACAATTTAAGGAGTATTCGAGTACATGTGTTTAAGGACTATTGAAGTGTTGCTCGAATCTGTTAGATCAGTGACTTGAGGAGTTTAAAACAGATCTAGGGTTGGTGTGATTGTTCAAATGATCAGAGCCAAGACCTTGGGGAGATTTAATCAAGAAATTGGGAAATTCCTAGGATGAGGTTGATATATTGAAATTATGCCTTCAACACACCTTCTTGGATGATAAATTTGGCAGCTGAAATAGTCCAAGTGAAACTAGACAAAATACACAAAAAAACTGGCTAGTAAACCAAAGAAGGGCGTTTTCTCCCAAACTAAAACCAGTGCCTAGAGATGGGAAGAGGAGTCCAATATTGACGCTTTTGAGGGAGAGGGGGTTTTTCAATGTGGTCAACAAAACCCAAATCGCCAAAATTGCAGATTCCTAGTGCAATTTAGTTTGATGGTTTTTCCTAATGCTAAAGAAGTTTTTTCAGTGAAAAGAAATCGAATGGGCAATGCATGCATAAATTAATTGAGATAGAATTTACTTGTGAGACGTGCCTGAATTTTGCATATGACCTTGGAAATGATGAAGAATGCCACTTTATTGATTAAATGAATGTTTCTGGAGTGGATCTTAATGTTGTTGAGATTCATCTAATCACCCTAGTGCCCCCTTCAACCTGCCAAGCCAGAGAAAACCAAATGGTAAGACAGATAAATGAGATCTACAGGATAAGGAAAGAACAATGAGTAAAAATTCATAAAAAATAAATACTCCATGAACCAAACACCTAAGATCTGGAACGATGGTGGGTTTCCCCATGAAAACGCACTCTTCCCTAGCGCACCTCCTTCAACCTACATATGAAATGGGTAAAGAAAAAATATGCATGATTTATCCTGAAACATACTCGGTACAGAAGAGCAACAATGTCAATCATCAACTCATTTACAAAATACATATAGAGTAATCCGAGACAAATCTTCTATTCAATATTATGGTTCCAAAGCTCATGAAATACAATGGGGACGTCACCTCTCTTAAATAGTTTGAGAGAGACATAAGCCCTAACTCACTTTTGCATCCAACGGTTGAGATAATAACATCATCAACAGTGGAGATCAACAATACAAAGATTAATACATTAATCAAGTGACCAAGTCTAAAGAGGGGGCACACTTTGCTCAAGGACACTTCTCTAGAGTGAAAGTCACATTATAACATAAGAGGTGACATGATAATACACAGGAGGGGGTCACTAGGGGATTAATTCACCCTTGGACCCTTTACAACTTCGTATCATATGATATAACAATACAATACATCATTAGCCAAGTAGAGGGGGCACCCCTTGGGGGGATTTCCTCACTGGCTGCGCCAAAATAAAATAATCCAGACAATTGCTGATTAAAAACTTTTGAAGGACTGTCCGGGATGCTGAGACACATCATCTTGCAAAATTCCAAGCCATTTCCTTGACCTAGAAGGCCAAACCATTTTTTTCAATGAAATTCCTAGTTCATTTTTGTCAGTACAATCTTTGCAAAATGATTAAATCACCATAAATCTGTCCAAGATGAGAACTCGAGAAAACTGACTGCTTTGGATGATTTGGAGACACTGAAGAATGGTATAAGTGACTACTCATACCCCCTTGGACGATGTACTTCTCTAAGAGGACCCAACATACTGCCATCTGTAATAAAATTTGATCATTTGGCCAATAATAAAGTGATAATAATCATTGACCAAGAGATTTGAGGTCAAACTCTCAAAACGAAAAATCACAGTATTGGTCTTGGGCATGTCTGGAACAAATATAAACCATGTTGTTTTATGAGTCACTACCTTGGAAACCGTGCTTGACTTGGTCAACTGGGTTAAGGTCAACTGGGTTAACCAAGTCAAAGTACCCAAACTAAAGGTGAGACACTACATTAATATGATCATGTAAGCTTCATCCATGGTAAGAAATGCTCCAATGGTGTATATTAAAACCAAGCTTAAATCATTATTATTCACAATCATGGTGACAATAATAATAATTAATAAAGATATACATGTGCTTCTAAAAAATCTTAGGACCTTCAAGAAGTATGCTTGTTCATGCCATACTTACAAAGGGTAAACCATGTGCTACTAATGGGTGAGGATGGAAGAACAAGGTTAAGGCAAAGGGGAATGAATTTTAACTCACTTTGACTAAGTGATCTATCCAAATGATAAACAATACACTCAACCAAAGTGACATATGCATGACAGATAACAATAGGGAATGGAGGTGTCTCATAGAAGGATAAAGTACTGGGATATGCTTCCCTTAAACTCTAGCAAGTTTTCCTTTGCACTTATTTGCAACATAGACCTACCTTCAAAGGAAGGTGCCCTAGAAGCCTTCTAGGATCCAATACTGACAAAGACACAACCTTTGTAGACTAGCCTCACCTCGTTTCCCTGTAAGGAAAAATGAGCCAAACACTATACAAAGAGTGAGTGCCCATCCTTTGACCATTGACATTTTTTCAATACATTTCACATTTCATAAGATAGTAGTCATCCTACAAGATCAGATGCCCTGGAAAGCTTTCTGGGCTCTAATAAATGACTAAGGCCTAGACCCACCGCAAGAGAGCAGACCATAGCCCCAGCGGGTTTCCTTCTTTTTACTGCCCATGTGGAGGGAGAATGAGCCTTACATTATACAAAGAATGAGTGCTCAACCCCTTGGCCACTGACTACCTTTTAAACATTTATACTTTTACATCCTTTAGATATAGTTTTTATGCATTCCAATGCTTTAGTGTTTAGCAACACCATTATGGTGGAGCACTTGTTTCAAGAACAAAAAGAGAACTACCCTGTGAACCCAGCCACACTGGCCGAGCCACATACTTCATAGCCGGAGACACATAACAACATGGAGTCTATCATACATAGGGGTCAGAATGGGGAAAATATCTTCAATCTCACAAGTCTCAATCAGTCTAATTCATGGGATAATGATTTGACAATGGATGAACTGGATGGTCATAACACATCAAATCGCTTGATTAGTCATAACACAAGACAAAGCACCAGTACATGTAAGCATAGGTCACCAAAATCATCCTAACATGACAAGCATATGTGTTTGACATACATTATGGAGCAAAACTAAACCAAAGAAGCATATACTTAATCTCACCATATATACTTGTCTCCATTTGATAAGCCCCTCTATAACTGTGTGTACCAACTCTGATTTGTTGCTCTGCTCCAATGAACTAGTTCATCACTGAAATCATCTCAATAGACCAATGAGTCTCAGTTTTGGCAAAGAATTCTGATAAACAAGGCTCTAAAATGGTTGAAGCTGGAATGATACATGATAATACCTCATGTGAAAAATAGCTCGGAATAGAACAAGAAATAAGTCTATATGCTGCAACATGGCAACCCAACTGCAAAATGTATATGTGATAACAATTCTAACGTGTTGGTTGTTCACCTCTCTGTTTTATACATACATGACATTTCCTTTATCATGAATGTGAA
This sequence comes from Pseudotsuga menziesii, assembly GCA_001517045.1. Classification (NCBI taxonomy): domain Eukaryota; kingdom Viridiplantae; phylum Streptophyta; class Pinopsida; order Pinales; family Pinaceae; genus Pseudotsuga; species Pseudotsuga menziesii. The sequence goes on from LPNX010118499.1 coordinate 131,104, forward strand.
TTCTTATATCCTTTCTATCTATATAATATTTTCTAATTAGTAAGTCATTTCTTGCACTATCATATGTACTATGTGTTTTTTTATTTTTAATATTTTTAAGTGGAAATTGTTACGTATCTTTTTCCTATATACATAAGCTTAACTGTTAAGAGTATTGTGTTATTTTCAAAAGGGTTACAGTACACATGCTTTAGTAGATACACCAAATTAGTGTCTCCTTTGGTTTATACCTTAAAAATTGATAATAATAACGACAATTATTATTATTATTATAAACCCATTTCTTAAAAAATGTCCATATTGTTTATTAAATATTTTACACCTTCTTACTAGCAAAACCAAACCAGCTGAAATTATTTTTCAGTAAACCAGAGATTAAAGAGATGGAGATTAAAACCAACAGTATCATTCATCAGTTTTGAAGACAATAGAATCCATCTTGGGGCAACTAAGACGAAAAAAGTTCTTAGCTGCATCAAATCGCTAGAGTAGCCACCTTAATAGAGACTTGGCAAGAGATATAGATTTGAAGCAAAATCAAAATTTAAGTAATTTAAATTTTAAGTTTTAGTGACAAAATTTTTCAGTAGTTGTCTAAGCACTATAAGCAAAAATAAACCGATCTTTCAGAAATATAAAATCTTCAGTAACTCTCTCATAGCTAAAGTAACTCTCTCATAGCTAGATTAGCTAATAAACTGATCTTAAGCTATAATAAAATTTTCAGTAGCTCTCTAAGAAAGAATAAACTGATCTTAATCCAGAAATATAAAATCTTCAGTAACTCTCTAAGAAAGAATAAATAAACTGATCTTAAGCAAGAATAAATAAACTGATCTTAAGCAAGAATAAAATCTTCAGTAGCCCTCTAAGAAAGAATAAACAGATCTTAAGCCAGAAATATAAAATCTTGAGTAACTCTCTGACAGCTAGAATAAACTGATCTTAAGACATAATAAAATCTTCATTAGCTCTCTAAGCAAGAATAAACTGATCTTAATTTAGAAATATAAAATCTTCACTAACTCTCTAAGCAAGAATAAACTGACCTTAAGCCATAATAAAATCTTGAGTAGCTCTCTAAGCAAGAAAAAACTGAACTTGACCCACAAATATAAAATTTTCAGTAACTCTCTGAGCTAGAATAAACTGATCTTAAGCCATAATAAAATCTTCAGTAGCTCTCTAAGCAAGAATAAACTGATCTTAAGCCAGAAATATCAAATGTTCAGTAATCTCAGCTAGAATAAACTGATCTTAAGACATAATAAAATCTTCATTAGCTCTCTCATGAAGAATAAACTGATCTTAATTTAGAAATATAAAATCTTCACTGACTCTCTAAGCAAGAATAAACTGATCTTAAGCCATAATAAAATCTTCAGTAGCTCTCTAAGCAAGAATAAACTGATCTTGAGCCAGAAATATAAAAGCTTCAGTAACTCTATCAGCAAGAATAAACTGATCTTAAGCCATAATAAAATCTTCAGTAGCTCTCTAAGCAAGAATAAATTGATCTTAACCCAGAAACATAAAAGCTTCAGTAACTCTATCAGCAAGAATAAACTGATCTTAAGCCATAATAAACTGATCTTAAGGGCGTTAGAAATTGTTCCGAGCATACCCGCAGATGTGCAGGTAACGCCTCAGCCCTTTCGGGTCATAGTATTCGGCTTCATATTATTCATTCATGAACATACTAATGTTTATAATGGGCAAACAAGCCTGAACGAACGAGCATGGCGGCCCCGGGTTTATTTGGATAAAAAACCGACCGTATTGTGGTTCTATTTTTTATTGTTTTTATTTTCTAATGTTTTATTAGGTGTGATGAAAATTTCATTTAATTATTATATGTGAACATGTTTATAATTCATATTGTTTATTACTTATTTTTCTATGTGATTATGTTTATGTTTATTTTTCTATTCTTTATTTTTTAAGGGTTTATGTATATTTGAGAATATAATCCTTTCAATTATTATTTTATAAAAATAATGAAAAGACCCCGTAACAAGAGTGTGGCTTATTAATTATGGGTTAATAAATCATAATGGTATAAAAAATGAAACTTTATGTTTGAAACTAGCATATAACCCTATCTCAATTATGATTCATTATGATGTGAATCGATTGGATGAGAAGTCTAACATTTTCATATAGTGAATAAATTATCCATGATTCATAGTCTATCAAAAGTTATGGAAAACATATATAACCAAGCTATAAAGTCTAACTTTTGCATATAGTGAATAAATTATCCATGATTCATAATCTATCAAAAGTTATGGAAAACATATATAACCAAGCTATAATGTAAAATACAATAGGTATGGTTGCTCGGATACATACATTAACACAACACATGTAAATTACATAGTTTTTCTTACTTGGTCGTTCAAACCTAAGGAGGACTAAATGGAATCCATTTGGTTAGCTATAAGTAAGATTCATGAATGAATAATAGCTCATGTTTATTACAGTGGGCGTTTAATAAGCCTTATGTCGCATTGTGACGTTCATCACAGGTTATGTTACATTACTGACATTTATGAAAGGTTATGTCACATTGTGATATTTGTCAAGGGTTATGTCACATTGTCATATTTGTCAAGGGTTATGTTGCATTGTGATGTTTATCAATGTTGACGTTTCACTATGTTGTTATCGAGGGTTATATCGCATTACGATGTTAAGCCATGGTTTGTTTATCGGTGTTGACGTTTCACTATGATGTTATCGACGGTTATATCGCATTACGATGTTAAGCCATGGTTTGTTACAGTGTCTGGTTGGTATATGTCAACACAACCAAAGATTTGACACATTAATAATGTGATAGTGGGCGTTTAATAAGCGTTATGTCGCATTGTGACGTTTATCACGGGTTATGTCACATTAGCAACATTCATTAAGGGTTATGTCAAATTGTGTTATTTATCAAGGGTTATGTCACATTGTGATGTTTATCAAGGTTTACGTTTCACTGTGATGTTATCGAGGGTTATATCACATTACGCCGTTAAGCCATGGTTTGTTACAGTGGGCGTTTAATAAGCGTCATGTCGCATTGTGACGTTTATCATGGGTTATGTTACATTAGCGACATTCATCAATGGTTATGTCACATTGTGATATTTATCAAGGGTTATGTCGCATTGTGATGTTTATCAAGGTTGATGTTTCACTATGACGTTATTGAGGGTTATATCACATTACGACGTTAACCCATGGTTCGTTATAGTGGGCATTTAATAAGCGTTATGTCGCATTGTGACGTTTATGACAGGTTATGTTACATTAGCGACATTCATCAAGGGTTATGTCACATTGTGATATTTGTCAAGGGTTATGTCACATTGTCATACTTGTCAAGGGTTTTGTCGCATTGTGATGTTTATCAATGTTGACATTTCAGTGTGATGTTATCGAGGGTTGTATCGCATTACAATTAAGCCATGGTTTGTTACAGTTGGTGTTTAATAAGCTTTATGTCGCATTGTGATGTTTATCACGGGTTATGTTACATTAGCGACATTCATCAAGGGTTATGCACATTGTGATATTTGTGAAGGGTTATGTTGCATTGTGATGTTTATCAAGGTTTATGTTTCACTATGACGTTATCGAAGGTTATATCATATTACGACGTTAAGCCATTGTTTGTTACAGTGGGTGTTTAATAAGCGTTATGTCGCATTGTGACGTTTATCAAAATGTCAGATTGTGATATTTATCAAGGGTTATGTCACATTGTGATGTTTATCAAGGTTTACGTTTCACTGTGATGTTATCAAGGGTTATATCACATTACAACGTTAAGCCATGGTTTGTTACAGTGGGTGTTTAATAAGCGTTATGTCACATTGTGACGTTTATCACGGGTTATGTTACATTAGCGACATTGATCAAGGGTTATGTCACATTGTGATATTTGTCAAGGGTTATGTCCCATTGTGATTTTTATCAAGGTTTAAGTTTCACTATGATGTTATCGAGGGTTATATCACATTACGACGTTAAGCCATGGTTCGTTACAATGGGCGTTTAATAAGCGTTATGTCGCATTGTGATGTTTATGAAAAGTTATGTTACATTAGCAACATTCATCAAGGGTTATGTCACATTGTGATATTTGTCAAGAGTTATGTCACATTGTCATACTTGTCAAGGGTTATGTCGCATTGTGATGTTTATCAATGTTGACATTTCAGTGTGATGTTATTGAGGGTTGTATCGCATTACGATTAAGCCATGGTTTGTTACAATTGGCCTTTAATAAGCTTTATGTCGCATTGTGACGTTTATCATGGGTTATGTTACATTAGTGACATTCATCAATGGTTATGTCATATTGTGATATTTGTCAAGGGTTATGTCGCATTGTGATGTTTAACAAGGTTTACGTTTCACTATGACGTTATCGAGGGTTATATCACATTACGACGTTATGCCATGGTTCGTTACAGTGGGCATTTAATAAGCGCTATGTCGCATTTTGACCTTTATGACAGGTTATGTTACATTAGCGACTTTCATCAAGGGTTATGTCACATTGTGATATTTTTCAAGGGTTATGTCACATTGTCATACTTGTAAAGGGTTATGTCGCATTGTGATGTTTATCAATGTTGACGTTTCAGTGTGATGTTATTGAGGGTTGTATCACATTACGATTAAGCCATGGTTTGTTATAGTTGGTGTTTAATAAGCTTTATCTCGCATTGTGACGTTTATCAGGGGTTATGTTACATTAGCGACATTCATCAAGGGTTATGCACATTGTGATATTTGTGAAGGGTTATGTCGCATTGTGATGTTTATCAAGGTTTACGTTTCACTATGACGTTATCGAGGGTTACATCACATTACGACGTTAATCCATTGTTTGTTACAGTGGGCATTTAATAAGTGTTATGTCGCATTGTGACGTTTATCAAAATGTCAAATTGTGATATTTATCAAGGGTTATGTCCCATTGTGATGTTTATTAATCCTCGTCAGCTTCATCATGGTCATCATCATCATCCTCGTCATCATCACCGTCACCATCCTCATCCTCATCCTCATCATCATCATCGTCAACCTCATCACCATCATCACCCTCATCCTCATCATCATCATCATGGTCATCATCATCATCATCATCATCATCACCCTCATCTTCCTTCTTCATCAGCTTCATCATGGTCATCATCATCATCGTCAACCTCATCATCATTATCGCCCTCATCCTCCTCCTCCTCATCATTACCCTCATCCTCATCATTATCATCATCATCATCATCACCCTCATCCTCATCACCATCATCATCATCCTCATCCTCATCATCATCATCATCATCATCACCCTCATCCGCATCAACTTCATCATGGTCATCATCCTCATCTTCATCATCACCCTCATTCTCCTCCTCCTCATCATCACCCTCATCCTCATCATCATCATCATCATCATCACCCTCATCCTCATGGTCATCATCATCATCATCATGGTCATCATCACCATCCTCATCATCATCATCATCATCACCCTCATCCTCATGGTCATCATCATCATCATCATGGTCATCATCACCATCCTCATCATCATCATCATCATCACCCTCATCCTCATGGTCATCATCATCATCATCATCATCATCATCATCATCCTCTTGATCATCACCATCATTGTTCATCATCATCTTAAACATCACCCTCATCCTCATCATCATAGTCATCATCCTCCTCGTCATCACCCTCATCCTCATCATCATCATCATCATCATCATCATCATCACCCTCATCCTCATCATCATCATCATATTCATCATCCTCCTCATCATCACCATCATTGTTCTTCATCATCTTCATCGTCACCCTCGTCCTCATCATCATCATCACCCTCATCCTCATCATCATCAACCTCGATGCTCATCAGCATCGTTCATCACCCTCATCCTCACCATCATCATCATCTTCATTGACACCCTCATCCTCCTCCTCCTCATCATATTCATCATCCTCCTCATATTCACCATCATCCTCATCATCATCATCACCCTCATCCTCATCATCATCAACCTCGATCCTCGTCATCACCATTCAGCACCCTCATCCTCACCATCATCATCATCTTCATTGACACCCTCATCCTCCTCCTCCTCATCATCATCATCATAATCCTCACCCTCATCCTCCTCCTCCTCATCATCACCCTCAACCTCATCATCATCATCATGGTAATCATCATCATCATCATCATCATCATGGTCGTCATCATCATCACCATCATCATCCTCATCATCATGGTCATCATCATCACCCTCATCCTCATCATCATCATCATAGTCATTATCGTCCTCATCATCACCATCATTGTTCACCATCATCTTCATCATCACCATCATCCTCCTCATTGTCACCCTCATCCTCATCATCATCAACCTCGATCCTCATCATCATCATTCATCGCCCTCATCCTCACCATCATCATCATGTTCATCGACACCACCATCCTCATCATCATCATCATCATCATCATCTTCACCCTCATCCTCCTCCTCATCATCATTACCCTCATCATCATCATCATCATCGTCATCATCATCATCTCCCTCATCCTCATCATCATCATCATCATGGTCATCGTCATCATCATCATCACCCTCATCCTCATCATCATCATCATAGTCATCGTCCTCCTCATCATCACCATCATTGTTCACCATCATCTTCATCGTCACCATCATCCTCATCATCGTCACCATCCTTTTCATCATCATCATCATCATCACCATCCTCGTCATCATCACCATCCTCATCATCACCCTCATCTTCATCATCCTCTTCACCCTCATCATCCCCATCCTCATCGTCTTCATCGACAACCTCATCCTCAACATCATCAATATCCTCATCATCATCATCATCATCACCATAATCCTCATCCTCATCATCATCATCATCATCACCCTCATCCTCATCCTCATCATCATCATATTCTTTTTTTCAGAAGAATCATCATCATATTCATCATCATCCTCATCATCATCATCATCATCATCATCATCATCATATTCATCATCCTCCTCATCATCACCATCATTGTTCACCATCATCTTCATCGTCACCATCATAAATAATACTTTTTCTAATAATTATTTATATTTATTATTATATATTTGAATAATTAAATAAACATTATTATTGTCATTAATATTTTCTAGATATGTCCATGGGCTCACCTGTTACTAGCAACAACAACATTAAATTAATAATGTGTCTGAATACGTCGATAGGCGTAAATTTAAGCACATACTATAGGGAAAAACATTAATATAAAAAGTATGTGCCTAAATTTACGCCTATCGGCGTATTCAGACACATTATTAATTTAATGTGGTTGTTGCTAGTATTATCACAGAAGATAATATTAAATAGCATGCCTGGTAGAATATTATCATAGAAGATAATTTGGATGCTCGAAATCACAAAATCGGAGAGTTTTACATCTGAGTACTCTCGTGATCAGGATGGAACTCCCTTGCCAGTTTTCCCTTGTTTGGCTGAAGAGTAGCCCAACCAAATCAAGGGGCCTGTTATAACTCGAAAGGATCTAAGTTGATGTTGGTTGCTGCTTGAAGCATTACACCTTATTATTGTGTATTGCTAAATAAACATTAATTTATTTTTTTCCAAAGATCATATAAGATATCAGCTCTATTCTAGTATCATTTTGTGTGATGAAACCATACAACTCTTCATGTTTTAAACAAGGCATTGCCTTGTAATTTTTTTTTGGGAACAATGCAACATATAACATATACTATATTTACTGAAAATAAAATGTTCTTAACTCAGCTAAAAAAAAAGAAAAAATAGTTAAAAACGTATATTGGATCCCATTTGAGATCCAATGATCCACAATGCAGCTAGAGCAGCATTTATTACTCTGCTGCATGTAAAATATTTTTTAATTGTTTAATGCTGCTGCGGAGCCCTGACGTACCCGTCAACCATGGGCATGCAGAGAGAAAATTGCCGTTTAATGCTGCTGCGGGGCTCATGACTTCCCCTCAACCATGCATGTGCAAAGAGAAAATTCCGGCCAATACAGCCACTGCAGCATTTATTACTCTGCTGCATATAAAATATATTTTTACGATTTAATGCTGCTGCAGCAAGGCCTGAAGTACCCTCAACCATGCCTGTGCATAGAGAAAATTCCGGCCAATGCTATCAATACGAGACATCCACATATCTATCATTATGCAATGCAATGCAGGATGCTCATACCATCGCATGACCAATGATCCCATTCGATTTGATAGATACCAAATATGAAATACCACATGCGATATCTTGCAAACGCAGGATTTAAATTTAAATTGTTTCGCGGGCCATGGAATTAATTTGAATTTTTTTTGACCGCCTGATTTAAATTTGAATTGTTTCGCCGACCATGGAATTAATTTGAATTTTTTTTACTGCCGAATTTAAATTTGAATGGTTTCGCCCACCACGAAACTAATTTGGAAGAATAAATATCTTGGAAATTAGAAGAGATACACAAAATAAAATTCAATTAAGTATTTTTAATATATCTAGATGGATAAAGGACAAATTACATATTTATCCAGAGTAAGAAAATATTTTATAAATTAACTAAAATACAATAAAAACTAATTAAAAATTATTATTTATTATAACATTTTACAAAAATAAAAACACTTAATTTAAATTTTGGGAAGATTTTTATCTAAAGTTAAGTTTCTTAATGTGTTAATGTGATACAAAGGTTACATTGTGATTTGTTAATATCTTAATGTGTTAATATAATAAAAAGGTTACACTGTCATTTGTTAATAAAGATAAATTTATTGGTATTTTTTTATATTTATTGATTTGGATTAATGTGAGAATAACACATATAAAATGTTGAGTTTTTTAATCTACGTTTAAGTAGTAAAGGGTTCTATTATTGTTGTCATGAAATAGTAAGGAGTTTTTATTATTATTGCCATCAAAATCTAATCATAAAAGTAATATTTTTAAAAATAATTACATCTATTTTATGACTATTATTTTAAATACATATAAAAAAATTAAATAATTTTAAAAAATGCATAATGTTAACCTACTTAATGTAATACTTTATGTTAAGTGTTTTAAATTTGTATTAAAAAAAAATTATATAAAGAAAACAACAATAATAATTAAAATAAAATTAATAAATTAAATAAATGATTTAATTAAAGTAAAAAGTTAAATAATAAATGTTATAATATTGAGTAAAATTGTAATAAGGTAAAAATTAATACAAAATATATAATTAAACAAGTGGAATGGAAAATAATAACCAATCAATAAGACGAAATTAAAGCTTTTTAAATTTATAATTAAATAATAACATAACATCAATATCAATCTATTTGGAAATTAAAGCTTTTTAAATTTATAATTAAATAATAACATAAAATCAAACAATATATTTATTAAGATGAAGCATTACACTTAAATAATAAAATATTCACACTTAAAAATGTTATTTTAATATTAAATAGAAAATGAAAAATAAAAAAAATTACATGTAAAAATACTAAATTTAAATGTTTTTCAAACATATAAATCATTGTATTAAATATTCAAGACATTAGGACTTAGGTTTAGTCAAAGGCATTTGCCTGGTAGAGGCAACAAAGTTAATACATTTGCTCTGTGTAGATGACATTCTATTATTTTTGGATAGCTTAGTTAGGGAATCTAAGACTTACATGCTCTTAATAAAGACATTTTGTAAATAAATGTTAACAAATCCCTAATCCTATGAAACAAATTGCCTCCAAAAAGTGAAAGCATGGATTCTTCAACAATTCTCATTCTATGCAGAGACATTAGGCAATGAGATAAAATACATGGGTTGTTTTTATAAACCAAATGACTATAATGGAAGATTAGTTGTGGATTTATAGGAAGATCAATGCCAATATTACCTATTGGTGTTACAAGTGGATTATTATTGGGGAAAAGCTACTTCTATTGAAATCAATACTCAAGAGCATACCATTTATTGGTTATCCTTAGCTGAGGTGCCAAAGAGCATCCTAGAAAAGATAAGAAGATGCATTAGTTTTTTGTGGTTGCGTAAAAAAAAAGGGAATGTATCCCTCTTCTTAACTGGAAAATTGTGGCAAAACCTAAAAAAAAAAGGAAGGGTGATGGGGTGTAAAGAACATATACTTATTCACTCAGGATCTAATAGTGAAGAGTTTGTGGAAAATATTGTTCATTAAAGGACTATGGGGTAATATTATGAAGAGAAAATATCTTAAAGATTATTAAGTGGAATCGTGTATTAAGACTCAACCTAAATTGCCCAAATATGATTCTAATATTTGGAAAGGGTTGGTATGTGTTTTTCTAGGCCTTGGATGTTGGATGGCTTAGAATGTTGGAATACTAGATTGGGCTAGGTTGGGTCAAGATTCGTTGGTTTGTGCAATTGGAACCTTTGTACTTTCTCTAGATATGAAAATGTGTTTATGGGTTGGTGCAACCTTCTCATTACATGTTATCTATAATATAAATATAAAAAAACAATAGCATGTTGATTGGGGGGAATTTTATAGGTACATGCACAACCTATTATAATATATTGTAAAATGGGAAACATAAGAAATCGAAAAAAATTCAAGAATGTATCTCTTTTATTTATGGAAATGGGTATAACTTAGAGCAATTCATGGTAATTGAGCCCTTGAACTGGTGTTTAGGGCACAAAACCCATTATTCTTATATTATGGCATTGGTCATACTAATAGACACATTCATTGTGTGCAACTAACATATTGATGGCATGCATAACATCCTATGAGTTTGATTATTAACCAACATAGGTCATATGTAGATGTTTGAGGGTGTGTCGATGACACTTGAGCTTGAGAAACTCTATTTAGATCTTGACGATAATGCTTCCCTCCCCCAACCAATGTCAAGGGCCTTAGGATGTTGTTTCCCTACCACAACTAAGATTGAGGCCTTAAGACCCATCCATGGTGCATGAAAGATTTTAATGGAACCCATATCTAGTGCATAGGGTAAACACCCCCTATCAAGGGCTCACGTTGTTGTGTCTAAAGTTTGTTCATGGAACTTTATATCAAGAAGGTTTGATTGGGGCTCAAATCCCTTGGCTCCATATTGAACATGTGGCATGGTCAAACCTATTTCCAATGGAAATAGGTTATATTGACCTTTTAAAATTATAATTTTTATCCATTCTGGGTTATATTGACCTTTAATGAGCCTCTAAGGGTCCTTACAAAGGTTATCAAAGCCATGGTTGGGGTTCATTAGAATCCAAGTCTAATACGCCATGAGTAGGTTTTGTGCAATGTAAGGGTGAACTAATGTATATACTAGTTATATATACACCAATATATATACCTAGTATATACATCGATGTATATACCTGGTATATACACTAAGGTATATGCTAGGTATATACACATGTATATACTATATACACTAGTGTATATACCACTGGTGTATATACTATATATAAAATAGTATATACACCACTAGTGTATACAAGGTATATACACTAGTGTTTATACTAGTTATATTGTGTATATATCATATGTATATTCTCTAGCAGGCATATACATTGGTGTATATACACTGGTATATATACACTAATGTATATACTAGAATATATACTAGTGTAAATACTATACCATATAGTGTAATGTCGTATTATGGCTTCCCTTCCCCAACCAATGTCAAGGTCCTTAGGATGTTGTTTGCCTACCATGACTATGATTATGGCCTTAAGACACATCCACTATGGATGAAACATTTTAATGGCACCCATATTAATTCCTAGGGAAAAGAACCCCTATCAAGGGCTCATGGAACTTGAGCTCAAGAAAGTTCGATTAGGGATTAAAGCCCTTAGTTTCACACTAACCATGTGGCATGGTTAAACCTATTTCCAATCAATAAATCATACCCATGACACTTGTATCCCACTCAAAGTTCTCTGTAGAACCCCTTCAAAGGACTAATGTGTTACTACAAGAAATCATTAATCATCTTGAGTCCAAAAAGATTCAACAATATACTTAATTCACTTGTTTTCATTCCTCATTTGTGTTTAAAGCCTTGCAACCCATCCTTGACGCCCAAAATCCCGTTCTCCTTCGGTATTTTTCCTTCTGTATATGCGCATCTAATTTCTACCTTTTGTATATGCGCATATACAGAAGAGAGCTTCCGTATATGCGCATTTTTCCTTCCATAAATGTGCATTTTTCCTTTTGTATATGAACATCTACGAAAGGTAGAAATGCACATATACGGAAGGAAATTTTTGCCTTCCGTATATGCACATTTTTCCTTTTGTAAATGTGCATTTTGTCTTCCGTATATGCGCATGTACGGAAGGCAGAAATTATATGCGCATTTTGCCTTCCGTAAATGCACATATACGGAAGGAAAATGTGCATATACGGAAGTAGGCTTCCCTAAATGCACGTTTTTCCTTTTGTATATGCGCATTTATAGAAGACATAAATTATATGCACATTTTTTCTTCCATATATGCGCATTTACGGAAGGAAAAATGCGCATATACGAAAGAGAGCTTTCGTAAATGCGCATATACGAAAGAGAGCTTTCGTAAATGCGCATTTCTACCTTCTGTAAATGCACATATACAAAAAGAAAAATGCGCATTTACGGAAGCTCGCTTCCGTAGATGTGTATATACAAAAGGAAAAATGTGCATATACGGAAGAGATTCTGTATATTCGCAATTTTCCTTCTGTATATGTGCATATACGGAAGACAAAATGTGCATATACGGAAGCTTGCTTCCGTAAATGCACATCTTTCCTTCTATATATGCGCATTTACGGAAGAGGGCTTCCGTAACTTCCGTAAATTCGCATATACAAAAGGAAAGATGTGCATTTACGCATGCGAGGTTTCCTATATGCGCATTTTTCCTTCCGTATATGCGCATATATGGAAGGAAGAAATGCGCATATATGCAAGCTCGCTTCCATATTTGCACATTTTTCCTTTTGTATATGCAAATTTATGGAAGGCAAAATGCACATATACGGAAACTCGCTTCCGTAAATGCGCATCTTGCCTTCTGTATATGTGCATTTACAGAACGCATAAATGTGCATATACGGAAGGAAAAATGTGCATATACAGAAGATACGGAAACTCGCTTCCGTAAATGCGCATCTTGCCTTCTGTATATGTGCATTTACAGAACGCATAAATGCGCATATACGGAAGGAAAAATGTGCATATACAGAAGATAGCTTCTGTATATGCACATTTTTCCTTTCATATATGCACATTTACGGAAGCCAAAATGCGCATTTTTCCTTTTGTATATGCGCATTTACAGAAGGCAGAAATATGCATTTACAGAATCTCTTTTTCGTATATGTGCATTTTTCCTTCCGTAAATGCACATATACGGAAGGAAAAATGCGCATATAATTTATGCCTTCCGTAAATTGACATCTATGAAAGAGAGCTTCTGTATATGCACATTTATGGAATACAAAATGCACATATACGGAAGCTCTTTTTCGTATATACGCATTTTTGCCTTCCGTAAATGCACATTTACAGAAGAAAAATGCGCATATACGGAATCTCTCTTCCGTATATTAGCATTTTTCCTTCTGTATATGCACATATACAGAAGCTCGCTTTCGTAAATGCACATCTTTCCTTCTGTATATGTGCATTTATAGAAGGCGGAAATGCGTGTTTTCGGAAGCTCTCTTCCATAAATGTGCATATACAGAAGGGAAGATGCGCATTTATAGAAGCGAGCTTTTGTATATGTGCATTTTTCCTTCTGTATATGTGCATATACAGAAGGAAAAATACGCATATACGGAAGCTCTCTTCCGTATATGTGCATTTTTCCTTCCATATACGTGCATTTTTCCTTTCGTATATGCGCATTTACGAAAGCCAAAATGCGCATATACGGAAGTGAGCTTCCGTAAATGCGCATTTTTTCTTTTGTATATGCACATTTACAGAAGACAAAAATGCGCATTTACGGAAGCTCTCTTCCATATATGCGCATTTTTCCTTCCGTAAATGCCCATATACGGAAGGAAAAATGTGCGTATAATTTATGCCTTCCATAAATGCGCATATACAAAAGGAACATTGTGCATTTACAGAAGCTTGCTTCCGTATATGCTCATTTTAACTTCCATATATGCGCATTTATGGAAGGAAAAATACGCATATAATTTATGCCTTTCATAAATGCGCATATACCGAAGGAAAACTGCGCATTTACGGAAGGAAAAATGCGCATATACAGAAGAGAGATTTCATATATGCACATTTCTTCCTTCTGTAAAACCGCATATACAGATGGAAAAATGCGCATATACGGAAGCTCACTTTCGTATATGTGCATTTCTTCCTTTCATAAATGCGCACATATAGAAAGAAAAATGCACATATACGGAAGCTCTCTTCCGTATATGCGCATTTCTTCCTTCCGTATATGCGCATATATGGAAGGAAGAAATTCACATATACGGAAGAGAGCTTCTGTATATGCACATTCTACCTTTCGTAAATGCGCATATACAGAAGGAAAAATGTGCATTTATGGAAGGAAAAATGTGCATATATGGAAGCTCTCTTCCATATATATGCATTTTTCCTTCCGTATATGCGCATATACGAAAGGCAAAAATGCGCATATACATAAGAGAGCTTCCGTATATGCACATTTTCCCTTTTGTATATACGTATTTATGAAAAGCAGAAATGTGTATATACGGAAGTGAGCTTCCGTATATGTGCATTTTGCCATCTGTATATGCAGATTTACGGAAGGCTTCAATGCATATACGGAAGGAAAATTGCATATATATGGAAGAGAGATTCCGTATATGCACATTTTTCCTTCTATATATGCGTATTTATGGAAGGTAGAAATGTGCATATACGGAAGTGAACTTCCGTATATGTGCATTTTGCCATCTGTATATGCAGATTTACAAAAGGCTTGAATGTGCATATATGGAAGCTCTCTTCCGTTATGCGCATTTTTCCTTCCGTAAATGTGCATATACATAAAACATAAATTATACGTGCATTTTGACTTCCGTATATGCGCTTTTCTGCCTTTTGTATATGCGCATTTACAGAAGGCAAAATGCACATAAATGGAAGAGAGCTTCTGTATATGCACATTACTGCTTTCTATAAATGTGCATTTACGGAAGGCGAAATGTACACATACAAAAGCTCTCTTTTGTATATGCGCATATACAGAAGGAAGAAATTATATGTGCGTATACAGAAGGAAGCTCTCTCTCTCTCTCTCTCTACTCGTTAAGAATTATAATTCACTGCAAGTCAATTGCATGTATAAAAAAATTTATTTACGAATTTTAAGGTATAGTGTTACATATGCATATACGAAAGTGTTTCCGTATATGCACATGCATATACGAAACCGCTTCTGTATATGTGTGAACATAGACATGCATGCTTTCGTATATGCACATGCATATACAAAAGCACTTCCATATATATACTAGTATATAAACTAGTGTATATTTCATTATATACATGGTGCATACACTAGTTTGCATATACAAGCATATACATTAGTGTATATACTAGTATATAGACTAGTGTATATACCAATATATTATACACGGTGTATACACTAGTGTATATACTAGTATATATAGGGTGTATAGACTAGGGTATATACCAGTATATACATGGTGTATATATACAAAAGCGCTTCTAATTATATACTAGTATATACACTCAGTGCATGTACTAGATGTAGGTCATTTGCATGAGTCAGAAGGTCTAAGATAAAGTAGTGTTAATATTTACACTAGTGTATATACATGTTAGGTATATACACTGGTGTATATACTAGTCTATATACACCCGTGTTATATACTACCTAGGTATATACATTGGTGTATATGCTAGGTATATATACCAGTGTATATACCTAGTATATACTCCATTTCCCCCTCTTAACGCATGTTTAGACCTCGAGACCCATTTACATTGCACAAATCCTACTCAATATACTTTATTCAGTATATACACAAGCGTATATACCTAGTATATATAATGGTGTATATATCCTATGTTTATACACTAGTGTATACTAGGTATATACACTGGTGTATATATTAGGACTATACACCAATGTATATACCTAGTATATACACTAGTGTATATAATTAGTGTGTACACCAATTCTCCCTCTTAACCATGTTTAGTCCTCACAACCCATTTACATTACAAAAAACTACTCATGGCACCTGCAATACACTTGGATGGTAAAGAACCCCAACTATGGCCTTGATAACCATTCATAGTGTGGGCTCAAAACATATTATTAATTATGGCTTGTGTTTTGGTTTAATGTTGGCACTTGTCTCTCTCTAGTAGGATAAATACCTTACAAAGGTCCCATGTGGTGGTTTGAAGAGGCATATCATGCTATATCTTGAGAAGCTTCATGGGTTGTAGGTCTTTCTCATGGAACTTTTGAATGAGAAGCCACATTTAGATACAATGTCTCTTATTTTTCTTGCCTAACCTTTGTTAGGCATTGATACCCATTATTCGTTCACAACTTACCTAGTCATGGTTCCCAAATCCAACTTGGAGGTTAATGATGCCCTATAGTGGTCATTATATGTAGTGGTTTAATGACTATGTCATGGTTATTGAGACTAAGAACCAACATTTGGAGTTGGATTCTAATGTTTCCCTTCCTTGACTATGATCGATGACCAGAGACCCATCCATGATGCTTGAGACCTTATGCTTGAGGCGTTATGTATACACTAGTGTATATACTATTTATATACTAGTTACATGCACTAGTGTATATATACTATACGTACCCTCTAACTAGTGTATTATATTCTAATGCATATACATTAGTGTATATTATAAACCGTATATGTACATTAATGTATACATACCATACGTACACTCTAACTAGTGTATTATATTCTAGTGCATATACATTAGTGTATATTCTAAATTATATGCACGAGTGCATACCCTAGATATATATATTGGTGTATATATTGTACTATAGAATAGACATATAAACTAGTTTCATTGAAGTTCTAATAGACATATACACTAGTTTCGTAGACATAACATGGGGTTTGACCATGATTTTTGTGGTTAACAAGGGACGTAGCTCTCCTTTGAGTTTGGAGTCACCCCCTATAGATATTTCACATTGATAAGGACAAATTCCATGGATACCTATTACAAATCGACTAGAGTACAAATAGAAAGGAAATTCTTATTATATGGATATGGATATGCCATGTATAATTACTCTCCATAAGGATAATATGGATAGGGTGTATAATTACTCTTCATACGTTGATCATATTCAACCATATGTTAGATTAAAGGAAATCTATCAATGAGATGGTTATGTTCGATTCACTAGTTTTGCATTTTTTTGTTGTTCCACAACCATGTTGAACACTAGTTCTAGTTGGTTTTCCATTCTTTTGTAAGTTCCTCCTCTGAGGCCAAAAATGATGGTCCCGAAATAAGTCAAACGAGGATGGAGCTGGCCTAAATACATGCTAACAAAGTACTAATGGGAATTTTACCCTGAATTACTATTATGAATATGTCTCAAGGATGATAGTAGGCTATATAAAATTGTAAACATGAAATCCATTTATCCCTACTAACCTAGACTTAATGAACAAGGCCCTTGAAACTTTAACTCTATAAATGACTTGGATTGAATCCAAGTGACTTGGAACTAATGCTTAATACTCTTCTAGTGCATTATTGTTTCCTTGGAAATATGTCTTCGTCTCCTGTGTAAACGTTATTGTTTTTTATTACCAAACAACAAATAATTTTCTTACAAATCTAGTAAGGATAGAATGTCGGTTTATAAAACAACTTCAGAGTGGTATGTTAGATCATCTTCTAGTGAAATTCTAAAAGTTTATAGGTGCAATATATACACTAGTGTATATAACTAGTATATAAACTAGTGTCTATACTGGTTTTATACACTAATGTATATATTGGTTATATACACTAGTGTATAATAAGTATATACATTGGTGTATATACTAGTGTATTTGTTGGTTATGTACACTAGGTATATGTACCTTTGTAACATCCATTGTCAATAATCCTAGAGGAATGTTGAATGGTCTATCAATTATTAATGATCCTTAATTTGACCACTCCAAATCAAAAAGTACAACTCCAATCAAAGTTCACCTTCACCCCAAAAATCCAACTAAATCCTGACCATTTCTTCGCCTTCACAAGACTATGTTTTAGTGGAGGTTAAAGTCATTTGAATTTTGAATGATTGATTTCTTTCCATCCATTTCTTATTTTCATGATGGAATAGTTGCAAATGGATAGAATCTTTCCATGCACCAAATTTAATTTCATGGACCCACAATCATCCCTTCATTTGAATATCAGTGCGAAAATTTGAGTTGTAGTTTGTCCAACCTCAATTACATTCAATTTATTTATTTCTACTAGTCTTTAATTAATTAAGTAGGTGACTTAAAGCAAGAAAAGAGAATCATAGAATTTAAGAAGGAAGTTTCAATAGAAAACAAGAGAGTATATGGTTTGGGTCATTGCCCAAGAGGAGGAGGGGAACAAAGAGAACCTAGTGGAGCGTAGAGAAGTGTGACCCAAGATCAAACTTTGTAAGGGTTATAAGTGTAAGAAAATGGTAGTATCCAAGCTATGGTTGAGATCAATTGGCCTAAAGAGTTGAATGTTTGATATAATGCTAAAAGCAGTGGAGGCCATAGCAATGTAAACTTAATTTGTATTTTCATTAGTAATACAAATTGTTGTTTGATGAAGAATCCCTTATCCTATATGTTTGAACCATATATGTGGTTTATGTGTCTAATTTTCAATATCATGTGCTATGTACTATGAAATATAGTGCCTACTTGTAGTTTGATAAAGTGATGAATAAGCTCAATGTCATCATAATCTATTTCCAATAAGGTCAACAAACATTACCACTACTTTAACACTTAGGTTGGTTAATTAGCATTAATACTACCACTTCAAACCACATCATATAAATGGGTGATAATGGTAATTCCATGAATATGTGTTACTCTTCTATAGGTATTTTTAGCAATTTTTTTTTTTAATTTTAAATTATAGAACATCTTCTTGCCTTTATACTTAAATTTGTTTCTAAACACTATATTTTTTATTTAATAGCTCAAATCTATGTTTTATTTGGACTATATCCTTAAAAAATGAAAAAATGTATAAGAGGATAACAACATGCTTTTATGGGCCATAATGTTTTTGGGATGAAATAATTTTTCTACTTATCAT
This sequence comes from Pseudotsuga menziesii, assembly GCA_001517045.1. NCBI lineage: Eukaryota > Viridiplantae > Streptophyta > Pinopsida > Pinales > Pinaceae > Pseudotsuga > Pseudotsuga menziesii. Next base: position 150,520 of record LPNX010118499.1, read on the forward strand.
AAACATATTCTACATAGAACATTAAGGAACCTATTTTTTAGTCATAAATAACGTTCTTAATTATTTTTTATTGAATTAGTTAAAAAAATTAATTGTTCTATTAACACCTTTTGTGTGAATAATTTTTTAATCTAATACTAATACCATAATGTTTTGGAAGCAAAACCCTGTTGAATTGAACTATAATTTTTTGCTAAAGAAATTTACAATAAAATTGTAACATTATGTTTTGGAAACAAAACATCCTTGAAGTGAACCATGAGTTTTGGCATATATATGTGAGAGAGAGAGAGAGAAAGAGAGAAAGAGAATAATAAAATAAAAATAGAAAATTGCAATGAAATTCTCTTTCTTTACATAAATACATATAAGGTGAAAGTATATTCAATGTTGAATTCAATAATTGATGATGTAATTTTTGTTTGTAGAATTTGTACAAGTATTTCTTTTAGTGAAGATAAAACTTTATAAAGATTGTACAAAGCTAGATCATTTACTCTTCTATTGAATAAGAACTTTAAATCAAAATCTTTATTGAAATTGGATATTTAAGTCAGAGTTTGTTTTGGAATTGGTGTTGAATTCAAAACTAACTAAAGAGATTATATCATCTTAATGGAAACTTCAAATTTATCCAAAAATTATAACACATATTTACAATTAAAAAAGGTTTATTCTAGCACACAACTATCATTTAAAAAATTCATTAATGGTATTTAATAGTCTTGAAGGTTATTGAAAATACTTTAAAAAATCCATTAATGGTATTTAATAATCTTGAAGGTTATTGAAAATACTTTAAGAAATTATATATTTAGATAGATGATGAAAATATGACATTTTGGTGTTGGGGTTTTAAAAAAGTTTATTTTTTACTTTAATTACACAACCATCTTTTAACTTTTTACATTAAAAAAATTGATAATAGCATTTAATAGTTATTCAAGTGATTGAAAATACTTTAAGCAATTACATCTTTAGACAAATTATGAGAATATGATATTTTGATGTTGGTTTTCTCAACATGAATGTGTTTCTTTGTCTTAAACAACATTTTCAAAAATGGAGTTTTCTATGTTGTGAAGTAAAATTTTCAAAACTAGAGTTTCCATTGTTATAGAAGATATAGTTTTCTTTGCATTTTTTTTTTTTAGAAAAAAAATTCAAAAATACATAAATTAATTTAAAATATAATAGTTTACCAAAATACATTTTATATTGAATTCCTCAATCTTAGTATTTAATATTAATAAACTAAAATGCCACCTAAATAAACATCAATAAACCACAAATTAATATTACATACTACAATTACTAATTATCATGTATAATTTTTTAAAAGAATATTATAAGAATTCTTATAAAGAATCATTACAAGATTCAAGTAAACATATTTAAATAAGTATAAAACATTTATTTAAAATATTAAATAACACAAATTCATTTTTTCTTATCTAAAACAATATTCTATATAAAATTAGAACATATTTATATCAATTTGATATATAATTATATTATTATATTTAATTTGATATATAATTATATTATTATATTTAAAATTAAAATATGTTAATATATATTTATATTAATATAGTGAATTTTTCTTTAATCATATAAAATTTAGCAACTAATTTGTATATATTTTATAGTTAGAATAATTTTATTTAGAAAAAATAATAATAATATTAATATGAGTTATATAAATTTTAATATATTAAAATTATAGTTTTCACTTAAAATGATTACAAACCTTTACATTTATACACACAAACATGGACTTCTCATTTATTTATAGTGATATTAAAAAAATACTACATAAATTTAAATATCTTTACCAATACCAATTACAATGAACATTATGGAAGTGGAAACTAATAACTAGTTCTTAAAACCAATCAAATAATTTGTTTGAAATACATTTATTTTATAATGAAGAATGGAATTCTTTTGGAGAAATCAAACTGTAAGTTTTTGCACTAAAGAGAACTATTTCTTTGGATTTGTGATAAAAGATTTTTCTTGGGTAGATCAATATTAAATGAAACAATGTCCAAGTATTGTTACTTCGACATTTTTCATTCTATCTAACTTATAATACATTTTGAAAGCTAAAGCTTAAAATAGATTATGCTGCAAGTGGGTTGAGTTTTAGAAATAGTGTAAAAAATTTGGGGCTCACATTCATCATTTAGTTATTTTTTTTTAAAGAAAATGACTAATATTTTCCTAATTTACTCTTAAATCATTTCAGTGGCTTTTGAACCTTAAGCCAGCCAAAAATGAAGAGTTATTATTCATTATTTAGCTAATTTGTCAAGTGTTTTTCTAAAAATATGAGTTAATATTTATCTAATTTACTATCAAATCTTTTTATAGATAATTAAGTTTCAAGGAAACTAACAAATTCAAAGAATAATATTTACATGGAACAAAAATAAATCCCAAAGGCTTGTAAATATTCTTCAAATATACTATAAAAGAAATCAAGGGCTAAAACGTTATGGGTTAGTATTCAACTAATTTAGTAGGATCAAATCATTATGGATGGTTAAACTTGAAGAAAGTAAACAAATTTAAAAGGTTAATATTTATTTTTTTTAGAAAAATTAAATTCCAAAAATTTTGGAAATCTTTTTTCAAATCTATTATTAAAAAAAAATCAAATATTAATATTTAACTTTTAACAAACAAACAAAAATCTCAAAAAAAAATTATCCTTCTCCAAATGTAATATCAAATAATTTATTGAAAATTGATCTAACTTCATAAATAAATTTACTAATTAGAAAAATCTCTCTTATTAAAAATCATAAATTGTTACCAAAGTTTTTGCACTTACAAATTTTCAGTGTTCTTCCTGCAAAGAAAAAATGCTAAAAAATGCTATTATTCTTTCTATATTGGACTGTCAAATAACAAGCTTCATAGTACTTCGACGACCCAGTCAGAATCCGGCAATAACAAGCTTCATATAACAACTGGTTCTTTGCTGCTGTTCTTGAAGTTGTTCATGGAGCCAGCAATCAAAGGGCTCTGCAAGATTGAAAATCAGATCAGCAGACTCGGAGGGAATTGCGGCAATTCATTTCAAAATTCAAATTCAAATTTGAGTGAAATTCAGACTTGCCGGAAAGTTTTTGGCTGCGCACAGAGAGTTGAGGTCGGAAAGTGTCCCATCAAAGCCCTGGCAGCATTAAACACTCTGGTGCCGGGTGCATATTGGTTGCCGTCATATCTCCCTTTCTATGAGAGCAACAAATTCTCTGACAGGCATGTCATGATTTGTAAATGTTTATGTCCAAACTTTCGTACCCTGCTTCTATGACCCACTTTTCGAGCTTGTGGTGACCCACAATCCCTATGACCCACGTTTCGAGATTGTGGTAACCCACAATCAGGGATCAAATTTGAAGGGCAGGTCCATTTCACTTTGAAGGGCGGTGAGAAATTGAACCCTTTAATGTTGACATCCAAAAATAAATTAGTCTTTTCATTTGAAAATGTAAGTGTATAACAAAATTTCATTAATTATTAAAAACAGTTCATATAAAAAAATGGCAATAAGAAGAAATCCCAAGTGATTCAACATTTACATGGAATTAGTGAGGTAAACCATGTACATGATAATTCATCATGTCCAAATTCTTTTTATGGGGGATTACTCAAGAGTTAGAATAGAGGAGGAGATACTAAAATAAAGGTTGAGAATGAAGAACATGTAGGGGTGATGGAAGATGAGATTGGGAAAAAACCCATTTAGAAAGAGATTGGTGCACTTGTTTTGTTAATGTGAACATAGCGATAACACTTAGGATTATTGGTTTTTTGTATTGCATTGTTATCTGGCATATTTATTTTGTGAAGGGTGCTAAAGCTTATTTGTGTCTAGAATTGTCTTGAAAAGAGCTCCACTACTAGAAGTGCTATGTTACAAGGCCAAAAGAGACAAAGCATTAGATTCCAAACATTAATAACAAAAACTAAAAAGATGATTTTTGTTGAGTGCCAACGTATCCACCTAAAACTAGTGTACTTATAGCATTGTACATCCCATGGAGATTTAAAATTGTTGATCTTGTTGTGACCACTCGATCATTACCATAACCAATGGTTTAAAGAAACAACATAAAAGTAAAAAAAATAGAAGAATAATTTTTTCCATGACATTTTACCTTACCTATTTTGAAATAAACTTTTCTACATGCTATTAGAATCATTGTATTATTATCTTTCCAACTAAAAACGTAAGTTTTCTCCAATCCACATTTCCATTAACAACAAAAAAAAGTTACAAATTCCATCACAAAGCTAATTGATATGTTTGACCATATGGACCCAGTTCATGAGTAACTAGCCATTCAATTTCAAACTCCACTTAATCCCTAAGCATCCTCTTCACCATAATAAACCTAAGTATTATAACACTTGAAAATTTATCCTTCAAACTTTAGTCTTGAGTCTACTAACATCTATATGTCAAATGAGAGGGATTGATAGGGATTCCCATTTCTCTTTTCAAAAATCGGTGCATATAATTATTATTTAAACATATTGAAAAAGCATCAGTCAAACTTCATTGTGGATCTTACTAGTATGTGGATATCACACAAGAAGAAGTTTGAGAGGGCTTCCACAGTTATCTTTTCAAAATTCCATCTTATATTTATGTGAAAAGGTTAGACAAAAGCACAAGGACTATTATATATACTGTAATCTCTTTATGAACCTTACATGATTCAAAAATGGCATTTTGACAAAAAAACATATTTACAATCTCTTCTCTTAAATTATGGGTAGATAGGTTTGAGGAGTGGTATCCAAGGTAATTGTAAACTCCATTTGATATGTCAACATTGCAAACCTTTATCAAGGTTCATCATCAAGACAATGAGTCTAGTTGAGTAAGTGATAAAGATTCATTAATATATCTTTAACAACACATTTCAAGAGAAAACTAGGAAATTGATAATGTTGACTATATAACTAAGACCAAATCCAAACCTTAAAAATGTTAAGTTGTATAATAAGGAAGTCTAAGTTGTGATTAAACAAACACCATAAATTGCTACAATGATTCTAAACTTAGAATAGAATAAAAATATAAATTAAATTTATTAATATTAAATATTTTTCTTAATGAATAAATTGTGAATTACTTAATCTATTTTGTTGATAAACTATAGAACTAAATGTAATATATCTCATTTTAACGTAGAAATACTACAAATTTTTTATAAAAGAATAATTTAAGAGAATTTTTTAATAATTAGTGAATTATTCGGGAAGGAAATATTTATTGTAAAAAAGTAACCTAAATTTCCATATCTCATTTACTGTAGTATAACCTAAAAGGCATAATTCTAATAAGACTTTAAAGTTTAAAATTAATCTACAACTTAATCTTGTATTGCTATCTAATCTTTTTATAATAAAATTTAAAGTGGGTTTCATTAAAGAACAATGCAATAATTGAAGAGGGGCATTTTTTTAACAATGTAAATGAGGTCAATTATGGTAAAAAAAAAAATTGTTTAAACAATTCATCTCTTTGATTATTTTCATATTCAAAGGTAATTTTTTTTGTCTATTATAATTTATAGTTTATGGTTAATTTCGAATGCACACCAAAAGCATTGCCACCACCTAAATGTTTTAGGAGCAACAACTATTTATTCAACCTCCTAGATCCCAGAAGAGATGACTATAAAACGCACTCGATTATTATGTGGAAACCTATAATTCACATATCTGTGCCCCTCCCATGATTCACATTGGCAACCATTGGGGCATCTTTAGCCTTTCATGTCACGGAGTAAGATCTCATACAAATATGCAGACACGCACGCGGATACAACATTATCATTATTTTAGCTAATGCAAGTCCATACATATATAAAGTAGTCTCTACTCTCCTGGTCCCTGGAGCATATAGTTTATTGAACTTAGAAAAGGGACACATTTGTTGGGTTGGTGAAAACGTCGGTCGTTAGGTCATTGATAAAATAAGACATTGGAATTTGGAACGACCTTTGAATGGAGGATTGATTGCACCGGCGATGGCGGCTCTATTGGTCAAGTGTGATTTGGCCTACCTAAAGCAAAAACCCCATAATGTAATACCTAATGCTTTTAGGAAGAATTTTTTTTATCAACCCTAAATTCAACAACTATGTTTAGAATTGAATCATGTCCTCCCCAGATGCTCAATTCAAAGTGATCAAACAAAAGGCTAAATTTTAGGTGGATTATGGATAGTCCCTCCAATGTATATCAAGTTTATCACCCAATTCGAAGTGATCGAACAAAAGCCTCAATTTTACAAACAAAAGCCTCAATTTTAGGTGGATTATGGATAGTCCCTCCAATCTATATCAAGTTTATCAGTCCTATCAGAAAGGTTTTAAGTATTTATTAGTCCACTATAAGTAAGAACTTAAAATTATCCAACAAATATCACTACAAGCCGGGTGTCTAGTGTCTACCATAGTCAACAAGGAAGACGAATCATAAACACACGTTTAGGAGGTTTGCGACTTTGAAATCATGTTCTTTGCTAACTCACTGCACTCCTAATCCCTCATTCATGAACGCCCGTTGATGGATTCCCTTGTTTAGATATATTGGTAGACAAAATTTTCTTCTTATTGCCATTATTAGAAGGATGACAGGAAAATAGAGGGGTCGGAGTCTACAACATTTATAGTGTTGGTTGTTAAATATTTTATCCTTTCAACCTTTGGATTTCATTAAGGAAATTGGAATAATTCAAACACTTGTATTCAAATATATTTTTTCTTTCAACCTAATGTTTACAATTCATGGCAAATAAAGAGCATTGACATATTTGGAACTCAAAAACCAGGCTCTTTCTACTTTCTCCTCCACCCAAATGAAGTTGTGATCCTAGCCTATGAAAAATATACATTATTTTGGTTCTGATTTCATTTATATACTAGTTTTTTTAAGGTTACATCTATTGAGTATTCGAGACTTAGTGTGGCGGACACGCGGTTGCATAATACATTGCAAATTTCAAACAACATTTTGGATGGAGAAATTTTAAACCCTTTATATTTATAGCACGAGAAGGAACTCCAACAAGCAACACATTTAACTTTTCTCCACAAATAAAATGTTACACAAGTACAAAATGTTGTACATACCTGTAAATTCATGACAACCAAGTCGACAGCTTAGTTCTGCAAAATCTTCTAGAGGAAATAGAAATTAGGGAGACACTGAAGCATGGAATTGGAGAGTTGAGAGTCCGAGACCCGACCTCTAACTGTCCTATACGTGTAAACCCAAGACAAATTTTTTTCTCCCACAGACTTCACCAATATCTTTAAGTTCGAGGATTCTCAATCCAACCTACCCAACGTTCTACCTTTGCTTCTCTTGCTCCTACCTGTGACGAAGGTGGCACATTCGAGTTGTCCACTGCAAAAGACAACGAGGAATTAGAATGTGCAGTCGTTTCCTTCTACAGAAAGACAATTAAAAGCAACTCCATCTCAATTCCCCAATATCCCGGTGCTCCTGAGCTGGTTTACCTTGCCCGAGGTAGGTGAATGCATGTTTGTGTATTTCACATTATTACAAAAAAATAATTTTATAATTGCTTCTACATAACATAGATATATATGTGCAGCTGAGGGAAAAATAGGTATTGTTTTCCTGAGGTGTCCAGAGACTTTCATAGATCATTCTTTGTTTTGAGGCCGCGGATCAGAGAGCCCACATGAGGAAGAGAAAGAAGAAGAAGAAGAGGACTTAAGTCAAAAGGTGAGTCGAGTGAGGTGGGGAGATGTAATAGAAATATTTGCAAAGACATCCCACTGGTGGTATAATGATGGCAACGTGCCTCTCCAAATCGTAGCCATTGCCGACACAAACAACCCTCATAATCAGATCAGGCACAGGAGTTATTGTGTAAGCATCCCGACAAATTAAGTAATGATAATCTTCAATTAGGTATAAGAAAAATTCTTTTGTTTCTTTTAAATCTAACTATATGCATATTGTACAACCCTTCTCTCTGGATGGCACTACTTTCTAGTTTCCTTTATCTCTGCTACCTAACCCTCTTCCTCCGATGAGACGGGCAAACTGAGTGATCTAGGTGGACCATGGGAGACTGAGTGTTGATTCAAATGATTTTGACCCCAATAAATGAATGGAAATTGGAATAAATCCTCGAATCCTGGACTAACTAGTATATGATATGATTCATGACCATAAACAAAAGGTGACGTGCTGCTAACCTACTACCAAAGATATGTCATCCCATCCCAGTCTTGTGGTGATCATATAAATGTTTGGCACTAGGTGAAACCCTGGTCTAGCAACTTACAGACCCATTGGAGCAGGTTAGGTTTGAATCCGGCAAAGATGCTCAATGCATTGTAAATTACAGCTTGTAAGTTGTAACCCAAAAAAAACACCATTACTTTTTCCTTACGGAGCCTACGTGACTTGGTGAACAAGAAGATGCAAGATGGAAAACTGAGTTGGTAGGCTGGCATTCTCTCATTCCAAGATCCTCATTCATGATCCGACTATTCAAGGGTACTTGGGAAGACACTAAGTCCTGACTCTTGCAAAATCCATTGAATCACAGATAACCCCAGGATGGGAAAATTTTGTAGCTGCCCTTCTGTTGTAAATTTACCTAGGCTTACTCAATTTCATTATTGAAGGGCTAGAACTGAAACTAAATTTTTTTTACATGGTAAAATTTCTTGTAGCCTTCTATAAAAGGTAAAATGTCCTTTGAAGGGCTATGAAGGCTTCAAATTTGAAGCCTGCCCACAATGCACATTGAAAGGAATGAAAATGGAAAACCCAGGAATGGGCTTCACTGAAAAATTTTGATGACCGATTCTTTGTCAGGAATCCCCGTGAAGCCCAGCTAAAAATTATACTAATTTTTAAGTTATTAAACCACTTTGGTGGAATGTACTTTTTTACATTTTTGGTGTGCTCGAGTTGAGGTAGGTGTTTTATTTCGGAATTTTGTTAGAATGATGATTTATTAAGAGTATCTAGAATTAGAATTAGTGGTTAGAAGCACTCTCTGTGATATTCCTCTAGCTACCTACTTGTTAGGATGGATATTGTAAATACTTTTCTTTGTGAATAAAGTTGTATTTTATCAATTTTTGTTTTTTAAAATAAAAAGTGTTAATCTTTTTTTAAAAGTTTGGTATTAAGTATATTTTACATTTATATAAAAGTATCTTAATATATACCTATGTTATTTTGTATTTATTTTATATATGAATTTTAATTTATTATTTATTTCAAATTTGATAGGCAAAATTTCATGGTAGATGTTTTGATCACTTAAATGAAAATACATAAAATTTAAATTTTATGTATATTAAAAAATTATATATTTTTCTTAAATATTAAATTACTTTATTTAATTGTAATAAAATAATAATTTTAATAATTTCCATATTTACATTTATTTTTAACTGTAAAAACAAATTTTCTAAAATCATTAAGTATCTAAACTACACATTATGAAATTAGTTTTTAAGAGATGAAAACCACCGGTATCATTCATCAAGTTTTTAGGCAATCTATCTTAGCTGCTAAAAAAAATCCCAAGAAAATAACCACTAACTTTATAACAAACTTGCCAAGAACTATAATCACTAACTTTATAACAAACTTGCCAAGAACTATAGGTTTGAAGCAAACTCATATTGTAAAATAATTTAAAATTTAATTATTTTGCAGCAAACTCTAATTTTAAAATACTTTAAAATTTAATTATTTTGCAAAAAAATTCATCAATATATCAAAGCAAGAATAAACTGATCTTATTGTATGCATGGATAGTAATTTTGTACACAATGATTCTTTGCCTTAGATATTATTGTATGCATGATTTATGGATAGAAATTTTGTACACAATGATTTTTTGTATTTTCAATTATGATGGGAAAACTATATTGAAAAGATTAGGTTACAAATTTTTTGTATATCAAACTTGAATCCAAGAATTATATAGGCCAGTAACAACTATATTAATAAGATTAATATATTCGGAATACCTTGACATGTATATATTTGAATCATTAATAGTTATATAATAATTAATGAAATATTGGAATACTCAAACATGTATATATTTGAAGTATTAATAGTTAATTGAATATAATTACAATTAAAGTTGAAGTTAAGCTAATATTTGTAAAATCATTGAAATTAAGCTAATAGTCAATTTTAAAGTTAATATATAAGCTATTGGGTTCAAGTTAAAGTCATGATTGGAATTGAAGTTAAGCTAAACTTGTATCATCATTGGAGTTTTAATTGCAAGTTGAAGTTTATTTTTCCAACCATCACCAATAGTTGAAGTTGAAGTTAGTAAAAGTCATGATTGGAGTTGACAATAAGTTAATAGTTGTATCATAGATAGAGTTAAGCTCATAGTTGTATCTATTAATCAAATAATTGAAATTGAAGTTTAATTTTTCCAACTATCACCAACCGTACTTATCATATGTTAACTAAACTATTTTTTATTATTTTGAAATTATTAATTATAAATTTTGGGCAACACTCATAAAATCAATCTGGCCATTACAATTGTCTCATTATAAGCATAGATGGTAGTCCACCCTAAAATTCTATAAACATAGATGGTAGTCCACCTTAAAATTCTAGGATATTGGTGTAACAATATACTCAATTTTGTTTATTTCATTATATTTAAAACTTCATATCTAAAAGAACTCTCAATTTTTTTAATAAAAATAATAATTTCACTATATTCAAAACTTTATATTTAAAAGAACTCTTAGTTTTTCCTAATAAGAAAAATAATTTCATTATATTCAAAACTTCATATCTAAAATAACTTTCAATTTTTTTAATAAGAAAAGAACTATTTAGTATCTCATAGAATTCTTGCTAGATCATAAAGGTTCACTAGTAAAACCAGTCCACATGACATAATACAACACTTTTTCATTTGAAAAAAAGACAAGCTTGAGAGTATTACTGTTCACTGAACATAACATTTAAAAGTTTCATAACTTATGCAAAATGCTAGCCCTACAAACCTAAGGCCACCAAACGTTGTTAGATTCAAAGGCTGAGAGAAACTATATAAATGATCCTTCCGACCTGCCAAGCCGCCCACGTAATAAAACTTTCTTGGTTGATCTTCACTTTGTGTTGCACAAATATATTTGCATTTCCCTGTCAACCATCATTACCCACTCGCTGGTGGCAATATAACTTGTTGCGTTATGGGATGCATATATCATGAATTTCACACTATTCTGTAGCGCCTTGGCCTTCATTTAACACCACTTTCCCATGCCATCCAATTAAATAAAGAGATGCTGGATAATTTCTGCAGCAACCCTCTGGCAGTGCAATTTTTGTCCAAGTGCTCTCTGCAATAGTGAATGCTACCATGAATTAGATTTCATTCCATTGGATTACACAGTAAAAGTTTCCTTTAGAATAGAGACCTTTGCCATGAGGTTGAATGAAGGTGAGAGCTTTCATGGAAACCCTACTCAAAGCATTGGACTGTGATTCATAAATTCTCAACACCATTGAATTCCCAGTTCCTCGTGGGAGCTTCTCCACATTATTTTCACCAAGCAGGACAGTGCAACGACTCGAGGTAGATTTGAAAACAAATTAGTGAAAAGATGTTTCCCTGGTTAGAGGAGTTGTAGGTTGTGGTGTGTGGCAACTAGTAACAACACGAAACAAAGGAATATGGAAAAATATTCACTATAGTCATATTTAGGGAAGCTATTGGATTTTAAGCGGATCCATTTGAAGGGGTTTCTATTTTGGAAGTTGTTAGGTGTCAACCAAATGTCAAGGATTATTTTAGGATCTACTTCTAAGGGATAGGTTTGGGGTCAGATGTCGTCCAAGTGTGAAGCCAGGGAGGCTACTCGCCTTCTATGTGGAGTGATCTACAAACATAGTAGTGCATGTAGCTTCCCTCCTCCCCATATCTCGAGTTCATAGCATCAAGATGATTATGGTTATGTCCTATGGAATAGGGTATGCCCCCCTCCCCAGGAATGGGGACTTGCTTAGATCTGTCCATTTTTTCCCTCTCATCAAGTAATATCGGTGTTTCCTCTCAATGGGTCGCCTCTCAAGGTTTTGGTCATCTTGAAGGATTTTATGTTGAGAGTATCCCCTTGTATCTCTTCTGGCTGAAATCTATTTCAAGTTAAATGAGATCCCCCTTTCTTCAAGGCCGATCTCATCTCTTCTTTTTTCTTCTTATAGGGGAAGGTTAGTTGGGCCACTAGAGGACATTTCTTAGTGGTTTCATCAATTCGTTCCTAGCAGCTTATGATTTCAATGGGGAGTGGTTTGCAAGGGGAAGTAGGGGATTAGCTGATCCAGATTTATGCAAGAACGCAATAGAATACACAAATAACCATAGAAACAAATATGCAACATAAATAACACTTCATTTCATTAATCAAAGAATTGAAACTTGTTTACATACAGAATGGAAATAAACTAGCTAGAGTGTTGGTAGCTTATCTCTAAGAAGATATGTGGCGGATACATGCCTATGAACTCCCTGTTACAATGAGGCTCAAAGGCCTATATATTATTGAGAAACAATGGAAACCCTACACATCCAAAAAACTAACCCTAGGAGGTGAAACACCAGAATGTGGGCCCCGTTGGGTAACTTGGTACATCAATTTCCTGGGGTCGTAACTTTGGCATACTACCTCTGTTTGACGCGCATGATACATCGTTAGAAATATCTATTGAAGGACTACATCCATAAATAAAAAAATATGAATTCCGAAATGGACTCGTATTTTCCCGACCATTTGATGCCAAAAAAATGTCGTTTAGGGCCTCAAAACGGCTCCGAAAGTTTAGGACCCGAAAACGACCAAAAATAGTAAATTGTGCTACAATTAAGGAAACTGGAAAACTAAAAGAAACAATGGTGGGGGTCCAAGTGGAATAGATGGGTGGCCAATAATATCCTCCTGGATCATTCCTCCCCCCTTAGGAAGCAATGGTCCCCATTGCATTGAGTTCCTCCATGAGATGAGGAAACTTCTGCTAAACTTGGTCTTTGGTGAGCCACTTTCCCTGGTGAAGGAGTTGGACTGCTTTGACAACTCGATATGGCTGGATCTTCTGCTAGTAGGTGTTCTTGGTCTGTGTTTCCATAATTCGATCAGTTGTGGCTTCTTCCATGCAGTTGGGGTTTAACTCTGTTGGTGTGAGTTGTTCTGCCATGTCTGATGTGTCCACTAGAGGTGGAAAGTAGGGCCGAAGGCGGTCCACATTGAACACTCGATGCAAACCAAGGAATGGTGGAATACTGAGCTCGAAGGCATTATCCCCGACAGCCTTGGTGATGGTGTATGGCCCATATCGGAGAGGGTGAATCTTGCAGTGGGGTCCAACGAGGCGCTCCTTCTGCAAATGTATCCGCACTTTGTCGCCCACTTAGAAGTTTTGTTGCACTCGATGTTGATCATGTCGCTGCTTGTACTTAGCATTGGATCTATCCAATATATCATGAACCTATTGGCGAATGTGCTGAATGTGCTCAATGAAGCTACTCGCCTTAGAAACTTCAGACTAGACATCAGCTAAATCAGCCTGAGTAGCTGCAAATGGCATGGCTACGTCAATGGGACATAATGGCTAGAATCCCAAGCCCAACTGAAAGGGGTTGTGGTCGGTTGAGCTGTGGAGGGCCCGGTTATAGCTATGTTGTACACATGGAAGGCTCTCATCCCATGTGCATGGATGCTTTGAGTTGTACATGTGCAAAATGTGTACAATCATCTGGTTGACGACCTCTATCTGGCCATCAGTTTGGGGATGGAAAGCTGTGGACTTTGTGAGCTTGGTGTCTAGCATTGACCATAGGCTAGACCAAAATGTACTAAGGAACCTGCTGTCCTGATCTAAGATTATAGATTTTGGGATCCCAAAGTGTACCCACACTCGTTCAAAGAAGAGTTTAGTAGTGAATTTTGTTGTGATATTCTTCTTGCAGGCCGCCATTATGGCCATCTTTGAGAATCTGTCGACGACCATGAACACACAGTCGTTGCCATGCTTAGTAGAAGGAAGGCCCGACATGTAATCCATGGAGATGGATTCCCAAGGTCGACTAGGGATAGGAAATGGAGTATAGAGGCCTTGCTTCTTGATGGATGGTTTGGAAATGGCGTAGGAAGTGTAGGATCATATGTACTTCACGACGTCCTATTGAAGGTTCGACCAATAGAATTACTTCTGCAGTACTGCCACTGTTTTCTCAACCCCAAAATGCCCAGTGACCTGACTGTAGTGCGCTTCCAAAATCATCTTGGCACACTCGCTTGAAGGAACACAAAGGTGTCCCATGTGACATAGTAGTGCATCCTAGGGGTGAAAATTTGGAACTTGGTTTCCCTCCAAGAGCGTCCTATATGTGTGGCTAAATTATGGATCGCTCTTGTAGAGAAGCAGCCAATCAGAGGTCTCATGCCCACAAGAGTTGAGTACGGTTGTTATCGCCATGATTGGTGGTCAGCTGAGGCAGTCTGCAACATTATTGGTGCTTCCCTTCTTGTACTTGATATTCAAATGAAACTATTGTAGATATGTGGACCACTTTTGATGGCGATCGTTTTGTAACTTCCCTTGTGTCTGTATGAACTGTAGGGTTCGATGGCCTGTGTGGATGATCGTTTCCTTCACCAAAATGTAATGCTTCCATTGTCGAAAAGCCTTTACAATGGAATACATCTCTTTGTCATAAGTGGGATATTTGCAGACTATGTCAGACAGTGTCTCATTGTGATATGCCACTGGATTCCCTTATTGAGTAAGGACTGGCCCAATAGCATAGTTAGAGGCGTCTGTCTCGATTTCAAATGGTTGTTGCAAGTCTGGTAATGTGGGCATTGGGGCACAACAGAGGTGATGTTTCAATTCTGCAAATGCCTTTTGTTGAGTTTCTAACCAGAAGAATTTTTCTTTTGCTCCTCCCTTTGTGACTTGACTCAAGGGCCAAGTGATATGAGAGAATCCCAACAAAATCCTACGGTAGAAATTAGCAAGACCCAGAAAGCTGCGAAGCTCTGTTAGAGTATTTGGGGCTGGCCAATCCTGAATGACTTGGATCTTGGTTGGATCCACATGTACCCCATACTCATCAATAATGTATCCCAGATACTAAATTTGGGTCATGCCAAAAGTGCACTTGTCTAAATTGGCACACAACTTGTGTTGCCGGAATGTTTGGAGGACCTGTCGGATGTGGTGGAGGTGCTCTTCCCAAGTCTGGTTGAATATCAGGATGTCATCTAAGTACACTACTAAAAATGAGTTGGTTAATGGCCACAAGATGTCATCCATCAGTATCATGAAGGTTGAAGGAGCATTTGTCAGCCCAAAAGGCATGACCAACCATTCGAAAAGGCCCTCCTTGGCTTTGAAGGCAGTCTTCCACACATCGGTCGATTCGATCGGTACTTGGTGATACTCAGACTTTAAGTCGATCTTGCTAAAATATTTATCCCCTTTAAGCTAGTCCAGGAGGTCATCAATCCGTGGGATCGGGTACCTATTGCGGACAGTGATCTTCTTTAACCCCGATAGTCAATACAAAGTCTCCAAGTCCCATCCTTCTTCTGTACCAACACGATCGGGCTCCCACAGGGTGATGAACTTGGCCGGATGTGACCCTTCTGCAGCAGCTCTTGAATTTTCCTCTTGATTTCATCATTCTACAGAACAAAGCGTTGATAGATCTGTCCATTGGGAAACAACGCACCTAGGGTTAGATCGATGGGGTGTTTGACTTGATAGTGCAGAGGCACCCCTGTGGGTGAGGTGACTGTGTCCCAGTACTCCTCCACGACCTTGTCCATTTGTTGTTGTCATGTGGATGGGCCCTGTCTGGAGGTCGTGGCGACGATCTTCTTCTTGCCCTAAGGGTGTATTATCAAGAAAATAAATTTCCCTGTTTTGGAAATGAGCTTACTGCTTGTTTTCCAGTAACCAAAGAGATAGCGACAGGAGGTGGTACCTCTGGTATCCTGTACAACTTCTTTCCCAATGTAATAATAACAGCATGAGGTCGGGACTCATACAAAGCATGTTACTTCCATAAGTATGGTTGGCCCAATAATACATCACAAACATCAAGAGGAGCAATATCACATAATACCTCATCAATGAAGGGCTTGATGCTGTAGGGAAGGCGGCACTATTGGCTGATGCAGAGATCCCATCCTTGGTGAAGCCACCTAGTGGTGTACGGCTGCAGGTGTGCTGTGGTCAGCAAGCGCAATCGCTTCATGACCTCTGCTGAAATGAGGTTCTTTTGGCTCCCACTGTCGACAATGAATTGTAGTGGGGAACACTTTACCCACATCTGGGAGTGGAAAAGATGCTCCTCCTCCTCTGAATCGTCTGGTTCTTCCTTTTGGATTTTCGTGGTGGTAACAGTGGCGTTGGGCTCTGGATCGATAATCTTCTTCCCTTTGTCATTCCCCTTCTCGGGTTCTGATTCAGTGTTAGAGTATGCATCTGATTCGGAATCCTTTTATCTCGACCACTAGTGACTGTATGGCCTGACACTCACTGGTGTTGTGAGTGGTGCTCTTATGGAACTCGCACCACTTTCTCACTTCCTTCTTTGGATTCGTAGTGTTTTTCTTTGCTTGTGGCTTTGGTAAGTTGTCTTGAGTCGCCATGCCTTGGCTGTGTCCTTGGTTCTGGGGTTTGGGGGCACCTTTCTCTTGCTTCTGATTCGCAGATCCAAAGTCTCGCTTTTTCTGTTTGAATTTTTGCTCAATTTTGGAAGCATACCGGTATGTCATACCAAGAGAGGAGATGTCAAGGAACTCCATTTCAACTAAATGTATCTATGCAGAAAACTACAGTACTTTAGCACCAAATGTTTCTCTGAGTCTTTGATACCCAACTTGGTGCCCAAGGTATGGAACAAATTCGTCATCTCAAGCATATCTTGATCTCTTTGTTGCTGCACCATAGTCCATTGTATGTACTTGTCCTCATAGATCCCCATGGGATAATATTTTCCCTTATGGCATATTGGAATAAATTCCAAGTGGGTACGACCGAGAATAGAGAGGTTTCCTACTTGTCCTTTCTCTTACAGTAGGTTTTCCACCAGTTTTTGACATGGGGGGTAGCTTTGAGCAGTGAAAAAGTAATCTTTTCCCGGTCGAAAAAGTCATGAACTGAGAAATATCCTTCTAATAGATTCAACCATCTATCTACGGCGTCTGTATCTATTCGACCATCAAATATGGGAATTTCGAAGTTTACTTGTACCTTAAAAGGGGTTGCATCTCCAAAGTGGCTGCTAGATGCATATGCGTCGCCAGTGGGAAGTCGTTGAAGGATCTGGGTGAAGTTATCCATCATCGCGTTCCTTTGTTTTTCAAGGGCCTCCTCGAGCAACTTTTTAATAGGATCTTCTATGCCCTCGTCTTTCTTTTCATCCCCCATGGGAGGCTGGTCTTGCAAAGGTTCAACCAGATCGAGCCCTAACTCTTTATACCCTACCCTCGTTGGGGACATGTAAAGAAGGATCGAGAAAGAGCAGATTGCTCTGATACCACTAATTCAGATTTATGCAGGAACGCAATAGAATAAACAAATAACCATAGAAACAAATATGCAACAAAAATAACACTTCATTTCATTAATCAAAGAACTGAAACTTGTTTACATATAGAATGGAAATAAACTAGCTAGAATGTTGGTAGATTATCTCTGAGAAGAGATGTGGTGGCTACATGCCTCTGAACTCCCTATTACAATGAGGCTCGAAGGCCTATATATGATTGAGAAACAATGGAAACCCTACACATCCAAAAACCTAACCCTAGGAGATGAAGCGCCATAATGTGGGCCCCGTTGGGTAACTTGGTATATCAATTTCTCGGGGTCGTAACTTTCGCATACTACCTCCGTTTGACGCGCATGATACATCATTAGAAAGATCTATTCAAGGACTACATCCATGAATGAAAAACATTGAGTTTAGAATGAACTCATCTTTTCCTGATCATTCGATGCTGAAAAAACGTCGTTTAGGGCCTCAAAACGACTCCGAAAGTTTAGGACCCGAAAACAGCCAAAAATAGTAAATTTTGCTCCAATTAAGGAAACTGAAAAACTGAAAGAAACAATGGTGGGGGTCTAAGTGGGATAGGTGGGTGGCCATCAATATCCTCCTGGATCATTAGTTCATAGAAATAAATGTTAGGATGGGAAGGCAATTGTAACTGGGGTGGTTTTGACTTAGAAAGGAAGTCCACTAGGTCAACGTTGAATGAATACGTGTATTAAATCTTGAGGGAATCCTGTTGACCTAGTGTTGGGGGTGGATATCCAACTCAATAGTATGATGGAAACAACCGAGACGATAGTTGTTGCTAGAGTTGGGGGAATATGGTTTGGGGCAAACCTGCTCAAGGGATGTGTTTTCCCTGAAGTCTGCTAAATAGACTACAGGACAATAGTGTTCAAGCACCTCAACAATTAAAGATAATTTTTTTTAGGGTTTTTGGATAACAATGTAAAATCAAATAATGGAAAGATAGGTACAGAGAACAAAAAAATCTGAAAACTTCAGATGATACATGTATAAGGATAAAAATCTGTAAAGGAATGACAGAACAACGTTATAATATTAGCAGATAGGTTTTAAAAACATATGAATACAAAGATAAGACAGACAGTTCATCAGTGCATCAGATGTAAAAGTATTGGTGCCCAAAATAACATTTTAAACATCAATAAGCATAGATATTCACTTGCAAACAAGAAAATCTACATAGAAAACATCTACATAAATGAAAAAGTAAACAAGGGTTCAAATAGAACCAAGAATATACATACAATAAAAAATTTAAAACCTAGCTCCAAACAAATAATTTATCATTCACAAAGCAAGAAATCCTTACACAAGTAAAATATTTGTAGGACTGTACATTCTCCAAGCATCTCCGACTCCCATGTGTGTCTCCCCCTAAATTATCCTAATGCTTTACAATTTTTAAGATTAGTTAATTCTAGCAAAATGCTCTCTGAACTAACAAGTATTATTCCTAATCCAAATTGACTTCCTACTTCTTGTGAATTCTCCCAGGCACTTTGGCAGTAGATTCACACTTGGAACCCTCAATTAGCTTGTCATTCTTTTAATATTATGTGCGAAAAGAATTGCAACCTCTGGGAGTCCTCGTGGCATTAAGTGATGAATACTCTGCCTTTTATCAGTGTCTTGATTTCTTTTCAATCTCATCCTTTGCTAGAGTCTTCAGAAGTTGTTTCCCTACTAACAAGCTTGGTTTGGATGAGTGTAAGTCCAACAAAGTTCTTTTCATTTTTCTGCCCAGTATATATCAGAATAGGGTTGTAAATTACCCCCTCATGTGCTCATTGCAAGATCCCAAAGATTGAGTGTACCATCAATTGAAAATGAGACAAGATAGGTCGAATCAAGAAACTTGACATTACTCACAGTCTTGTTGTGGCTTTCCAAAATGTACCATGGTGTTTTTATATTCAGAAGATCATAACAATATATCTTTTTATCTACAGATTCTAATGCAAGTAGCTAGGAAGAGTCTGGTGAAAATTGAGCAACGCAGACAATTGCATTCATGCCAATAATATCAATACTTCCTTCCTAATTAATATTCCAAATTTTCACATAGCCATCGTCGCCCCCACTTGCCAATCGTATTGGATAAGATTGTGAAAAATCAATAGACCAAACACGTTTATGATGCTCTTTGAAGTTCATAATAGCCTGGATTCTTATAATATCCTGCTAGAACCAGGGGGTTCCAATCCATGAACAACACGAATGTTTTTGTTCTTTGGATTCACAATCTTAACAATGATAATAGCTCTTACACCACAGACTGTAAAAAATGGAAAGGACTTGATACAATGATCCGTAGCAACCTGTTGAGTGAGCTTTTATTTTGGAACAATTTCATGCATACACTTGATCATATCCCGACATTCATTAGAAGAAAGATAAGAGGTGAGCCATGTAAGAAATTCATCAATCAGGTTCATTGGGATGCTGCACGTTCTTTTGCCGGCTGAATAATAGCTTTACCAATATCACTGTCTCGCTCATTTTGTACCAGGGCATGACTAGATCAGAGATTGAAGGTTTTTAATATGGAGTCTGAGATGGAAGAAGAATCATGGGCGACTATGGACAAGTAACGGACTTGACAAATTCTCAAACGCCCACGAAGAGCCTACATGTTTCCTTGCCGCATGAATATCCCAAATGCGTGCCAATCCATCTAATCCATAGGTCACAACTAATGAATCATCACAATGAAAATCAATCCTGTACACACTTCGGCTATGACCTTCTTGCAAGAGCAATTCAATTCCCATTTTAACACCCCACAATCTCCACGTCTTGTCCAAGCTAGTAGTCCCTAGGTACAAACCAGATGGGTGAAATGCAACATGAGCAAGACGATCCAAATGGATTTCATATGTTTTCATTAGAACTACTTCAGAATTCCTTAAAACAAAACCATAAAAATAAATCTGAATCTCACATTCATGAGTTCTCATATGAGTTCATTTAAACTCAAATACCATGAAAGGGTACCACTTTGGTGCTTAATGTGGAACCTCTGCAAGAGTTTTTGTTATCATTTGATCAACGGCATGAACAATATTTTTCAGTTCTTCCCATATCGCCTTATAGACCATCATTTGCCAATTTACATGAGACTGCCTCTCAAAGGCTAATAATATGGCATCAATGCTAACATGTTGACCAATTTCTGAAGAGGGGGTGCAAGGTAAGTGGCCCTTTTATATAAGCCCCAATCTCAAAACCTTAGCATCAAATGGAAGATAACATAAATCCTTTAATAACTCTGTACAATTTACTTTTCATAGGTCTGCCCTCACATGTCAAGTGTTTTCAATTCTTGTTTAAAGTGACTCTTCTTTTTACAGTGGAGAACAGGCTCCAGAGCCCCTGTATAGATTTCCATAAGAGCTTTTACCCATTTTTACTTTAGAAATCACTGATGTTGTAAAAATTGTAAAGGTAATAGGAAAACCCCAAAATATGATAAACTTCATAATTGTTTGGTAACCCTGCCCAAAAACATAACCTCGACAAATTGGCAGGCTACATGCATTTGAATAAATGACATGCGTCGCCAGCCTATTTTAAAACATAAGCAAAGCCTTATGAAATCTTAGATTTTGCATGAATTATGAACAAACTTTAAATAATTTATAGGAGCTTAGGATAAAAAAAACTAAATATTTGTAAATACATAAGACATTCAAAAAATAAATTCAAAACAATCCAAACTTTACGAAAAAGGAAAAATCAAAACCAAGGATAAAAAGGTTTAAGGTGAATAGTAGGCCTAGGAAAACTAACTTTCAAACCTAGGACAAACACTGGCTCCAACTGGGGGATGGAATTTCCCTGTGATTTGCCAAGAACTGTAGTTCTAGTGCCTTATTTTCTGTCAACAATTACTAATCCATTGGGTTATGGATTCATTTACCAAATCTCTGAAACTTTCTCAAACTCAGAGCACACACCTCCAAAATACTGCTACAAGCCAACACACTTAAAGAATATACATGCCCGTATAGAGAGCTTATTCTTCCGCCTACTCCTACCTCTAATCGGTAGAAACAAAATAATCACGTATAATCATACTTCCAGTGAAGCCATGATAGCATCCATCCCACTGTAACAACTTCTTGCATGTAGATAGAAATCAAAGAATAATTTATCATTCGAAGCAGAAAATTAATTTGCAAAGCATAATCTACTTTGATTTCAAATTCTAGAAGTCTAAAACCTTTTGAAAACTCTAAGTCCATGTAAATGGCCACCTGATCCTGAAAAACATGACAGAGTTTTAGCTGACATAGAAGACCATATGACTGATGTACAATTTTTGTTTCATTCAATAACCCATGAACATCACTTGTTTTGTTATGATCAAAGACCTCAAATTTTGAGTTCTTCTGAAATGTTTGTTCATGCATATAATTGATATATAGTATTTTCAAGTTCATTCTTTGCTTGTAAATAATATCCTTTTTTATGTTCCCTAAACTCATCATAAGTCAAGAATGGGAATTGAGTTCCTATATCAACATTAAGATGCTAAGGAGAAACAACTTCCTCTTCCTAAAAATGATCATAAGATAATGATAAAGCAGTGTTTGAAACACACTGATTATGATTAGCTAAAAAGGTGTAATTATCCAAGAAATCATTGACCACTGTATAATAAACATGGTTTGAAAACTGATTACAAACTTGATATGCATTGTCACATATCCATACCCCATTATCGTGCGGAATTAAAATTTTCATCGAGAACCTTCATTGTTCATCGAAACATAGGGCATGGTTGTGACCAAATCTCAACATTTCCAACATTGTCACACTCCCTCCTGGCCCCCATTGATCAGCCAACAACCTGTAGGGAGATATCTCAGAGGAGATCGGACGGCGGAGAGAAAACGCGACAAAAATCAACAATCACAATGACCCCGCAGACTTGATCCAAATCGACAGTTCAGAATTCGCCCGCAAAAATCAACGATGTGGAAAGACCGAGTTGTGGGGTCAGAAGGATTACGAAATCTCAATCTTTCTTTCCGCAACCTGCATCTCGCATCCCGCATCCCGCACTGGAGACAGATCAATGGCGGAGAATCATCCTGCGAAGATCGATGGTGCGAAAACTTTGACTTGCAGGAACAGACTCATCGAAACTCGCGACATCACGTTTCCGCATCCTGCATCCCACAAGTTGCAGAAGGGAAAGTTGTGGAAACCAAATTCTGTGAAACAACGTTCCGCATCCTACATCCCGCAAATCCTGTAGATTTGCGCAAAGGAGGAATTCTAAAAGGAAACTCGCATCTTCCACTGGATCCTTGGATCGATCAGCTCATTCAGGCCATTACTGATCTAGCCAATTCTACCCTGCAACTTAGTCCGAGATGCATTGATGGAAAAACATACATAATACCTATAATTACAGTTATTCAAGAACTATGCATCATTTCAACATAGCAACATGTTCACCATATTCCATCAAGAAATTTTCTAAGCAAGGAAATACAATTGCAGAGAATAACATAACAATATAGACAAGAACACTTATCTTTAAACAGAACTTGTCCCACTACCAGCTATGTCACTGCAACGTTCCTCCCAACCATAGGCTAGTGTGCTCCTTAGTCTCTCAGCAACACTGCCACCCCCGAGCTGGGCATGATTTCCTCAAGGAATAAGGGAACACCAGCAGACTCATACATAACCAAGGTGCAATAACACTCAGCCAGGCCAACACAGTTGGGTTTATCAGGCTATAGGGGAAAATATCCCCACAGATGGGTTTCACAGGCCACTTAGCCAAGCCATCTCACAGTTGGGTTTCACAGACTGAACACAGTCAAGCCAACATTTACCTTTAAGGACCAGTCAAGACAACATATGTGTTTCAAACTGTTCACATTCAAGCCATGTCACTGCTGGGTTTATCAAGCTACCTAGCCAATCCAACAATTGCAATTGGGTTTATCAGACTATCCAACCAAAGGCTACTTACAAGGTCAAGCACAACAAGACACATCCAAGTCAAAAGATGGGTTTATCAGACTATACATAGTCAAGCCATCTCATTGATGGGTTTATCAGGCTACCTAGCCGAGCCAACAATTGCAGTTGGGTTTATTAGGCTTCCAAGGCAATGGGTAGGAAGAAATGCTAAGCTGGTGAGCTCATCTATAGAGATAAGGACACCTGCACAAGACCTATCTGGCCTGGTTTCCCCACTACCTACACACCCAACACAAGGAAGTGTCCCCTTCTTTGCTACACAGTCCCTTAGGCTACACTTTCCCTTCCAGTTCTTTTCAATATGTGCACAGTAGGTTCACCAGCCACTCTTGTCTTATCATGAGGTTGCACACCAGTTTTATCAAGCACATTTGACATCTCTCCCATTCCTAAGTCTTGTACATAGCTCAAACCTGAACTAGGGTGCATAAGACAACAACCACAAGGAGACTTTTCAACACAAGCTTACTCTGGAACACGAGTAATAGGGTCTTATACACTCTGTAGTTTAAGATAACGTTGTAACACATCAATCACAGTCCTTCCCAAGGAAGACACTCACAAAACGTGGAGGATATACACAGGTAGGCTCTACTACTACCACAATTTCATTAAAAACACTCGCATAACGTGGAGGATATACACAGGAAGAGCTCTACTGCTCTTAGCTTCCTTGCGAATGGATAATAGAGCAATGGTCCAGGAGTGAATGAATGAACGAATGGATGGGTGCCTCCCCCCCCCCCCCCCCCCCCACCTGAAGCATCCCACATCCCTCAAAACATGAATGCGTGGGTCAACACTGGCATACGACTCTGGTGTTTTCTTGTCCATGCAAGCAAAACATGCCATTCCAGAACTGGGTGCTTTGCCCAATCCAAAATTGCTTATACTCTTCCTCTTTGAAGTAATAACTACCTGAACCACCTTCTAGCAGAGTAAATGGTTGAGAAGAAAAGACAAGAAACAGGGTGGTTGATAGTTATGATGGGTTCTCTCGTGACACATGGATTTTCCCCAAACTGGCTCAAGGTTAACATTCCCATCCCCCTTATCCTAAGGAAAATCATGCCCCCATCTCATTATTCGTTGCGTTGAAATAGCTGGCTGTGGGTTTTTCATTAATTTGCATATTTACATGATGTTTAAAAACATGTTTGACTTAGCACAGAAACCATAAGCATCACCATGATCGCCTATACACCAAACATTAATCAATGAAAAGGCCTTGGCCTTGAGCTCCTTGTCATGATTCGATATAGTATTACATAATATACATTAATGCAACGAGATAAAAAATGGGGTGTTACATTCCCCTCCCCCTTCAATAGCACTGTCCTCAATGCTTACAAAATTTGAACAAAAATGTTGTACTGGCATCACCTCAGTGCTCCGCAGATTCGAACAAAAATGGGTGTGCCAATCACATTGCATCCTCCATCTCCCATGTAGCCTCTTCAGGACCGTAGTGCTCCCACTGCACCTTTACCTGTCCTATGGCTTGGTTCCAGAGCATGGTGACCTTCCTGTCGAGGATGCGCATTGGCTCGATTCAGAACTCTCCCTCGGGTTCCACTTGAATCACATCCCAATTTATCTCATGGTTAGGGTCATGTATATATTTCTTAAGCGAAGAAACATGAAAAACATTATGAGCCCTAGTGCTAGCAGGAAATGCAAGTCTATATGCAACTATCCCTATTCTTTCAAGCACTTCAAATGGCCCACAGTATCTAGGTGACAACTTGGCACAAGTTCCAAGATTCAAGGAACTCTTCTTTTCCCTCACTCTGAGGTAAACATGATCCCCAACACTGAACTCTCTATTCACCCTATGCTTATCTGCATAGCTTTTCTATCTGTCCTGGGTTGCTTTTAGATTCTGCCTGATCTTTACAACCTCCTGCTCCATTTCCTTGAGCAATTCTGGACCAAGCACAACCCTGTTCACTGGATTATCCCAAGTCATGGGTGTTCTACAACTTATTCCATACAAAGCTTCATACGGACTCATCCCCAAGGATGCTTGCTGCCCGTTATTATAAGCAAACTCTACTAGGTGCAGATAATCTTCCCACTTGGTTGGTTTGTCCATCACATACATGCGAAGCATGACTTCCAACACTTGGTTAACTCTCTCTGTCTGCCCATCAGTATGAGGATGGTATGCAGTGCTGAAGTTCAACTTCATACCCAAATCCACAAACAACCCCTTCCAAAAATTGGAAGTGAACTTGAAATCTCTATCAGAGAATATTGCCTTAGGCAATCCATGCAATTTGAAAATCTCCTTCATGAAGATCTTTGCAATGTCATCAGTCTTATGCGTAGACTTAACCGGTATAAAATGCATTGTCTTCATCAACTTGTCCACCATAACCATGATGGAATCATGTTGTCTCCAGGTCATCAGTAATCCTGTAATAAAATCCATGGGAATAACTTCCCATTTCCATTCTAGAACTGACAAAGGCTGCAACAAACCTGCATGGTGTTGATGCTCAACCTTTACCTACTGACATTTCATGCACCTTGAAATGTATTCAGCTATGTCCTTTTTCATCCCTGGCCAAAAGTACCACTTCCCGGATGTAGCAATTGTCTTCTGATATCCTGGGTGACCAGAATATGGAGCTTGATGGATCTCATCCATAACAACTCTCCTCAAATATGCTACATTTGGAATGTAAATTCTGCCTTTATAAGTAAGAAGTCCATCTTCTTCCAACTTATATCCCTCATACTTATTCTCAAGACCTTGCTGCTGCAATTTGTCTTTTACTTGCACATACATTTAATCTCCAGTAGTATGATTAACAATCTGCTGCCTCAAAACTGATTAACAAGTACTAAGAGATGCCACGTGCATTTCTTGCACCTTTCTGTTGAGTGCATCAACTACCTTATTCTCTTTTCCTTTTATGTGCTTGATTTCAAAATCAAACTCACATAAAAACTCCAGCCATCTAGCTTGCCTAGCATTTAGAGTAGGCTAATCAAACAAATACTTTAGACCGCAATGGTCTGTCCTTAACTTGAATCTTCTTCCCATCAAGTAATGCCTCCACATCTTGAGAGCATGTACTATGGCATCGAGTTCTAGATCATGAGTAGCATAGTTCTTCTCATGCTCCTTCAACTTTCTTGAATCATAACATATAACGTGGTTGTCTTGCATAAGGACTCCTCCAAGCCCTTGACCACATGCATCAGTACACACCACAAAATCTTTCGCTGGGTCTGCCACTTTCAGAACCGGTTCACTGGTGAGAATATTCTTCAACCGCCGGAATCTTTCTTCACACCTTAATGTCCATTCAAACTTTACCCCCTTCTTTTGCAAAGAGATGATGGCATGTGCAACCTTGGAGAATCCTTTACTGAATCTCCTATATTATCTTGCAAGTCCCATAAAAGATCTCACATCTGTCACATTTCTTGGAGTAGGCCAATTCATAATGACTTCTATCTTTTCAGGGTCCACAAATATACCCTCCTCTGAGATAATGTGACCCAAATACTGAATTCTATATCTATATAAGTCACACTTGCTCAACTTTGCATACAATTGATGCTCCCTAAGAAACTGTAATGTCAATCTCAAATGCTCTTCATGTTCTTCCTCACTCTTAGAATAAACAAGAATGTCATCCAGGAAAAAAAGAACAAACTTGTAAAAATACCTACTGAAGACACTATGCATAAGGCACATAAATGTAGCTAGTGTATTTGTGAGACCAAATGGTACCACTACAAACTCATCATGTCCATACCTTGTTCTGAAGGTTGTCTTATGAATGTATTCATCCTTGATCCTCACCTAATGGTAACCCGACCTCAAGTCAATCTTGGAAAATACCTTTGCTCCTCTCATTTGATCAAAGAGGTAATCAATCCTAGGCAATGGATACTTGTTCTTTACTATGACTTTGTTCAACTGTCTATAATCAATACACAATTTGAGGTACCATCCTTCTTCTTTACAAATAGGACTGGTGCTCCCCACGAAGACACACTTGACCTGATATACTTCTTTTCCAACAGCTCTTGCAATTGCATTTTCAACTCTAGCATTTCTAGTGTTCTCATTCTGTAGGGTGTATTGGACACTGATGCTACTCCTGGCACAATTTCAATTGTGAAATCAATGTCCCTTTTTGGAGGAATCCCTGGAATCTCATCAGGAAACACATCCTTGAATTCCTACAACACACGGAAGTCCTCCAACCTAGGAGTTTCATTCTCTGGTGCCTCCAAAATATGAGTTGTATACAACTGGAAACCTTTCCTACATAACTTCTTTAGTTGCATTGCTGACACCTGCCTCACAAAAATCACCTTTGGAATGCCTTTCACAATCCTTGAGTTTCCTTCTTCATCCAAGCACTCAAAATCCTTGTTATAACAGTTAAGCTTTACTCCGTGAGCTTCTAGCCAATCCATTCCAATGAGAACATCATAGGAACCAAGGGGTAGAACATTCAAGTCTACATAGGTGACCAATCCATTCATAACCAATGGACATTTCTCCACCACTTCACTAACCTTTCTCTTAGTTCCAGTGGCTAGCTAAACTAACCAAGACTTTCTATGCTTTACTTTCTTAAAGGCGCATATCTCCACTACTCTAGGAGTAATGTAACTATGGGTAGAACTAGGGTCAACCAAGATAAAAACAGATTGCTCAACAATCTTACCTGCAACTTCAACCACAGTTGACTGGTGGTCCTCCAGTGCTGCATAAAAACTAGGGATGACCCTTACTACTTGACCCACTGTTTCTGCTGTGGATCTCTTGCTCTTTCTCCCACCACTCTAGCTGGCTGCTTTTCTGCTTGGAATGGCTCCCTCTGCTTATTCCTGAAGCTAGAGGGTTTGAAACCTTTCTTCCTTTGGTCCAAATTCTCATTCTTCTTGTCTTTCCATGACTTATGGTAATCAGGTTTCCCTTTGCTTTGCTCATAGCAATATTTAGCCTACCTAATCGCTTCTTCAAGAGTTCTAGGCTCATGAAACTCAATTTTGTCTTTGTAATATTGAGGTAATCCACTCAGGAAACGCTGAATTTTCACTTTTTCCTCTTTGATGTACCTGAGATACCTCAATAGTTCTAGGAACTTGTTCGCATACTCTTCCATGGTCTGTTGTCCCAATATTAGCTCATGGAATTCCTTGAACTGATCATCATAGTACCTGTCAGAGAGATATTTCTTCTTGAAATACTTCTGGAACCATTTCCACTTAAGTATCCTTTCATTGATCCTCCTTACTTGCTTGAAGTGCTCCCACCAGATGGATGCCCTTCCATTCAAATTGAATATGGAAACCCTTGCCTTCATATTCCCCGAATAATCCTGAACTTGGAAGTACTTCTTTATTCCAAGAATCCAAGCTTCAGCTTCTTGTCCAGTCTTCACCTTGCCATCAAACGTAGGAGGTTTAGCTTTCTTAAATTCATCTCAGGAACGATCCCTATAGGGCCTCTTCTTCTTTCCCCTATGAGAAGAAGTCCTTGAATCCCCACTTGATTCTTCTGACTCAGATGATCTACTAGCAATCCTCCTCCTTCTTTTGGTACTTCTCTTACTGCCTTTGGGTTTTACTGTACCCTGTCCAGAATTCATCTTTCTCTATAAGTCTGTCAAACTCTACAACATAGCAGCATTCAACTAATGCTGCTCTTCCTTAGCTTTAATCAGGCTTCTCATAGTGGCTGCAATGTTCGGCAACATCTCTTGGAATCTCCTTCCATTAGACTCTATGCCATCATTTCCAACTTGGACATTTTCTCCCATGGCATCTCGCACACACTCGTAAGAGTCCTGAGCATCATACCCGTCATGGGTTCTCATGGTTGCACCACAACTTACTCTTCCAAAATATACTATGACTCTGGAAAATGTGTTACCAACACCATTTGTTAGACACACAGTAATTCAAAATCAAAGCCCTTTACTTACTATTACCTGGCCTATCTAGGCCCAATGCTGCAACCGACAGCTCGGATACCACACTGTAGTGTAATACAAGTTGGTATCACAGAGTATTCTTGACATGTTTCCGGCCCATCCAAGCCCAATGTTGCAACCCGCACCTCTGATACCACAATGTCACGTACCCATACCCCATTATCATGCAGAATTAAAATTTTCATTGAGAACCTTCACTGTTCATCGAAACATAGGGCATGGTCATGGCCACATCCCAACATTTCCAACACTGTCACACTCCCTCCCGTCCCCCATTGATCAGCTAACAACCTGTAGGGATAGATCTCAGAGGTGATCAGACGGCGGAGAGAAAACGCGATGGAAATCAACGATCACAACGATCCCGCAGACTGGATCCAAATTGACGATTCAGAATTCACCTGCAAAAATCGATGGTGCGGAAATCCTAAGTTGCAGGGTTAGAAGGATTACGAAATCTCAATCTTGCTTTCCGCAACCCGCATCCCGCATCCTGCATCAGAGATATATCAAGGACGGAGAATCATCCCATGAAGATCGACAGTGCAGAAAGTTTGACTTGCAGGATCAGACTCATGCAAACTCATGACACCGCATTTCCGCATCCCGCATCCTGCATCCCGTATCTCGCATCCCGCAAGTTGCGGAAACCAAATTCTGCGAAACGACGTTCCGCATCCCGAATCCCACAAATCCTGCAGATTTGTGCAAAGGAGGAATTCTAACATGAAACTCCCATCTTTCACTGAATCCTTGGATCGATCAGCTCATTCAGGCCATTGCCGATCTGGCCAATTCTACCCTGCAACTTAGTCTGAGATACACTGATGGAAAAACATACATAATGCCTATAATTACAGTTATTCAAGAACCATGCATCATTTCAACATAGAAAAAATTTCACCATATTCCATCAAGCAATTTGCCAAGCAAGGAAATACAATTGTAGAGAATAACATAAGAATATAGACAAGAACACTTATCTTTGAACAGAACTTGTCCCGTAACTAGCTATGTCGCTGCAACGTTCCTCCCAACCATAGGCCAGTGTGCTCCTTAGTCTCTCAGCAACACTGCCACCCCCGAGTTGGGCATGATTTCCTCAAGGAATAAGGGAGCACTAGCAGACTCATACATAGCCAAGGTGCCATAACATTTAGCCAAGCCAACACAATTGGGTTTATCAGGCTGCAGGGGAAAACATCCCCACAGATGGGTTTCACAGGCCACTCAGCCAAGCCATCTCATAGTTGGGTTTCATAGACTGAACACAGTCAAGCCAACATTCACCTTTAAGGACATGTCAAGCCAACAGATGGGTTTATCAGACTGTTCACAGTCAAGCCATCTCACTGTTGGGTTTATCAGGATACCTATCCAAGCCAACAATTGCAATTGGGTTTATCAGGCTATCCAACCAAAGGCTACTTACTAGGTCAAGCACAACAAGACATAGCCAAGCCAACAGATGGGTTTATCAGACTATACACAGTCAAGCCATCTCACTGCTGGGTTTATCAGGCTACCTATCTAAGCTAACATTGTTATACCAAAATCCTGTCACCATCATGTGATAAGACATTTGACATACCTACTTGCCCTAAATCTCAGCTTCTGGAGTGGAAACTAAATGGTTTTTTATCAATCTGTCATACAAATTCCCAGCATTGCGCATGCCCCTTTATCCAAGAGCGGTATCCCTGCTTGCACCACCTTTCATCTGTTGTCCACAAGTGATGCCGCCACCCATTTCCCTTGGTCCATAGGTGGTTATTACCAGAATCGCTCTGTCATAGAAGGAGAAGTGCGGTACCCTGGGTAAAAAGGGAAAAAAAGAAGTTTCTCAAGGCTTCTAGATGATAAGCCTCGTGTACTGCCTTATCCCTACTATTGTGGGTTGATTGAGCTCAAGATCCCTCATCCTAAGATCTTAGAGGCCACCTCACCCACTAATTTCTCAACCATCTCTATCCATTAAAGCTCTATAAATATGAGCTCATAGCCATGGTTGAGGGGAGAACATTGGAGGTATTGTTATGCTATTGGATTGATTCTTGGCCCAAGATCATTTGGAGAGAGCATGGAGAGCTAGAGTCGGAGCTTTTGGGGATGAAGAGATGGTTTCATGGAGATGCATGTCAACACTAAGGCTTGGTTGTAAACTTCTTCATATTTCTAATGCAAGTTGATTTATGTCCCACATATGATGTTGTTGTTGTGATTTCGCATATATATGTTGCTAGATTCCTTAGTCACTAGCATAGATTAGTAGATCATATTCTAGTTGCTTTGATTCGTTTAGAGTTGAGATTTTTTGTAGGTACACAGGTGAACTGTCAAAGCCTTGTATTCTAGATATCTACAGCGTTTAGGGAGAGTCTTCAACCTCTGTCCTCTATTTGCTCTGGATCTAAACCATTCAGACCAATGGAACACCTTGCTGTTCGCAGGAGGTGAAATATTCCAGCTAACAAATCTGGCGACTTTGCTGGGGAGTAAAGTATTCAATTGTTCTGATCTTCCTCAGTCTGCAACACTTGTCCGAATCCAGGCTCTGTTTTCTTCAACTCTTTTCAGTCAGATCTACCTTTTGATTTGTATTATTTGGGTTTGAAATTTCCAAATCTGTTCAGATCTGAGTCATTTCGGTCTTTCATGCTCTGTTACCACATTCAATTCGACAGCATTTGCCTTGATCTAGTCTTTTCTGGTCTGATCCATCGTTCTCTTTTTTTTTTGGCCATCTACAGGGAACCGTGTCCAAGCTTTGTACAAGGAGCTGTGCCACCACCTGAACATAGTGAGCAGTACACGGTGCCACCGCCTGTATCTAGTTTGTGAGGAGCGGTGCTGCTTTGGAAACGCTCCTATAAAACCTACGAAGTGCGGTGCCAGGTAGGCATTAGTCCAAAACTCCTTTTACTCATTTTTCTTTTGTAAAAATTTGGAATTTTGATTGCTTTCAGTTCTATTATTAGGCTTGTGTTATTGAATCTGATGTGTGTGGCT
This sequence comes from Pseudotsuga menziesii, assembly GCA_001517045.1. NCBI lineage: Eukaryota > Viridiplantae > Streptophyta > Pinopsida > Pinales > Pinaceae > Pseudotsuga > Pseudotsuga menziesii. Next base: position 183,169 of record LPNX010118499.1, read on the forward strand.
TGTTGCTTTTATGGTTTAAGATTGATTTGAGTGGAATTTCAAAAATTTATTTAGTCTTTTTGATTGTTCATCCGCTTATTGCTTGTTGGTTGTGCTTAAAGAAGGATTTCTTGTTTTCTAAAAGTTAGGGTGCTCATTGAAGTCTCTTTTTGTTGCATATACTGAAAGAAGAACACTATATTAGCTTCTAGATTTCATTTCTTGCTTGCATAGTAAACCTCTTTTTATTTCCTTCAAAAAAGAAAAGTTTTGCTTGAGGTTAGGACATCATATTTGAGCATTGGATTTGGGTTTTCTGATTGGCTTTACAAGCTTTCAGGACCTTTATGATCTTTCGTCTCTCATGCATATAGGACTATCTCGATCAAAATATAAAAAAATGGTAGTTTTAAGCTAGATTTGGTTCTGTTTTTGAGAAATTTGAAAAGTTAGAGTGCATTGGCATATAGGTGTGCTTGGTGTTGTTCTTTTAGGAAAATAGATTCTCACCCTTCTCATTTGCTTTCTAAAAGAAGAATTTGGTTTGTAAAAGTGTTTGCTTGTCTTTGATTTGATGTTCATGACTATTGATTGGAATGATTTTTGGATTTGAAACAAAAGAAAAACACTCTCTTCCTTTGCGTAAGTAGGCATACTGAATGGTAAAGTGAACATTTGCATAAACATATTGCATGGTTTTACTTTTCTGTCAAAACATCATGCATTCACCTAACAGTACAAGTTAAAATTAATGGTAGTTGTAGGTAAAAATTTACGTAGTAACTTGAGTGATAGGTTAGAGACGTGTTCAGGAATCGTAAAACGTAGGAGCTATCGTTATTTGTAAGCATTACATTCTGGGACTTGCGCGGTTCTTCCATGTACCATCGGTATATCAAATGGCCTTTCACGTACCCTTGAGGTATATAGAAAAGTACTTCACATACTCGATTGTATATCGGAAGGCCCCTTGTGTACGGTTATGCATTAGACAACACTACTACCGATTCGAGCTCCCACGTACCTTGAGTATATCGGGAGACCCCACTAGGGTACCTTATCTATCTGAGAAAAGCCCTTTGGCCGTCTTGTTTGGATCCATACACCAAAAACAACATTTGGGGAGATTACTACGCACGTACCCTCGAGGTATATCGCGAGTGGCACCTTCTTGACAATCCTAGTGAGAGACGTGACTTTTGAACTCCTCCTGTCATTTTAAGTCTGCTTGTTTGGACCTATAGTTTGAGTAGGGAAGTCTTTTGGTGTGTTTTTTCTAGATTTTCAAACCCTAGGTTAGATAGGAACTATACAAGCTGGCTGAGTTAAGACAGTCCAAAAGAGTACGGGGCTTGCCACCTGATTTTATTCCTGTTTCAAGAGAAAATCCAATGGAAGCTATCGAACAAGGAGATGCTACCACCTCCCAAGTGGGAGATAATGTGGTGGTGGAAAGTGGAGTACCATATTCTTCACACTCACCTCCCCTAGTCCAACAACCTTCCTAGGAAGATTCATCGTTCCATTTTCCCTTAGAAGGTCATGTTGATGATACCCATCTGGACTTTGGTCCTAATGATCCTTTTTGGGAGACACCTATTGGATAGCCATTGCCTCATTTGGCACCTGTGTAAGTTCTCCTGAGAGTGAAGAAGAACGCAGGAAATACCGTGCTGCTATTCTTTGATCACAGGAGGTAGAAAAGCATATTGATAACCTATTAGGCTCTACACCAGTACGTTCCACATCCCTTCCTGTGGGATATCATTCACTAGCCGATTCTATGAGACCCATTGAACCAATTATAGATCGTCCATTAACAGCCCACATCCCAAGTCAAATTTCCACCCCTCTCACCTCTTATGTTATGTCTGTTCCAAATCCTCCCAGGTCTTTTGCATCTAGGGCCCAACCTTCAATTCCTGTTTCATCAGTACCTTTGAATGTCGCGGGGCAACCCCCAGCACGACCTATGTTATCTGATATCGGAGTTGTACCTAGTCAAGGGAAGACCTCTAACATAGAAAGATCTACAGTTTTTTTCCCTCCCACCCACACTAATGTGGTGAATCCCCCATCTAGTTCAGGTCAGCCCTTTGGGGTACAACCTATTACCGTTCAGTCTTCTAGTGGTTATGGTTATCAAATACATGTAGGTAATCATCCATCTAATCCTACAGGAACACCTTATACTGGAATTCCATACCCTAGTAACACTTTTACGCCATGGGGGCAACCCAACTGGTCTTACATTCCAACCATGGGAGGGATACCTATACATACTGCTTGAGGTGCAGGAGGACCACCTCATGGAGGTCCTCCCCCTACGGGACCTCATGGTCCCGGAGGATCTGGAAATTTTCCTCCTCATGGTCCTAGAGGTCCTAGTAGTCTTGGGGGACCTGGTGGCTTTCCTCCTTATGGCTTTGGAAGGTTTGGTGGCCCTCTGCCTAGTGGTTCTGGTGGCTCTGGAGGTTTATGTTAGGTATAACTCCCGATTAATTGATTATTCAAATGCAAATGCCTATATTTATACATTTCATGAGGCGGTTGATTACCAGCCTTTTCGCCTTCCTATCTATT
>LPNX010118499.1:187750-255755 GCA_001517045.1 Pseudotsuga menziesii
CCATCATCAGTATGAAGTGTGCCAATTTTTTATTGTGCTTGTTTTTCAATCAATGCATGAAAGGCTTTGAATGTTTGAAATGCTTCTGACTTTGTCTTTAAACAGTAAATCCAGCACATTCGTGAGTAGTCATCAACAAATGTCATAAAGTACTTGTTCCCATTTGCTGAAGGAGTTGGCATTGGGCCACACAAATCAGAATGCACTAGTTCTAATTTCCTACTTGCTCTGAAATTAGACTCATGGAATGGCAGCTTACTATGTTTCCCTATTATACATGCATCACATTTTTCCTTCTCTTTAGGAATGGTGGGCAAGACAAATACACCATTCTTTTTCAACAAGCGAAGACTGTTATAATTTAAATGACCAAACCTTGCATGCCACAATGAGCTAGATGACATATTACCTTCTCCGTGCTGAGAGAGGTAGGCATAGTTCTGAAATCTTGCTGATGAACCCTTGAGATTCAACAACTTTCCATCTTCGTATCCAGTCATGATGACTTGGTTGTGAGAGGACTTTCTTATTTCAACGATTCCATCAAATATGTGGATGGAATGGCCTTGCTGTCGAATTTCCACCATGGACAATAGGATTCTCTGCAACTCTGGAAGATAGAGAACGTTCTTCAACAAGAAATCGGGGAATCCAGGCATCTTCAGTCGAATGGTGCCCATTCCCTTTGGTTTAATACTAGACTTATCTGCAAAGTACACTATGCCATCGATTGTTTCATTCAGTTCTTCAAAACAATCTTTTCTAAATGTCATGTGTGATGTTGCACCAGTATCAAGCAACCAACAATCTTTATAAGATGAAAGAGAAGTCATTTCATTAAATCCAAGATTACAATGTGCAACAATACAAGAATCAGAAAATTTACTAGCATCTTGGTCATCTGTCTTCTGGTTATGCTTGTCTTTGATTGAGTCCCATGAAGCCCAACACAGATCTGATGTGTGCCCAGTCTTTCCGCAACGCTTGCACTGCAAGTCTGATCTTTTGCTTCTGCCCCCTCTGCCTCTGAAATTTCTTCTTCTTCTGCCTCTCTCCTTGCCGCAATCTCCCTTGGAAGGGTCTTTGGATTGGTCTTTGCTGGCAAGGGCAGTACCAATACTAGATGCCAAAGAGTGCATCTTTACAACCGTTAGTGTAATTTACAATAATAAACTTAATATGACAAAGAGAAAAAGAAAGCAATAACCTTGTAGGTCTACAGTCTCTGCCAAGGTGTACAATGCAACTTCAGGTTTTAAAGAGATACAATAATAGTATCGCAGCTTCAAGTCGCAGGAATTTCAGGGAGAAGAAATTCAATACAGGGTCTTCCAAAAGGCAGCAATGCAAATGGTGAAACCAGCAAACAGGATAAAAACTTTCAATATATACTCAGCTCCAAAACTCAGTGATATCAATCACGAGAGGAATTAGGGCACAACTTAGGGTTTTGTGCACTTCCAAAAGTCACAGTCAATACATGAAAATATTATGCAGCTCTTCAATGCAGTATACAGCTCGGCCTTCAATAGGTTTTCAGCAGTCTAGGTTTACAAATCTCAAAACACCAGCAACGCATATATATCAGTCAGCATATATCAGTCTGTCTTCAATTTTTATATCAATCAATAGAATAAAACCAGAAGATTTAATTGTTCTTCCAAGGCAGCCTTAAAGTAGAATGCAGCCTTTACTCCAACGCAAGCTTAATGCTTCACATAAGATTAGGGTTTACTTAAAAAATTAGGGTTCACTTCAATATTCACTCAGCATATATATATGATCAATGCATATTATCTTTCCAGTGAAGTTCACAAAATATGAGAGAATGGGTTGCAGTTCACAACGCCTCGTAGGGAAATGAACTTGTTGTGGCGTTCTTCAACACAGAGGTCACATATCAGAGCTTCATCATGTAGCCAGAACGCATACTAGGCATCTATTCCAGAAATCGCAGCCTCTTCACGCAGGCTCTCCACAGTGATGGTGACGGTGCACAGCTCGTGATGGTGCACAGTTATATCAACGCAGCCTCAGCCAAGGGCAGACTGATAGGTATTATGCAGTTTACAAATTGCAGTACTCCACGCTATTAACGCAGTCTCCAGGCAGGCAGTAATCTCAGTTCAGCAAGGCTGTAGGCTCCACGCAAAAATATAGGGTTTAACGCAGGCAGTAACTGGAGCTCATGCCCACTTTCTCTTTATAGTCTATCAGTAGCTGCGTAACTACTCCCATCTCCTTTGAATAATAGATAACCCTATTTGAAAACAATGACGCTTCACAGTCATTTGAAAGGGTTGCAATTATATTCTAAAGTTTGTGCAAACGAATCTTACAGACTGAAACTGCTCTTAGACCATAGCTGAGAGCCTCCGTTACTTTATCAGCGCATTCAAGTGCAACGCAGATCTTGTAACATAGCTCTGCTATGTGGCGATTAACAGCTCCCTCCAAATATGAAAGTGCTCTCTCCTCTGCAATAACGTGACTTCACTCAGCACGTCGATTATTCCAATATTCAAGAGAATAGTATGAGGATTATTTCACACATCAAATATCCTGAGGATGAAGGTCGCATATGTGGGGGAATGTCGCACATTCGTTTCAACGGCAGCTTTCACACAGATATATATGTAGAATATATATCACAACCGTCCAATCTTCAACTCAGGCTTCAACGCATTGTTCAGGCTTCAAACCATACGAGCTTCAAATACAGCAGCATTGCCCGCAGGTGTAATAACTTCACGCCTCACAAGATGCATCAATCTTCACGCATGGAACAAAAACTCCAGCACATTCGTTACCAGCTTACACCAGAAACTCACGGGCTTCTTCAAAACGCAGGCAGCTCCCACTTTATGGCTCTTCACATTCAAAGTTCAAGACTCATTCCACTCAACAGTCACGGTCCAATATATTGAACTTCAGTGGAGGGGCTTCCAGACAGGTAATGGACATGATGGAGGAGAGGTATCGCCACCAAATTGGTTGTTATGCCCGAACACAGCATTTAGGCAAAATCGATCATGGAAACCATAACTAGAAGTATTGCCACAATAACGCAGCACAAAACTGGAGGAAGAGAGCCTTATTACAAATTAGGGTTAAGCTTAGGTAACACGCAGTGATATGAGAGGTCGCAGCGAGGTAGCATCTCAGGTAACTCTACTCAGGATAATCACCGAAACGCTCAACTCATTAGGGTTTCCCAGCACACACACTTAATCATGAAGGAATTTGCATGCGACTCGACTGGCAGACTGATGGAGCAGTCTGGCAGCCAGGAGGGCGCAGAAATACAGCAGGAGTTATGGCAGACAACCTGCTCTGATACCAGTTGTTAGGTATAACTACCGATTAATTGATTATTCAAATGCAAATGCCTATATTTATACATTTCATGAGGCGGTTGATTACCAGCCTTTTCGCCTTCCTATCTATTCATATTCCTATTATTTATTTACAATAATCCTGACGGATTATTCTAACAGTTTACCACCTCCTGGAGGCTCTGGAGGGTCTGGTGGTCCGCCTCCTGGTGGTCCTGGTGGTCCTAGTGGTCCTGGTGTTCCTGGTGGTCCCGGTGGCTCTGGCGGTCCTCCTCCTAGAGGCCCTGGTGGTCCTAGCGGTCCTAATTCCAGAAATCAACCCCCCATGGGTGGATCCTCCGGTGGTTCTTCCTCACAACAACCTGTTTATCAATATACCTATGCCCCTACTGGTAATTATATGCCATATCAATATTACCAGTATGTGCAACCCAATAGACAGTTACCTTTCCTAGAAACTTTGGACTTTCTTAATTTGTCCAAGTTGATTAATGATCCCATTCGACACAATCCCTCGTGGCCTCCCATTCTGGTAAAGCTACCATCAGATATTCCAAAATTTGATGGCAAGCAGGGTGAAGATCCGTGGAACCCTATTATGACTTTTCATTTGTGGTGTTCCTCGAACTCCCTCATGGATGATTCCGTTCGGTTACGACTCTTTCAGCAAAATTTGACCGATACGGTCGCGAAATGGTACATTGAACTCCCACAACATTCGTTTGTGGATTTTGGCTCGTTGGCAACCGTATTTCTTACGCATTTTCAGCTCCCTATCCGTTATGAAACGGGCACTGATATTTTAACTTCTTTGCGATAGAACACCTCCACCCACATTTATGATCATATTCATGAGTGGAGAAGGCGGAGAAGGCTTATTAAGGCCCCTATTCTGGATCAGTTGTTAGCTAATTGGTTCACTAAGTCCTTGTTGCCTCCTATTACCCGAGATGTGGCTGTGGGCAGTGCTGTTACCGAAGAGTAGGCTATTAGTTGGGCTCAGTACCTAGACTTGGTCTATTCCCAATCTGGGACTCTTTATGACCTGATTCCTCAAGCTCCTCGCCCTAGCACCAACCCTACCAAGCCACCAGCAGAAGTACCTGTTGATGGGATTATTGGTTCAATCCAGTCTCCATCCACAACGAAACCTGCCAAGCAAACCCAAATCGCTACTCCTTTGACTCCCAAGGTTTCTATCAAGGTCAATTCTATTCAAAGTACTCAAACCTCGGGTAATAAAAATAAAGGTAAAAATCAAAATAAAAAACCTGGAAACCAACAGGAGACCCCACGATCAACCAATAATGACAACAACAAAGGGAAAAGGAAGGCTAAATATCCTTGTCTGTTATGTAGTGGTGAACATTTTTCAAAGGAGTGTCCCCGTTGGGACGAAATCTCCCAGTTTCTGAAGTCTAATCCCGCACCTGTAGTACTTACAGATCCCTTTCCCTCTCAACAACAACTGGTAGACCACATGTCTAACCAGGGTACCTCTAGTTCATCGGAGGAAATTCGTATGATGTCCTCAGATACCATCCATCTGTAAACTCGAAGCCAAAATTATGATAAACCTACAGATAAGGAAGAAGATCAGTCTCTTAAGAAAAAGCTCCCTATACTAGTTCTCCGGAATCCTCGTCTACTGTTCCCTTGTCTATCGAGAAGCCTACTCTCGACATGATTTTTCACCCACCAAAGAGTACTCTTCGAAAGGTTGTCTTTAATCCCAATGCTGAGCTGCTCAATTCTATAATGTAGTTGAAGATCTCGCTCATGCACGTTGTATGATGTATACCCTAGAAGTACTCCAAAGTTACCCCACACAGCACAAGAACTTGTTGACAGCATTAGGAGCTGTAGACCCAGATAACACTAACTTGATCCATTTCAATGTTGAGAACTATAAACCTAGATTACCGCATAAACTTGCTTTTCAGATCATTACGAAAGTAGTGGGAAAGAAATTCTTTCGAACGGTACTAGATGAAGGAGCTTCGACCTCGGTGTTATCTATGACTTGTTGGAAAGCTCTTAGCTCTCCCGAGATTGTTACATCACCGACGACCCTTAAAGCCTTTGATGGACGGGGTTTCCAACCCCATGGTCTCATATCAGCCCTCACGGTCGAGCTGGGGGGAAAAACCATTTCCATCCAAGTAGAAGTGATGGATGCCCCTTTGGATTATAACCTCCTTTTAGGAAGGAATTGGTTCTATGCCATGATTGCTGTTGCTTCAACAATATTTCGAACGGTCCAATTCCCGCATCTTGGGAGAATTGTCACCATTGACTAGCTTTATTTCTGTACGTCGGATGTTACTACTTCCACAACTAATAACATCCCCATGTTAGGTCAGTCCCCTCCTCCTTACCAGTCAATTGGGGTAGGTATGCTGAAGTATTCATCCCTTATGGGGATTTTTCCGTTTACTCCTCCTAGCACAGATACCACGACAGTACATATGATCGCCTCATTTGATTTTGAGCCCAAGGGCAAAAATGTTGTTGAGTCCACCTTGTTGAGCCCACACGAAGCTATGTATGACACCATTCAAACTTGTTCCAATGATCACACTGATGATCTTCATTTAGTGGCTTCGTATCCTTACCATTTACCGTACTGGTTAGAATCTTCTCTTCCAATTCTAGATTATCTCTCCGAGACTTTTCCTTTCGATGAGTCCATTATAGAGATCATGAATATGGATGAGCCCATTTGGGAGGATCACCATCATAGATCCATGTTCCTCCCCAATACCAATTCGGGCAGCCATGATTTTGCATCCTTGTTTCCTACTGATATTGTCAACGTTTCGCAAAGTCCTATATTGTTGTAAGACACAGATTCTGAAGGAAACCTTTGCAACATTACTCAAACGAACCCCATTGACATATCAGCCAAGCCTGATGTTATTGAGCACATTCATGGGCAGAACTGCTCCACAGATGAATCTGAAGCATATAAGGCACTTTTTAAGGAATTTCGTGATATTTTTTCCTGGTCCTATGAAGAGATGTCAGGATTGACCCTTCCATTGTGGTCCATGAGATTAAAACTTATCCCACAGCTAAACCTGTCAGGCAAAAACTTAGGCAAGTCCATCCTAGGAAGGCCGTAGCTATTAAAGCTGAGATTGAGAAACTTCTGAAAGCTAGTTTTATTTATCCTGTACCTCTGACGGAATGGGTATCGAACGTTGTCCCTGTCAATAAAAAGCAGGGCACCATTAGAATCTGCATCGACTTTAGGGATTTAAATAAAGCTTTTCCCAAGGACAACTTTCCTACCTCGCATATCGATCAGATTATCGACAACTGTGCTGGAAGTGTCATCTTTTCATTCATGGATGGCTTCTCCGGCTACAAACAGATTGAGATATTGCCCTCCGATCAGCATAAGATGGCATTCATTTGCCCATGGGGAACCTTTGCATATAAGAAGTTACCTTTTGGCTTGAGAAATGTTGGAGCCATGTTCCAACGTGCGATGTCCTATGCGTTTCATGACATTAAACATATTGTTGAACCATACCTTGACGACCTCCCTGCTCATTCACAGCGATGGGAGGACCATCCTGGTCATCTTAGAGACATATTCCTGAGATACCGTCATTATAATATACAACTCAATTCACATAAATGTGTTTTTTGCGTTGAGACGGGACGTCTGCTTGGCTTTATGGTATCCAAAGATGGCATCTGGATTGATCCTTTGAAGATTGCTGAAATCATTAATCTACCAGCCCCAACCAACATCATTGAACTCCAAAGTTTGCGGGGGAAGGAAAACTTTCTCCACCATTTCGTGTGCAATTTTGCTGAGAAAAGGCACGGTTATATGCGTCTCCTAAAGAAGAACACTCCATGCTTCTGGGATGACCAAGCCTAACACGCCTTTGATAATATTAAGCACGCTCTGACTCATTCACCTGTGATACACCCCCCGGATTATTCAAAGGACCTTCTCTTGTATATTGCTTCCTCCACTACTACCATCGCCATGGTTTTAGTGCAGGACAATCTCCATGGTCAGGAGCATGTGATTTATTATGCCAGTAAGAATCTTATTAATTCTGAAACCCGTTATTCACATGTGGAGAAACTAGATTTGGCCATGGTCATTGCTGTGCAAAAATTTCGCCACTACATTCTGCTTCGCACTACCACCGTATTGGCAGACCAGAACTTGATGTACTACATTTTGACTCGTCAGGTACTTGGGGGGAAGTACTCCCGTTGGATCGTCATCCTTCAGGAGTTTGATCTCGAGTTTGCCAAGGCTACATCAAAGAAATCCTTGGTTTTTGCTGAGCTCATGTGTGACCTTCCCTGTGCTACCACGAAATCTGAGCCCAGCGATTCATTTCCAGATGAATTCCTGTTCCTAATTCGCACTACTGATCCTTGGTATGGATATTTGCTGATTTATCTCCAGACCCAACGTTTTCAGCTGCATCTATCTCACAATGATCGTTGCTGCATCCATCACCACGTGAAGTACTATCTTATCTTAAATGATACCTTGTATAGACGTGGGATTGATTCCATTCTTCGGCGATGCCTCACTCATGAGGAGGCTGAACATGTGCTGAATGATTGCCACTCTGGAGCATGTGGCGATCATTTATCTGGGATGGCTATATCCCAGAAAATCCTTTGCACTGGCTATTTCTGGTCTTCTTTCTTCAAAGACTGTCATGAGGCTGTTAAGAAATGCCCACCTTGCCAGCATTTTTATCCCAAAAAGCGCACCCATCTTGCTCGCTTCACCCTATCATTGTCGTTGGCCCTTTTGCCAAATGGGGGATTGATTTCATGCATTGTAAACCTACCTCAACCGGGGGGCATGGTTACATCATCTTAGTCGTGGATTATTTCACAAAATGGGCTGAGGCCATGCCTACATATGCAAAATATGGTAAGACTGCTGCTCTCTTCTCGTTCAATCATATCATAGCTAGATTTGGAGTCCTGCAGTCCATCGTCACTGATCACGGATCTCATTTTCGTAATCAAATGATGGAGGAATTGAATGCCAAGCTAGGTTTTCACCATGAAAACTCTACGTCATATTATCCGCAAGCTAATGGTCAAGTAGAGGCCATTAACAAGGTTTTTAAAACTATGCTTCATCGGATGGTTGGAGATCATAAATCCAATTGGCATCTCATTCTTTTTTCCACTCTTTGGGCTTATCGAACTTCCATGAAAACAACTACTGGTTTCACGCCATTCCAGCTTGTCTATGGACTTGAAGCTGTCTTGCCGATCCAATGTCAGATTCCATCTTTACAACTTGTTGTCGAGCTTTTCCCAGACACTTCCGCAGAGGAAGCGAGATTTTTGTACTTAAATAACCTTGATGAGACTCGTAGAGATGTTTCCTTGGCTAATGAGGCACATAAGAAATGCGTCAAGGTGCAGTACGATAAATCCGTCCAGCCTCGTGTTTTCAATGAGGGTGACCTAGCTTTGACTTATGACCAGAGATGTGATAAGCTAGGGAAGGGTAAGTTCGAGTCCATGTGGTATGGACCTTTCATTATTTTCAAGGTGTTAAAGAAAGGAGCCTATGAGTTAGTTGATTATGATGGAATCCCTTTGGGGAAACCTCGCAATGTGTTGGACTTGAAAATGTACTATGCCTAGGTTTTCTTGGATGGTATCTTGTATATATGTATATTGATTGAATTTCAGTGTGCTTTCAGTATTTTCAAGATGGTTTTGAGTTTTAGTGTCCGCATCTATTTACACCATGTTTTGGTCATGCAGATGACTTTCTATGGCTTCGTTGATGGTGCTTTCCGTCACACCTTGAATCTATCCTCGGCTGCTTGGGTTCTCTATTCCCCAGCTGAAGATTTGGTCAATTCAGGAGCGGTTTTCTTAGGTCCCGCTACTAATAAAATCACTGAATATGAAGCAGTCATTGGTCTTTTGACTGAAGCTACCTCTCAGGATGTCCGTGATTTAGTAGTTTTGATGGAATCTCAGCTCGTGGTTTGTTATTTAAACCATGTCTACACCATTAGGAACCCGGTGCTCCTATGCCTCTTTCGGAGGGTACATTTGTTAGAAAGATCATTTGGAACCATTACCTATAGGCGTATCCCTAGGGAACATAATGTAGTTGTTGGTTCATTGGATAATTACATCCTAGATTGGCATATTGCCCATTCATGACGTTAAATCAAACATGGTACATTGTAAATAAACATTTAAAGACACATAGAACTCATAGAAAATGCATTTATCCATTTGAGACATATAAACACCGTGTAAAAGTCTGTATATATATATACGAAAAGGTTTTACAAAAATAGGTCCTGAGACCTCATCTGAAGCACATAGGATTTCAGGCAAAATCATCATACAAAAAATCCTGAAGATATCAGCTTTCAATATACATGTCTCATCCACTAATGGTGTTTGTGATAGCACATCGCTGCTCAAGCCACCCTACTTAGTAGCTTGCTGAATCGGCTTGGTACTCCCGTCGTAGATCTCTAATATCTAGTTGAGAGGTCATCTATATCAGCATCTGGGATGTCCAGAGTCAACCTCTCTAGGTTCTCCTCTAGCTCCCCAGTGATATCATCACCCTGTGGCATGAAGCAAGCTCCGACTTGCCTATCTAATGGAGATGCTCCTCCAGGCCTCACTGCTCCAACATCTGCATGAAGACAAACATGTCTCATCACTTATCATAAAAAATATAAAGTATAAAAACATAAAAACATTTTCCATTGTTAGGGTTTCTTGCTTCTTACCAATGTCACCCCATTTCCCTCCAGGTGGGATTGGTAGGACAGGATCACCTGTAAAATATGTGCCTGCATAGGCATAGTCCTTGACCATGAGCATCTAATCTCGCAGCCATCTGAAGAATGGATCACCGAACTTCACTCTGCCCCTACCCGCTCCTGTGCGAGCCATGACCTGGACCCACCTCAGCATACGGGGGTCTCGTGTTCTCAGACTCCGAAAAGTTACCTGGGGCCTCATTTGTGGGACCCGCTCAAAGAAGAAGCAAGCTAAGATGGAACCAAAGCCAAACTGCTTTAGCTCTCCCTACCGACATTTAGTCAGCTAATCCTTGAAGATTGGAAGCAATGCTTTCGCCCAGTTGAACACCGTAGGTGCCATAGCCTCTAGGGCGTACAACATATGTTCCCTGGAAGCTTGATGAACACCCTGGCTCTCTGCCACCCTCTGCATGGTGAACAGGACAATCCGTAGAGCCCTGTCTGTCATTGCCCTGATGGGGATTTTCTTCCCTGATGTGCCTGTACCTGGTACATAGCGCCGATCTATGAGCTCTCTGGTGGTAACATCCCCTCCACGGGAACCTGTCAGTGAGATGGGGGCACCCCATCTCGATAGGCCAGTTAGGAAGTAGATATCCTCTACCTCCAGTGTAAGTATGTGCGCCCCCACCTCAAAATACTGCTGTTCTAGATTCCACATTCTCAGTATGTGTTCCAGTAATCTCTCGTGGGACACCATGCTTGGTGTTCAGAAGAAATTTAAGAGCCCACAGTTCTAGAGTGCGGCAATACAAACCGCATTCCTTTCAGTAGCAGCATCCTCGGCATCATGTGTTCTTTCCTTCCATATCACCATATTTTGGACACCTAGACCTACCAAAAACAACAATGGTAAGCATTAATATCATCCTTGAGTCATTGCAAATCAAAAGAATGAATGAATTTTTCCCATATCATTTGTTTAACTTCTCCATGGCCGGCACTGCTTGTGCCCCATTGGAGACAGGCGGTGGCACCGCCTGTCCACCGTATTCTTATCGCGGTTCTCGGGTGGTACCGCATATCGCGTAAGGGGTAGCCGCAGTGCCCGCATATTGGATTTTAGGGCTTGCCAAATAGGCCCAAAACCCCACCAAATCCCAAAATAGAAGCTATGAAATGAAAGATAAGGGTCTTAGCTGTTACCTGCAACTGACGAGACTGAAAATGGACGGTGGGAACTCCCGTATCAGCTGTGGAAGATCTGGCTAGAAAATGCTCCAAGTGCTCTCTGCTGGAGGTAAATAGTGAAATGTTTTGATTTTTTACTATTTACTTGCCTTATATAGACACTTTTTGGGTGTGACTTACTGTATTTTTGATATTACATCATGTTCTAGTCGAAATATATTTGTCATAATCTCTTAATGTTGATTTTTAATGCATTTGACACTTGTTTATGAGTCATCTGCAGGTTGACTTTAGTAAGAAGCTTTGGAAAGTTTGTTTATGGATTTTTCGTACTTCCGCAAAATGAAAACGCTCGTAAAAATCTAGTTTCAAAGTTCTGAGTCCAGTTCAAGTTTCTTTCCAGGCTCGTAAAATACAACATTGTGTAAAGAAGCGTCATGGAGTTCTCTTTTCACCTCTTTTTCAGGCTCCTTAAACACGAAAAAGTCGTCGAGTCCATTTTCGATTCTTTCCAGGCTCGTAAAACATTATGTTGCATAAAGGAATGTCATGGAGTTCTCTTTAAACCCTTTTCAGGCTCCCTAAATACGAAAAGATTTTCGAGTGATCTTGTCTTCTTCATGCTCGTTAAAGTATTTGAAGAGTTGTCCGTCCGACGGCAGGTTATCTCTTTCTCGGTTCGGATAGGACTATTTACGAGAAAGGAACACTCCAGCCAATCATGATTGGAAGAGTTCTCTAAGGTATGATTTTGCAATTTATTCGGGCCTTAGAGACTAAATCATATGAAAAAGGACCCCCATGGATTTTTCTTCTGTATTCATTCAGACTCTCTAAACATGAACGATACCAAGTTTTCTCTCAGTGTACTTGTTAAAATTAAACATTGAGAGACTTGTTTTGGGAATGAACCCCTCCTCTCTCAGGTTCGTAAAACATATGAGACTGGACTTGTCTTCTGACAAGCTATATCGAGTGTTTGTTACCCTCTTTGAACTCGTAAAACCAAAAAGAGGCACTCATCGATCATGATGGGGAAAATGGGAAGGGAATCATTTTGCAAAATAATGGCAGTTGTTTGTCATTACCTTTGAACATGGCACTTGTATGCACAATGATGTCAGTCAATTGGGTATTCAGCTGATCTCCATGACGATCCACTTTCATGAGTCATGTCAATCCTTTGAGTCTTTCAAAAGAATGCATTGTCCATTGTCGCATTGTGTATCTGTCCTGTCTAGTCATGCTGCCAAGTCATTTTGTCGTGTCGCCCGATGTTCAAAGGAGATCTGAAGAAGTTTTACCTCTGCAGTCTACATAGTATTTTGTGTTAGTATCTTTGAGTCAGTCATATGGTTACTACATTCACATCATTCCAGAAATATGTTTCGAGTTTTGTGTCATCGATGTGGGACTCATCATGGCCCTCCTTCAACGAGACTATTCCCGTCGACATCAGCTCATCATCCGGGAAATAGGCTTAGAAAAATATTTAGTACCTTGAGATATATATGCCTTAATGTTAGATTCTCTCGCTCTCGACATAGGTTCACATCATTGACCTTTGATCGATAGAATCAACTGGGTGTTTGAAATCAGGACATCTATTTGCACTCAATAGATTGTACTAGAGTACCTTGGGAATCATTGAAATTAAGGGTGATTTCCCTTGCACTTGTTAACAGTTCACATCATTGGTTGGTAATCAAGTGGTTTCTACCATGTTCAACTTCAGATCATTGTAATCACATGGATAGAATCATACTTTATGGAAGACGAGACGAAGACCCTCGACATTTGTTTAAAAGCGCTCATTGTTTTTTCCCCAGGTTGCAATGGAGTTTTGTATATCTAGCATGTATCCACATTTGTATGGTCATGGCTATGCTCAAATTTGCATCTGTATGACATAGATCTAAGTTGTATGTCTGGTATCTATGTCCAATTTTGAGTCCTCTATCACATGGATCTACACTATATTCTAGTAGCCATGCTTGTTTATTCCACTCATGGATCTGCCTTGTATTGGTCTGCAGCTATGAGTTTGGTTACTTGTGTCTATAAGTCAACATACTGATGTACTACAGATGCCTACTTGACTGCATACTCCGATCGAGCCAACATTTTTATCTCCTGGCGATGACTTGTTCTCAAAGCTCTCGTTTATCGTATCACTCTAAGACTCACGCTTTGGGGGGCATTCTGTTATACCAAAATCCTGTCACCATCATGTGATAAGACATTTGGCATACCTACTTGTCCTGAATCCCAGCTTTTGGAGTGGAAACTAAATGTTTTTTTTTATCAATCTATCATACGAATTCCCAGCACCGCGCATGCCCCTTTATCCAGTAGCGGTACCTCTACTCGCATTGCCTTTCATCTGTTGTCCACAAGCGGTGCCACCACCCATTTCCCTTGGTCCATAGGTATTTATTACCATAACTGCTCTGTCATAGAAGGAGAAGCTCAGTACCCTGGGTAAAAACAGAAAAAAAGAAGTTTCTTGAGGCTTCTCGATGATAAGCCTCGTGTACTGCCTTATCCCTACTGTTGTGGGTTGGTTGAGCTCGAGATCCCTCATCCTAGGATCTTAGAGGCCACCTCACCCACTAATTTCTCAACCATCTCTATCCATTAAAGACCTATAAATATGAGCTCATAGCCATGGTTGAGGGGAGAACATTGGTGGTATTGTTATGTTGTTGGATTGATTCTTGGCCCAAGATCATTTGGAGAGAGCATGGAGAGCTAGAGTTGGAGCTTTTGGGGATGAAGAGCTGGTTTCATGGAGATGCATGTAACCACTAAGGCTTGGTTGTAAACTTCTTCATATTTCTAATGTAAGTTGATTTCTGTCCCACATATGATGTTGTTGTTGTGATTTTGCATATATATGTTGCTAGATTCCTTAGTCACTAGCATAGATTAGTAGATCATATTCTGGTTGCTTTGATTCGTTTCATCTTGAGCTTTTTTGCAGGTACATAGGTGAACTGTCAAAGCCTTGTATTCCAAATATCTACAGCATCTAGGGAGAGTCTTCAACCTCTATCCTCTATTTGTTCTGGATTTGAACCATTCAGACCAGTGGCACACCTTGCTGTCCACAGGAGGTGAAATATTCCAGCTAACAAACAATTGTAATTGGGTTTATTAGGCTTCCAATTTAATGGGCAGGAATAACTGCTAAGCGAGTGAGCTCATCTACAAAGCCAAGGACACCTACACAAGACCTATCTGGCCTGGTTTCCCCACTGCCTACACACCCAACACAAGGAAGTGTCCCCTTCTCTGCTCCATAGTCCCTTAGGCTACACCTTCTGTCACATGCCCCAATTTTGTAAAATAATGTTATCTTATTTTTATTTGATTCCAAGATATTATGTTAAATTTAATGTTAACTTGAAACTAATGACTCAGCAGAGTCAAAAGATATGGAATGTAATTCTGAATATTTTGTTTTTAAATAAATAAAAGTGGAGACAACATCTTGGGAGAGCTGTTAAAAAGAGTGTTACTGGTCAAGTTGGTGGAGGGAACTAGGTGGAGATCAAAAAGACAAGTGGCAGCATCCTCAAACACTTCCTATGTTGTAGGTGGAAACCTCCCTACATTTGGGGTCATGATCCCCCAAGAAAGTGGGATCAGAGTAGGTGGCTCAATTAATGACAACTAACCCAAAAAGACCTAGGCAATCTTAATAAAAGTGCCCAATGTAGAGAGCTGGTGCTGCTCATTCCAGGAGAAGAATCATTTAGGTGAATGCACTTCAAGGAATTCATTGGGAAAGGGAAATTTGAAGGAAGGTGTTTGAGGGGTAAACTACAGGAAGTTGATCTAGTACAGCTTTGCAGTTGAAATATCTTACTGCAATATGCAGAGTTGGTATTGAGTCTCGGGACTAGTACTTTGTTGATTTCTCCACCTAGTTCCAGCCAAGGAGACCAGAATGGGCTTAGGGGTTCTGAAAAGTCACTGTTTGAGCGCTCTCCAGGAGTTGGTAGGGAGGAACGACCTCCCATTGTTGTTGTCATCCAGCTTTAAAGACAGGTTCCATTATCTTTTAATTTCGGTGTTATATTTTATATCTGTGTGTGAGCAATTAATGAATAATTATATGTTATGTTGTGTTGAAATCTCTTAGTTGTTTCAAGGCTGAATCTGTACTGTGATGAAAGATAAATCCTACCTATGTTTTTCCCCATTTGGAGTAATCCAGATCGTACTCTAGCACAGGTAGTGTGTTTAAATAAATGAAGTATGATAGGAATATAAATGAATAGAATATTTATGTTTTCAGAATGTTGAAATAGTTCCTATCAGTAGATAGTTGTTTTCTAAGAAGTTTATTAATCTGTTTTGTAGAGATGTTGTCAGAACTAGATTGTGTTTAAAATATCACAAAAGGACAAGAATCTTTTAATTACTGACAGTAGTTTGTTAAGTATATAATTCATTTCCTACACAGTATCTACTTCTATAAACTATACATTTGTATTGAAGTAGAAGAACTAGTATTATCAGTTAAAAGTTATTATTTATGTTAAGAAAAGATGTAAAAATAATACCGATACCTTATCTTTTTCTTTTAGTGACAACTAATCTTCTTGCATCTATCTGAACTATAGTTAATAATATGATAAATGTTACAGTATTCCTTTCTTAGCTTTAATAGCTAAAGGACAGTATTAACTTAGGTTTAAGTTAATATTATAAGAAATTATCCTTATACTTTTGCAGACAGTATAAATGTAAAGAATACTGACAGGTAAGAAAGTTCTTATATTCCTTCAGTAATTATATAGAAACAATTGTATTAAATAACACAAATATTACAGACTGCTCTCAGTCGTAATTATTATACAAATAAAAACCAACATAAACTTAAGAATAGATATTATACATAGATATTAATATTATAAATACAAATAATAATATTATTATCCTTAAACAGTGATATTTATAAATTATTAACTCATAAAAACAAACTGAAGAAAACTGTGTAACCGTAATTAAATTTACAAGGTAATAACACAGGAATTAATATTCTATCAAAGTTAAAAGGGAGTAAACCCTAGCTCATATTCTGAGCATATGAGCATAATCTATATGTATTTTTAAATACTGTAGTAACATAGGTTATACATAGGGTAGTTCTTTTAAAACTATTAATTAAAAATGTTATGCACAAAAACAAACTACAATACTGATTAACTTATATAAATGTATTTATAAGAGAAACAAAGCCTTTATTTTGATAACAACATACATCGACAAAAATAAATGTCAGGGTTAAAACCCTTAAAACTATTACATTACAAGTATCAAAATATTAACCAAATTGACAGCAATTATGTAACCATCATTAACCAATCTAATAATCTACTCACACTCCTTTAAGGATAAATAGAATAAAATAGAACAACAGTGTAATTATTATCATGAGATTAGTATAATTCAAACAAGGGTTTTTACAGGTCAAACCCTAACCCATGACTTCCATCAAAACAAACAAGATTTAAGTTATGGCTGTAAGTATCAGCCTTAAAATTTAAATTATAAAACCCTTACAAAATACTCGACTGAGTTTTAAAAATTCATCATATTCAAGAAGGGTAAAAACCCTAAGATTACACAGAGTATAGCATAAACTCTCGGCAACCAAAACGGGTTTACAACTGTACTACCTTTATAAAATTTACAAACTTAAACCCGACTGTGAAGCCAAAGCTTCGACTAAGTACTGTGCACAATACAAGTCAAATCTACCCTAGCAAGGGTTTGGATTTAAGTATTGTCCAAACAGCCTATAAAAACATTTAAAAACAATAACATAAGTCATGATGAGATGAGAGAGGGTTTTCCAAAACCCTGTGCGAGTCCAACGACCACCCTGACACTAACAAAGGGAGAATCCATTTTTCAGACCACGGGGCTTACCCAAGTTTGAACCACAAACCACGGCCTTTGCAAAAAGGTTGTATTTTCTCCTTTGTTCAAGCTTCACAACAGTAAGTACCTGCAGCAAGCAACAAACCATTGTTAGTGAAACAAGTTACTTGTTAGATCTTGAAAACATTCTATATACACTTGCAGTAAGTAAAAATAATTTCCAATATGATAATTACCTGTCAATGGGAGAACACCGAACAACTTCACGAAGCACTGTCACCTACAGGCGGTGCAGTTGGAAACCCAATAGCCCTCAAGAACCTCACACGATGGGGAGCCATGAGAACCAGAGAAGGAAACCGAAGCAGCCATTAAGCTATGCAGGCTTTCGAAGAAAGGTTTCATAGGTAGCGAGACAAGGGTAGCAGGAAAAGACAACCTCACTTGTTGCAGAGGAAGAACCAACATTCAAAACCACACACCGGAGAATAAAAGTAGCGCAGAGTCAAGGCACAAGGCAACTGTAACCATGAGAAACGACGGCCGCCATGGGAGACAAGCCAAGCAACCCTAGAGCCAGCGTAAACTGCGGGACATAAATGAGATTGGTTAGGTTTCCATAGCAATATATATTTTCCACGCGTGGACAGAAATCAACCACGTAGCAACAAATTTATCCATGCAGCGAGGGTCGTGTCCTATAGTTCCTGCATGGAAACAATATCCCAATTATTTGTTTATTGCAACGTCGAGTAAACCTTTGTCAACCCAATAATTTGTAAACCAAATCACTAATCATTTGCACAATGTTTTATATTAACATAATGACGAGTTTATCAACGTGGGGGTTATGTTGACCAAGCTATAATGTCATTTATAAATCTTAAATTAAAGCCCGATTTGGATTATGCATTAATCCCTTGCTACCAATAACATTATATTGTCATATAATAACATCACCATAACGATATAAGTGGTGGCATAACTATACTCTAAACATTGTTTTGATAAGATAGAAATCATGTAATATATGTCTTGTTTATAGATTAGGTCAAAGTTTAAGTCTTTAATATAGTTATAAAAGAGTGCATGCTAACTATTAAATGACTATGGATTCTCTAGTAGCAAAGATAAACTATAGCTTGTGCATGGTAAACCCTTTTGCAACAAGGATATTACAAGTCTAAACCTTATAGATAGTACCTTGTAATAATGCAAAGGAACATAAAGGCTAGATTAAAATACGTTATAATAACAAACTATTGGTAGATTGAATGTCCATCGAACAAATCAATTATGCATATCTACGAAATTTACTTGAACTAATAACTCAAATAGCATCAAAG
This sequence comes from Pseudotsuga menziesii, assembly GCA_001517045.1. Classification (NCBI taxonomy): domain Eukaryota; kingdom Viridiplantae; phylum Streptophyta; class Pinopsida; order Pinales; family Pinaceae; genus Pseudotsuga; species Pseudotsuga menziesii. The sequence goes on from LPNX010118499.1 coordinate 206,270, forward strand.
CTATGAAGAAGTACACAGCTGAAGATAAGAATGTTATCACGAAATTCTATCACATCATTTAAGTGATAATACTTTGATAGGACTTGGGAGTATAACTCAACTTGAATTTATTCTCATGTAGAATGTCTACTGGACGGTAAGATAATTATAGAAGTAAAACTGATAACTGGAATAGAAATGACCCTATTAAATCCAAAAGTTACTAGAACACAGAGTTAGACTTGGGAATAAAATAAATAGCGGTAAACATAAGCTCATATAGAAGGGCATGATGGTCATAGTTATACACTTGAAGGTTTTTGCTGTCCAAAAGATAGCAGGCTGTAAGTATCTTATAGAAACAAAATAAGGGTCAATAAATACACAGGCAAGATAAGATACTATTGCATAAATAGTGACAAAAACAATGTTTATAAATGTTACAAATTACTTAGACTAAAGTAGAAATACTTGTAACTAAGATTCTAATGTTTAGACTCGCAAATATGTTATACTGTCGTTACTTACTTCCAATCTTGTTTACTTGAAAAACTGATGAACATCAAATGATTTTACCTTACAGGAGCTGTCTAGAGTTTAGCAGCTTATTTTACTAACCTTTTTAAATTGCAAACAAAATACTGCTGACACTAAAAGATCTCTTAAAAGTATACTCAATCGATCATACCTGTAAAACCTGTAAGAAACAGTATTCATTTGCGTTAGCACGATTGCTAAGTAAGCCCTGGATTCAAAAGTAGATTCCACCTACTGACATAAAAGAACTAATCAGTAAAATGAAGCAAACAACACACAAAAATATTTTATTCTTGCTACGAAAAACAAACTGTTAAGTTATTTTAGAATTTAGTGAAACTAATTACTTGACTGTTTCCTTTATGCCAACTGTTAGCTGTTAGTAAACCGCGGGTTTTAGCATTTATTGTTATCTCAAAATTTTAAATTTTTGTGAAAATTTGGGGTTTTGACACCTTCCCTTCCAGTGCTCTTCAGGATGTGCATAGCAGGTTTACCAACCACTCTTGTCTTATCATGAGGTTCCACACCAGGTTTATCAAGCACATTCCAGGTCTCTCCCATTCCTAAGTCTTGTACATATCTCAGACCTGAACCAGGGTGCATAACACAACAACCACAGGGAGAATTTTCAACACAGGCTTACTCTGGAACACGAGTAATAGGGTCTCATAGACTATGTAGTTTGAGATAACACTGCAACGCAGCAATCACAGTCCTTCCCAAGGAAGACACTCACAAAACATGGACGATATACACAGGTAGGCTCTGCTACTACCACAATGTCACTAAAAACAATCACATAATGCGGATGATATACATAGGAAGAGCTCTGCTGCTTTGAGCTTCCTCATGAATGGATAAGAGAGAGATGGTCCAGGAGTGAACAAATGAACGAATGGATGGGTCCCCCCCCCCCACCTAAAGCATCCAGCATCCCTCAAAACATGAATGCGCAGGTCAACACTGGCATACGGCTCTGGTGTTTTCTTGTCCATGCAAGAAAAACACGCCATTCCAGAACTGGGTGCTCTACCCAATCTGAAATTTCCCATACTCTTCGTCTTCCAAGCAATAACTACCTCAACCACCTTCTAGCAGAGTAAATGGTTGAGAAGAAAAGACAAGAAAGAGGGTAGTTGACTGTTTTGATGGGTTCTCCTCATGACACATGGCTTTTCCCCAAACTGGCTCAAGGTTAAAATTCCCACCCCCCCTTATCCTTAGGAAAATCATGCCCCCATCTCATTATTCGTTGCGTTGACATAGCTGGCTGTGGGTTTTTCATTAATTTGCATATTTACATGATGTTTACAAACATGTTTGACTTAGCACAGAAACCATAAGCATCACCATGATCGCCTATACACCGAACATTAATCAATGACAGGGCCTTGGCCTTGAGATCCTTGTCATGATTCGATATAGTATTACATCATATACATTAATGCAACGGGGTCAAAACCGGGGTGTTACATGCATACATGTCCATATAATAATCTGCAAATGCTACATAACTCTTATCTAACTCTGAAATATACTTACATCCTTGTTGTTGTTCTAGATCTGATCTATACTTATTGTCTTCCTGCTCATAATCTAAAACATACTAACTTTCTTCCTGCTCCTCCCCATGTAGATCTTCATAGTAAACTGGATCTTGAATACTTCTAGAAGCACGGATGTTCTCCTCCACTCCTTTAGCATCTTCAAACAACTGTCTTAAATATGATGATTTCCTTTCTAATAGGAAAAGAACAAGATCTGAATGGTGAGCCATAACATAATATACCATGGCAGCGATCTCAGTGGGCTTGATATCTAGGGGCATACTATGATAAACACTATAAAACCTTCTATTGAAGACAACCAAAGCTTCTTCCTTTCCTCTCTTCAAAGTGCAAAAATCAGTGAGGTATTGATCAAATGACCTATTCTCTCCCCAATATCTTGAAAAAATATTATATAAATCAGCCCATCAACCAATAGAAACAAATTCTATATTTTTAAACCACAAAGCAACATCCCCCACCAACGATTTGGAAAACATCCTCATATACCATTTCAAAATTATCAATAAAATTGTGAAAATCTTCCAAGTGCTTTTCAGCTAAAACATAATCTTCTCCAGAAAACTGGGGAAGATACTTAAAGAAATCAAGAGAATAAGAATTAAGGTGATATGGCAGCCTCAAAGGTTTAAACAACTTATTTCTGATTTTAGCTTGAAAAGTAGTAGTCTGAACATGAGAATTAATAGGCTGATGGCAAGGTTCACTATTAATGGCATAAGGTGTTGAGATCTGAGAAGGTTTTGAATCGGTTTTACTCTCCTCGAGGTTACATGGATGAATAAACTCGAAAATGATTTGAATACAAAGCTCATACTTATGAGCAAGACGGGGTTAAGATATAGGGTCAACATTAATAACATAAGGAGGTTGCAAATTTTCTTCTTCTAAAGATGGATGTACAAAAGTAGGTTGATAATCATTCGAATAAACAAAACACAAGATGATCCTCTTATGTGTGAAGGGAAAATAAGAAATGAGTTAATGAAGAAAAGAAAAAGTTCGTAGAGGAAACAAGTAAGCTGATACATGGTATTTCCATTTAGCCTCTTCATCTCTTTTTTATCAATGGGCACAGGGGCATCACCTAGGGACCAATATGATATCACGTCCATTCATATTGGGGGGGTTAAAATTAAAAAATTACAAGTCAATATATTGGCGGTATATTAGGAGTAAAAGGGTTTTTTTTAACTATATAAATATACAATATGTTGGGGGATATTTTATTCCACAACCCTTCCCGCGCCCTTCACCAGTGCTCCAAGCCTATGTGCACCCTGTGTATGCTGCATAGGGTTTTCCTGTGGTTTTCTCCATCATTTTTCTAGGTTTTCTGCATCCTGTTTTCTTGATAACAAGGGCATTTTTTCAAATTGTAGCAGTGTTGGTCCTTGGGTTTTCTCCATCGTGTTTTCTGGCTGGATAACGAGGGCGTTTTTTGAAATCGTAGCAGTGTTGGTCCTTGGGTTTTCTCCATCGTGTTTTCTGGAAAACGAGGGCATTTTTTCTGGTGCGTAGCAGTGTTGGTCCTTGGGTTTTCACCATTGTGTTTTCTGGAAAGCAAAGGCATTTTTTCTAGTGTGTAGCAGTGTTGGTCCTTGGGTTTTCACACGATTTTCACCATCGTGTTTTCTGGATAACGAGGGCGTTTTTTCACTGTTTTTTGGTCGTGAGTTTGTGGTGGGTTTCTCTGGTGCATAGTAGTGTTGGAGGAGGCACGTTGGAGAGCCACTGCATAGCATTCTTAGAGGTAAGCTATACTATGTTTAATCCTATGATGAAAAATGCCTTTTAATTCTTTTGTTTATTGGGGGATCTGTTCCACATAGCTGAGTGATTACTCAACTGAGTACATATCAGCAAGCCGGGTGGTTGTTGGAATTTATCAGCAAGTTTCTTTGTTTTTAACATAGAGGTCACAATGTCATTTTCTAAGACATTTGATGGCAATACAACGGTGTTTCTAGACATGGAATTACATATTGATGAGGTTTTTATTGCATATTCTACTCACCTCAGTGTCTTGCTCTTGCTTTTTCTTCTCAATTTCGAGTCTTACTTCACCTGTTGTAACTTTTTCAAGGGGGATCGAAACATCCTTGGTTTCTCTTTCTTCCAGTCCTTCCAAATTCACATGGGCGCTTCCCATAATCTCATCCCCAAGAAAGTCTACATTGTAGCATTTTAATTTCAAATACTTATCACCTTCAATCTCGTTAAACTCAAAATCTTCGTCCCATATGGGGCTGATACCTCGTGAAATTGATCTTGTTCTGTGCATGTTTTGTGATTATATTAAAAAAAAAATTAATGCTAACCAACTGCAAAGTACAGCTACATGAAACATTGTAGATATCCACCAATATGTAGATCAGTCTAATTCTAGAAAACGAAAAATATCTAACTCAAAAATTGGGGAACCCAACCTTCCCATACTGAAGCTTAACGTAAGGATCACTCTTTTGAGATATGTCTTTTCTAGCAAGGTTGTTTCCTTCCACTACGGTTATTTTAAGCTTTCTGCCAGTTGGTGAATGAAAAGTTGAAGATCCAAGTAAAGAGTGCTGAGAATTTGATGTGTTACAACTGTGAAGTCATCTGGAACCATCAGTATATTGCCATTCTCTAAGCACTAGCTTTACAGTAGTTAGGTTTGACTATATGTTTGCAGTTCTAAACAGTTGAGAACAAAATTACATTTTCTTTTGCTAGTCTTTATATTTTTGTCCCATTCGTGACTAATCCCAACTTACACAATATTATATCTTATTTGTCTCATGTGAATCCATGTCACATGTTAATCACAAATAGGAATTGTACAGTTGCCTCATGGTACCACCGTATTAACTTTGCAAATAGGACATTTTCATGAAGCAAAACCTCCCTTTACAAAAGCAGCTGAATAAATATAGTTCTGTGTATGCCAAACTTGCAGGGGATTTATGCATTTGGGGTACAACTGACCCTAAGAAAATGGTATGCTGACGTGTACGAGCACTATAACATTGGCATGATAGTATCTCTGGTATCAATGCATCACCAATGCATCATGCTAGCACTATAGCCAAGATAGTAAACACTGTAAGTGCATGCTATACATGCATGCATAAGTCCCTGTAGCTTTGAGGGCATCGGGGACTATCTATCCTTTCCTCTTTACAAAATATGGGTCAAATATAGGCCTTGCCTCACATATTCATTTTTTTTGTTTTCCTTTAATAACCTTAACATAAACACCAAGGCACAAGGTTGGGTTAGACACATTGACTCTTGTAAACATTTGGAAAGACTCCAATATGAACTATTCAAGGACTCATACATATCTGGAATAACCTTGAGAGTCATCCTTTTTTTCCTCACAGGGGTAGATAGGCTAGAATATTACTAAAGCTTGCAGGTATATGATGTAGCCTCTTCTAGTTCACATTGGAGTCTCTCCAAATGTTCACATTTGTCCCCTTCTTCTATTTAAGAAAGAGCTCATTCCTCATTTTGGATGGACAGCGTGGAACCTCCACTTGAGCTTTGATTGTATTGTACAATATTTTGTTGGAAATAAAAGGCTTTGGACGTCACAAGTGGTGTAGCTCTTTCATGTGTGGATGATAATTGTTAAGTGCTTATGAGGTAATATGTATTGTGTTTTTTCTTGCAATATTGTTCGTTGAGTTTGGCCTTTAAAAGGGGGCTATCTCCCAATAAGGTAAGATTAGAAAGCTAGCTTGCTTATATTCTTATTGTTCATTTGCTTTAGATCTCTTAGAAGTGCATGTTTATTTCGTCTAAGGTTCATGCTTTCTAAGTTTCTATTGTAGGTGGCACCAAGTTATTTAACCTTTTTTCTTTGCAAGGATTTCTAATTTACATGTTATCTTTCTTAGAGAAGGGGTTGAGTGAGTAAGCATCCTCCTCATCTTTAAGATCTACATAAAAACGTAGTCCCTTTGTGCTCCACCATACAAGACTCCATTGCCCAAGCTTTCCAATGGACCAAGCTTCTTCTTCTCCCTCCTTTACTTAAAACACATTTAAGCGGCGCTGTTCAATGGAATGATAACACACTTTCAATGTCTTTTAAATGGTGGATGGAGGATATGCCAATCAGAGATTATAGAAGTTTATTCATTTTAGTGAGTTGGGTTCTATTAAAGTCTGGGAATTAAATCATATTTCAAAATGCCACACTCTCACCCTATCTACTACTCATTATTCCCTTTCCACAATGGGTGTAAGACATGGAACCAACAACTCGGATGAAATCCAAGTCCTGGCTCTACTTCTTAGATTGGCAATGGATTGTGATTTAGAAAAATTATAGGTTTTGGGAGATTCCAAACTTACTATCGATTGTATGTGTGGCACTATACCTTTCCTAAATCTGGGGCTACAACCTTTGATGGATCAGGTACACTCCTGGAAAGATTGTCTGGATTATGAATCTTTCAAGCACATAAATAGTGAACTCAATACACTGGCAGATATTCAATCCAAAGATAGAGTTGATGTACAGTTAGGGATGTTAAAACTATAAGATGAAAGATGGTGTGCATACTAATAACCCACCTTGACCTTTTTTGTGACCTTATTTTCCTTTTCTTAGTGTAGATGGCACATTTCATATTATGACTGTAATTTCATAATGCAGATGCTAAATATGAAATAAACAGATTAGTTTATTTTAGTCAAAGGGCTCAGGGCCATTATGACAAAACAACTTTTTTTAACCTTATGGCTCTTTTCAAGTGTTTTCAACATTTGTATGCAGAATGTAATATCTCAATTTCTGTCCCAGAAATAATGTATTACGTTTTTTCTTTTTCTTTTGAAAAAATAAAAAAAGAAAGAGCACACTTCTATATTTAAATACAACTCAAGTGTCCAGATTGCCCCCAGGGTTGTAGACCAAGTGGTGATAGAGTGTACTCTTAAGGTACTCATTGCGACATCACGGGTTCAAACGTCGGCTAGCCCGTTAACCATGCTGAGGTTTTGTGTAAGTGCACTTAGGGGTATAGTGGTAGCAGACATGAATTGACCACGTGACACATGAGTACACGCCCACCCCAGTTGCTGATTCCCTAGTAAAAAAAATACAACTCAAGTGGTTTTGGAAAAAGTTTGTAGGCTCAGAACAGTTTCACTGCAAGCAAGTAGGTTAGGAAATGGGTGTGATTAAATAGGAAACAAGAGGAATGGCAGCCATGCAGTGGGTGGTCTTCCCTCTTTGAGAGAACTGAATGACAATGCAACTAGATGAGCCTTGATTTAAACTAATTTTGTAATTCGACACCCTATGTACCACATTTTAAATGTCATATGTGTAACACCCAATTGAAATGTACTTAAATCTCTTTTTACACATTATGCTCTTAAAGACCGTTCATAATTAAATCACCAAAAAACAAGGAATTTGAGGCTAAATAAGATGTCAACTATGGTAGCACTCACTGACCTTTGTTCTTTTTTTCAAATTGCCATATTGTACCCTGACATGTGCCTGACATATGGATCACTGGTTCCTCACCAGTCTGCTGCAATCAGGTCCCTTGCTTCTACAAGAACAAGCACAATCTAGCCACTCCCTGTTTCTGTAAGAGAATTCTGCATGGCATCACAACAGAATCAGATAAATAAAATAATTCTACCAAGGCATTGCAGGAAGAATCAGGTCAAATAAAACAATTATGCATGGAAATCAAACATAAAACAAACTAAAAAAAATCTTATATTGCTTTCTTGGTAATTCATAAATCAAATGACAACTAAAAAGACATATCAAATGGTGTACCCAATGAGAAAACATAAGCACGGAAGGATACATGTTAGGTCACTTGAATGATAAGCTTTAAGTATACAAAGAGTGATCAAGGGAACAAATGAAAAAAATATAACAAAGTTTGATTATAACATTACATATAAACCAAAATGAACTCACCTCAGTGTCTTGCTCTTGCTTTTTGTTCTCAATTTTGAGTCTTACTTCACCTGTTGTAACTTTTTCAAGGGGGGTCCAAACATCCTTGGTTTCTCCTTCTTCCAGTCCTTCCAAATTCACATGGGCGCTTCCCATACTCTCATCCCCAAGAAAGTCTACATTGTAGCATTTTAATTTAAAATACTGATCACCTTCAATCTCGTTAAACTCAAATTCTTCGCCCCATATGGGGCTGATACCTTGTGAAATTGATCTTGTTCTGCGAATGTTCTATGATTATATTAAAAAAAAATTAATGCTAACCAACTGCAAAGTACAGCTACAAGAAACATTGTAGATATCCACCAATATGTAGATCAGTCTAATTCTAGAAAATGAAAAATATCTAACTCAGAAATTGGGGAACCCGACCTTCCCATATTGAAGCTTAACGTAAGGATCACTCTTTCGAGATCTGTCTTTTCTAGCAAGGTTGCTGCCTTCCACTACGGTTATTTTAAGCTTTCTGCCAGTTGGTGAATGAAAAGTTGAATATCTAAGTAAAGAGTGCTAAGAATTTGATGTGTTACGACTGTGAAGGCTTCTGGAACCATCAATATACTTCCATTCTCTAAGCACTAGCTTTACACTAATCTATAACAACCAAAAACACATCAAAATTAGGTTTGACTATATGTTTGCAGTTCTAAATAGTTGATAACAAAATTACATTTTCTTTTGCTAGGAAAAATAAATAAATTACTTTTGGCTTGGCTGGATCCAAATACACATTCAAATAGAGGGTAACTGACATATCTTTCCTACCATTATGCCAAGCACTGAAGGCATTTTGATAGGCTACACCAGCTTGGATTGAATATGGAATGCTAGAAACAACAATGTGATCAAAACAAAACTTAAATCTAACTACCTTTTAAACAGAACAGACTCAGAATTATGATAAGCTCTGTTTTTAACTATTGCCATCTGCTAGTGGAGAAATGATTTCATTGACATGCATTGGAAAATAGGACTGTAACCAGTTTTTTTACATGACAATAAAACTCCCATAACCAACAATTATGTGGCCAGTGCTATAGGACCCAAATTCTAGATATCTTCATACAGAGGAAAATTAGCATAGTTCAAAACCCTCCAAACCTCCACCCTACACCGGGAGGAATTGAAGCCTTTGCCTTGCTTATCTAAAAGCTCAGTGCCACCCAATTCGCAATAATACCTCGCAAGCTGTCAAATTATTAAAGTTGTTATTAGCCATCCTGGTTTATTACAATGATTCTCAAAGAAGGACCACCAAAACCGTTAGGAAATTAACAGGGTTGGATGTCTTGAAAATATTGAGTGAACCTTGTATATGGGTTTGACAGGAAATCATCTCCATTACATAATGGGGAAAAATACAAGCTCAACATATCCCAAAGGGACTTCAAATTTCATGCAAGATGGCTAAGAGAGTGTTGTCTGCCCTCGTCTCTATGAAAACCAGGACCAACATTAAAAAATTAGGAGAGTGGGCAAATGAACAATGAACTTTTTATCTGTTTCAAAAATACATTGATAATGACAAATTATAAAACCCAGATTCACAAAATTGTCTTAGTGGGAATTTCTATAGGAATACCCAAAGTGCAGGAGTTGCTTAAAGATTTGTTCCATGGAGAAAAGGAGTACTATAAGGCCATCCAATCTAATGAGGCAAACCTCATACTTTGAGAAGTCACTCACCTTAGTCCAGAAGTATTCCAACAATATCTAACCATACCTTCATATTCAAGGAAACTATTAGATATAATCCTTAGATGTTGAGATAAGATATAATTTATGAGACAATCATGTCATGTATACATAATTCATGAGCTTTGGCACTAATTGTGGATAAGCTGAAATATTAGCTTAAATGCAATATCTAAAAGACTAATTTTTTAGAAATACTCGTCACACAAACTGAAGAAGATAGAAATTTCCACAGGTCGATTACAAGGAAGCAAGTGTTATAATTGCAAAACTTTATGAGTAAATGTGAACAATTGAGGAATGAAAAGTATGTGTGAGATCTTCCATTTGGAATACCATCTAGATTTCGTTTACTATCTCTGTCATCAACAGCTTGGCATGTTCCATGCTCTGCCTCTGAATGTAATGGAACAGGCTACAAATGCAAATTAACATTCCCTACCTTATTTTTTTGAAAAATACATCCTATATTCTCAGAAAAATATTTACAAAAAGAAATTCAGAAAATGACTAAAGAAGAAATAACTTGTAAGCAACTATGTAGCATATAAATTGTGCTCTCGACATCTTTGTGAGCCAACATGCCATTCTTCTACCTTTACAAGCTGTGGGAGAGAGTTGTCAACAATGGAGACTATTGTTTACCTCTAGAAATGCTATCATTTTTTTAAGAAGACTTGATTTAAATAAATTTGTGATATAAGATGATAAAAAGGCAAAATAAAGTATGACAAGTTTGTTCTAGTGAAGTAAAGAAGAGCACCTTTGCTGAATCTGTGTCTTTAAAGGGGACAACCATCAAAACTTCCTTTCGACAATGTTCAGCATGTGCAGCCAACACACTTGAATTCCTTCCTATTGCCCAAAATGTAGTGGAGTCATCATCTACATATTTCATCTGTATATGAAAGAGACGTCAAAGTGTATTTGGTAAACTGTTTGAAATCTCAATCATCAATCAAGCGCAAGTTGAGACCGCTCCTGTCTAGCATGGATTTCAACAGAAGAGAACTAGGAAAAAATAATTATGCAAAAATCAATTTAAATGACTAATTTCAATGCTGCACTCTTTCTGAATAAGCATATCTCAAGGATTGTGGACTTTACTTCAAATAAAAAGCTAACCTTGATTTCACAGCTGGCCAAATAATCATATTTGACATTGCTTGAACCTTGTTCGTAAAGATGTAGCTTTAGGATGCATGTGTTTTCATGTAAAAGAAAATTGCAAACTATTTTGGAAGATTGCAAACCATTTTGGAAGAGTTTCTGGTGAAAACTAGTAGCTTCTCAATCCCATTGTCTATTAAATTGTTCCTTGGACAAATTTTTAAACTTATGGTAACTTTTAGCTGTGTGCCTGGGTTTTCTACAATCTAGAAATACAAAAGTCAATTGAAGAGCTTAAACGAATGACAGAGGACTTAAAAATAATGTAGTTCACTCTGTATACTGTCCCAACCATAAACAAGTAGGGAGTAGAACATTGTGTTTGTGTTTTTTTCATAGGCTAGAAGGAAGTAGAAGAGAAGTTCGGGTTGGGAGGAAGGAACTCATTGCTGGTGGCTGGGAGAAGAGAAGACGGGCTACTAGGAGATTAATAAATGTTGCCCTGTTTACGCCAACCCTGTCCGCACAGTAAAAAAGCACCCGCCCTTAATTAATCTCATCAATGGTCTTAGGTTTAAAGAAAATAATTGAATAAACCCTCCTTAAATCATTTTGTAGACCCTAGGTGAATAAACTACATTTGGGTATGCTCTTGGATATTAAACTTAATCAATCTGATCAACTCTTCAATGGGTGTTTCGATGGGATATGAAACTAAATACTGCAAGATTTTGATTGTATTGCATTTGTCAAATGCATAGTCTGTACGCCACAAACACGCCGGCATTAAAGAAAGACATGACATAATAGGTATTTAACATTGAGATGGATGATATTCATTAATTAATATATGTGCCAGCAGGCACAAAGGAGAATTCAATGCTAGTTGCATCCTTTCCAACGTTTAATCTTCCATCTGTTGCTTTTCTTATATTTTGACAACCAAAGTATTCAAACAAGCACAAACTAACTTCTGGAAAATCTCTGTTGTCGCTGCAATTTGGAAATTCCCATTTGCATGGAATGGAATTCGTGTGGAATTCCCAAATTGACAGGAAATTTGCATGGAATGGAATTTCCTATGCTGAGATGTTTTGTGATTCCTTTAAATGTTTCATCATACCATCCTTTCTGAATACAACATCAAAGAGAAAAGCATGAATACCATTATTTACTATAATATCATGAGGGAATGCAACAAAACTAGGGATGAATATTTACTAGATCTACACTTTTAGGTGTACATGACAATTAAGGACCTCTAAAAGATGGACATCGCTCCCTCCTTTGAATTCCAAGTGTCTTCAATGAGATTAAGGCATTCTCCATTCATGCTAATAAAATTCATGGAAGATGTCTCTCTATAATGGCAAAGCCTCCTCAAAACTCTTCAAATAATAACTTCCCCAAGATTTGTAACATGAGCTAACTGTTAGATGCTTTCCCTAAAGCTAGGACATTCCTCAAATCAAGGGGTTAATCCAACTGAATCCTTAAATGGTTGATTCAGTATGGATACATGTGCAAGATAGTATTTGATCCATGTACCACGAAACCATATTTCCTTAAAATATTCCAAAACAATGGAATGCTCCTCGTAAATCAGCCTCAATTTCCATCATAGATACTTCATTAAGTGGAACGCTTTTTCTCATCGTGATGCATTGAGGGCTTAGACTTTCTCCTTTTCACTTTTTCGTTTTTTTATCTTCTTGATGCATTGATGCATTGATGATAAGTGATCCTCCCTTTTTTTGAAGATGACTAAGGTGCACTCTACTAACAGAGAGAGCTTGGGCAAGAGTGATGAGATTCCGCCCCTGCACTAAAGATTACTTCCTTCTTAATCTTCCATTCTTGGTGTGTGTAGCTAGTGCCTGATCTTCATTGTCATTTAGCTTCTCTTCTCTGTTTATTATCCTTCTTCTGTTATCATTTCTAATTTGAAATCACCGCTTACAACATTCATAGATTTAATTTAGTGTAACATTCAGTCAATTTACATTCCATTAATAGATAAGAAGAAATCTACCCTTATGAATGCTTTTCCTTCATGTAGAATTTCATGACTGTTCTAAATGCTGGTATTTGGTAAAGAAAGGGATAATGTCTTAGAACATTCTTAGAGTTAACATAGAGTAACATCCAGTCAGTTTACATTACAATAATTCCGAGAAGCAAGCTATCTTAGCCAATGTTTTTCCTTTGTGTAGAATTTCATGACTATGCTAAATGTTGGTATTAGACACGTATTAGACAGAGCTAAGATCTTACAAAATCTGCAAAATGGACCATAGCTGTTTGAAAAGACACATTTCTCGCAGGTTTTATAGCAGTAATTGAATTAATAATTCAGATCTGCAGTTTGAGGGAATTTACACATACATTAATTAATATTCGAACTATAACTATGCACTAATAAAGGGCATTGAAAAAAGTTCTGAAATCATTTAACATCATTTCTGAAATCAACTTAACATCAACTAACATCTTTCTGAAAACATTTATTTAACATCAACTTGATTTACAACAAGAAATCATTCATAGTTGATGTAGAAACCTAAGTCTCTATGAAATTACAATTATCTTTACAACTTATTTGCTCTTAGGTAAGCCCTCCATGTGTTGGAATAAACCCAAAGTGAGGGGAGTAGTTGCTTTGGTGACAATGATAACTCTTCTCAAGAATCAGGAATATGGATGGTGTCAAAATATCAAGAATCTCAAATCATCCTTTCTTTCCCTTGATTTTGCTCATGTATATAGAGAATACAACAAGAAGGCAGATGGCTTATCCAATGAGGCACTCTCTATGGCATCTGACCTCTTACAGTTCATTGAAATATGTGAAGGTGAAATAGTGGGGAATGGATTGATGAAGCTCTTTTAATTTGAGCTTGACCTACTCTCTTTGACATCTTTGATGTTTATTTTTTCAAGAGTATGACATAATTTATATTTTTTACATCCTTTGGATGTCTGAGGCAGACGTTGATCTCCTCTTGTATCAGTTTCTTGGCAGGTCCATAAGTGCCTCCCTGGATAAGCCATGACTGGGTTCTTATTGTGTTCCCTTGTAGACATCTTTTGAAGTCAAGATGAAGATGGGATGTATTCCTTGGTATTTTGATCTTGGTGGTGAAGTTGGTTATCTGACCTCTCAATGTACTATCTAGAAGAGTCTCTGAACTAGATGTCTTTATATGAAGTTTGATAATTCATTTTTAGCATATTATAACCTTAAAAACACATTTTATGCATCCTATTATATGCCCCTTGCTTACCACCTAAAAGGCGAGCAATCCAATGTTGACAGAGTATATTTCATAGCATATCTTCTACATAGCTAAATTATTTAATAGAAGAAGAGTAATTTCAGAACTATATTTAATACTAATTGTCGTTACATGAAGTTTGATAATTCATTTTTTCAAATTAAATAGCATTTATAAAACATGTTATGCGTTCTATAGTATGTGTGCCTTGTTTACCAAAAGGTGACCAGTCCAATGTTATGTTAACAAAGGATGTGTCATCACATATCTTCTACATAGCTAAAAACTTGTGTAAGAGTAATTCCAGCACTGTCTACATCAGTTTGACTAGGTCTACAATGTTGATGATAAAAGGAGTATGCATATTAAGATTATGATGTGAAATTAAATGCCTCCCTTCCAAAATCTTGCTGATTTCTCTTTGTTACCTGTCATTAGAGCTTCAATACCTATTCACACTAATGTGAGAGATTTAGGTCGCTTAAAGTGTTATGGCTGCAATTTCATTGTGTTGTTAAGCTATGGAAGCTCTACCAACTACATAATCTTCACCATTTGGATGCAAAATTGATCTCAAAGATCTAGGGAGTGAATTTAAGAGTTGTTGCATTTATGTAGGAAGTTTCCAAAATGGTTTACTTGAGCTTTGTGAGTGACTATTGAACAAATTTATCTCTCCTTGGACCAATCTTCATTGATTAGGCAAGTTCACTTATTACTAAGTTTTTTTCTTACCCCAAGGCCAAACACCATGTAGAATAGGGCTTAGGCTTGTAGGTTGGGAATATTAGTCAATTAAGATGTTTTTATCATTTCCTAGAGTGGATTGTAATGCTTGGGGCATTTCCATCAAAAAGAACAAAGACCTTTGATCACCTCTATGTTTTTTCATCTCTTGTTTTGATCTCCTTTTGATCTTTTGCAGGTACGTTGAAGCTGACTCTTCAGTTTGGGGAGGGCTATTTGAATAAGCCACTAACAATACATTTTTTTTCAAGGTGTTTCATCCTGATAGCAAGATTTCTTCATCCTTTTTAGATATTTGAATTGAAAGTGCATACTTTGCTTCCTAGCTCTTTGTTTTATTAATGAACTAATATGCATGTGTAAATTTGAATTACTTTTTTTTTTCATTTATTTATGGATGCACTCACCTCATTTCGTAGCCTTATTATATCCAAAATTTTGAAAAAAATGTTATAATTTTATTCATTTCTTACCCAACTAAAAGGTACACATGGATGTAAATGCAGATGGATCCAAGTGATGTTGTGGACTTTGGAATATTTATTGGCAAAGAGAATTGTCCCCTTGGCACAGTCCAGTGTCAAAAAGGTTGTACATATGCTGATATCTGTTCTGAAATTGTGAATGATGAAGTCGTTCAATATCCTTTTGATTTTATTATTGGCTCAACTGGATGTCCTTTAAATGCAAAGCAAGAGGAAAGAAGGAAACCTACAACAACAAATGTAGGCATTAAGAGGAAAGCATGCACGATTGTTGCTGATACATTGGAATCAAATGTAATGGAGGGAATGCCAATCTCTGAAAACATTGAAGGGAATGTGGAGGAACCTATGCATAAACAACCAAGAGTTGGTATTGTGTCCGAGTCAGTGGAACAAGTTGTGGTTGATCCTAATGTATTGGCATCTTGGAAACATAAAATGAATAGTTTAATGAACGAGTTTTTCAAGGAGAAGCTAACACTAAAGGTATATTTAGAAAATTGAAAACCTAATATAAAGATCCATTGTCAAATCTGTGGCATTAATTATGGAACGGGGGAAGTATCCTTGGCAGTGCGAACAATTCGTAACTTCAAAAACAATCATATGAAAATAGGGTCCCATCAACGTCAAATTTCAATGTTGGGAATTAATGAAATTCCTTCATGTAACAAAGAAAAGTAGACAACAGTGGCTAGAGATCAACTTGATATTGATCAAGCAATCAAACTTATACATGATTTCAACCAAATGCAAGAGCCTAATTTGTTCAAGGTGGTGGAAGCAACACTTGCAAACTACAAGGACAAGAAAAAAGTAAGAGTGGAATGCACACGATGCAATAGATGGTTCTCTTTGGAGCCGGAAAATGGTAATATTGTCAGTTCTCTAAATGAACACATGAAATCAAAGAAGCACACTACTAATACTATAGTTGAGGCTTCACATGATACAGTTGTGTTGAGGAGTGGAACAGTTGGGAGACCGAAGAAGCCTACCAATGAAAAGTCCCAACAAAGTTTGTCTAAGTTCTTGATCCCATCACTACCATCACCATTACATGGGGCTTCTACAAGTCCACATCCTTCTACTTCAGGTGTGGAAATTACCCAAGTTTTAATTTAATTTGAATTTGAATATGCACATTACTTTATTTATTATTACATGTTAGTAGCAGTTAGTAGATCATTAACCAATGTGTTTTTTCATCTTGTTCTAGGACAAATACCTCCCTCAATATTATTATGTTGGGGGTATTGGGATCCCTATCTTGAGAGAAGAGGGGAGCGATTGGACACAAAGGTTCTAATGGGTGACCAACGTGGTGGAAAAATGTGGGCCATAGAGAAACATACCAGGAGAACACTAAGTTATCATGGTATTGAATGCAGCATTAATGGTACATACAGACATATTCATTGCAAGAGGGTTTCTGAAATAGGAATACCTTTTGATTCATTGACATGCAATTTTTGTAAGATTATACCTAATTGTGATGAATTTCGAATGGGATTATCGCGAATCAAGGAGCAACATGAAAAGACATGGGAGAGATACAGGGAAAGGGAGAAGGTTGGACCATTTGACTCAAACTGAACTCAAAATTGTTGCAAGAGAAGAAAATGCTACACATAGGTTAACAATGCGATCTCTTTCATGGGAGAGGACAAAGGTTGCTACACTGTCTATAAGAACAAGGTCTCTAAGGGAAAAGTTGTTCGAATCTGCAGGAAGGAAGGATGTGTTCAGGTTTTGCAAGGATGTGTGTGAGGTTCATAAGCAAGGAAAATTACAAGGTAAAGATGTAGTTTGGGAATTTGTTCAAGACATATTTCACAACCTAGTTCGTTCAAAGTTGGGTAGAAGGTATAGTGCATCCACTCAATCCATTTATGAGATGATTAAGTTATGGGGAGGTCCTTGATTACATAGCTTTATTAGCTTGAATCTAGATGGCCCTTCATATCTACGACTTTAAGGAAAGTTAGAAAATCATTGACATATATCCCAGGGGAGCAAGAGTACATTTTTGAGACAATCGAAAATTTTTATGCTTCCTATAAAGCCAAACATGGTATAGAGGGCCCAATTTCCATATGCCTTGCTGAAGATGAAACTGTTGTGAAAAAATATGTAAGGTGGGTAGCAAAAAGTGATACATTGGTGGGTTTTTGTGGTAAGAAAGAAGAACATAAGGGCCAATCACATTTCTTGGTGACAGTTGGTGAGGGCGCTGCAGGCCATGAGATTATTACAGATGCCTTCAAGAATTGTGTGATTGGCCATTATGCATGTGTTATTATTGCAAACCCTTTACATGAGAAGCTTCCTCATTTGGTTGTGGTTGTTCATACAACGTGCAACAAGTTTGATGCAAATTTTGTCCATCGACAATGGGAAAAAGTAGAAGACCTATGGAAGAAACATGTGGAATATTTTTTAGGACCTATTATTGGTCATTCCTCAGATGGGGATAGTAGGAGAAGAATGCTTATGCTGAAGGGTTATTACTCGATGACAGGCATGAGATATCAAATTCCTTGGGAAGGGTGGAGGCTAACTGGGTTGTATGATGGCTTTAAAGTAACAGGACTTCATGACCAGGATTACATTCACAATGGCAAAAATCTAGTGAATCCTTTGTTTAGTGGTCGACGAGATCTGATTGTTGGAAAAGAGTTGATTAGTTTTAACCATGTAAGAATGGTTTATAACAATTTTAAAGTGGATGACCACAAGCTTAAAATTGAGGATATAGAGAGGATTGATCTCCAAAACTAGGGTTAAGCACAACGCATTGCTTCAAGGCATGTCTAGAGGTGCTTGAAGGAAATGAGATGTACAGGTCGTAGGACAGAGAGGATATCGGGTACATAGACCTATCTAGCAATCGTTGCTGACTATATTGATATTTTTTTGTCTCCTAGTTTAATTCTTTGGGAAAGAGTGCGAAATTATTCAAGAGTCCATCATTTCTTCACCTTATGGCTATGTTGGGTCAGAGAACAGGAAAATACTAATGTCAACATTAATTTCATTAGTAGAGAGGCATATCGAGATGTGAAAATTTCTTGCCACTTTGCGGTTTTGTTGATGAGATTATTTCGTGATCAATACTCTAACTTACCATGTGCATTGCACCTGACTGGGTCAGATGTATGTGAGAACTTCTTTAGCAAAGTCGGTGGCATGGTTGGAGTAGAGAGGGCATATGATTTTGCTGACTTACTTCATGCTATTGGAACCCTTAATAGAGTTGTTGAATAAGAATCAAATCTCCAAGGGCTTTGTTTCAATAAATCTCATAAGAAACAAATGAGTATCTCGATGCATCAACAAATAGTAGAGGGAGGTGATGTCTTGTCACAATATGATTCAAATTCCACCAATAAAAAAATTATAAAAGTTCTCAAGATAGGATTGGAGGATGCACAAGGAATTTTACAAGGTCTTGGCATGCAACCAAAAAGACACACAGAAGATTCTTGGTGGTTTAAACCATGGATAGAGGATCAGAATGTTCCAAAATTTGAAGATGTGGATGAAGTAGTTGATAATTCTCCACCCGGTCATTCCACATCCATATTCCAATCTTCGTCTTTTATGGTACTCAATGATAGTGAATTGCAAACGATGGAAAGTGAGTGGAGGCACAAGTTGGATGGAATTTTAGATTTTGTTGATGAAAATGTAAACATAACTACCAAACCAGTGGTGGAGCTCGATGGAAAGGACATGTACAAATATTGTTTGGTTAGTCAATTGAATGGAAACTCGACATTATTGAAAGATAGATTGACTAAACTGAGGAATGGCGTATACTTGAGGAGAGATGAGAGGGCCCCCAAAAAGTGTGTTGCAATTAGTTTTGGAATTGGATCAGATTATGCGGTGTTGTTTAAGAGCGAGTCTATAGCTGTAGTTGAACGTACTACAAAAAAGGTGTATCTCAAAGTACAAAGCACAACGTTTCTTCTGGGACTTGGTACATTAGAAGAGTTCAAAGAATAAGAAATAAGGATGGTAATAGGGTGTTTGATTACCATAATGACATTGATATTTTGGATAGGCATGAGCTTCAATGTTGTTGGTACAATAGAATAAAGGGGCAACGCATGTACAAGTATGATTCAACAGATCATCTATTCATACAACTTGAATCTGTTATAGCAATGACAAACCTATCATACAATATCAAGAAAGACACATACAAGTTAGAAGAAAGTGACCACAGAATTTTTGAGGATTTCAATAAAAATTTAAATAGGGTGAAGTTTTCAAACCATTCTAATTTATCTTATCTTTTGTACTACTATCTTATAACTTATTTATGAAGTAGTATTTTTTGTATTATTGTTGATTCGTTTGTATAAATTTCATACTCATTTTAATTTATCTTATATTCAGGTGCAGTGAATGGTTTGGATACGGAACGGTTGGGATAACTCTATGTGAAGTTATCGATTGTCAAATATTTCTCTATGCGTTCTTGAAGCATGGTTCTTGAGGGTTGCTGAACTGTTCGCTAGTTCAACAATTGTGTTTAATATTACTTTTAAAAGGATGAAACCAGTTTTTGTTTGTCGAATTTTGGTGCCCATGCCCATGTTAGACTTTTCATATACTTTATTTTGCTACTTACTTAAATGGAATATTACTTAATGTGTGTTTCTTGAAATGTGTTTTCCAAATGTTTTCTTAAATGGAATATCATGTTCTTTAATTTCATCATGTTTGTGTGGAGTGCATATTAACTCATTAGGAAATTGTGATTGTTGTTGATTCAAAAGATGGCTATGGTGTGAAAATCTCTTGTTATAAAACTCATTGTTGTGCACCTGTTGTGGTATGGAGTGGGTATGATTGGTTCTACTTTCTATAACCAATGAATCTTATACAGTGATGACAAAAATATATAAAACAATGTACCTTGAGAGAGAGAACATATTATTGGCCTTGTTGGTCCTATAAAGGAGTTGCATGTCCACCTTATATGGTTCACCTTGACCTTTTGGGTTTGTTTTTTGTTTTGTTGTGGCCACCTGGGTTGACTCATGATCACCTCATGATCCTTTATCTTACTTTGTGCATAGGTGATGTTTATTAATGTTTTGATACCTTACCTTAAGGAGCATGACTGAACTCTCTCCCTCTGCGTGATCTTTGCATGATCTTTGTTGATGCTCCATGTGATATCTTGCGGCACCATCCCTATGACTGGGATTTCCTTGTTACACCTTCCACGTGGTCCTCCCCCAGCGTGACCGTGGCCTGTTTCTTGGGTGGACTATGGGTTCTCCCACAGTGTAACCATGAGTCTATTTCTTGGTGGAATGTGGCTCCTTCACTAGTGTGACCGTGATTTGTTTCTTTTCACTTTCTTGGTGGACTGTGGGTACTTCAACAAGGCCAAAAAACCTATTCCTTAGTGATACCTTGAGAGGTCCTTCTCCAGCATGACTATGATCTATTTTATTGGGTGGAATTTGGGTCATTCACTAGCATGAAAGTGATCTATTTCTTGGTGGACTGTGGGTGCTTCACCAACATGACTGTGATCTGTTTTCTTGAGTGGACTGTGGGTCCTTCCCCAACGTGACCGTGATCTATTTTCTTGGTGGACTATGTGTCCTTCTCCAGCATAACCATGATCTGTTTTCTCGGGTGGATTGTGGGTCCTTCCCTAGCGAGACCATGAGGTGACCATGAGCCTATTTTCTTGTGTGGAATGTGGGGTCTTCCCTAGTGTGACATTGAGTTTCAATTTTTGGGTGGACTATGTTTTTCCAAGCATGATTGTGCAAAGTATACTTGTGTGTCTCTGCAGTATGTGACTGCATCCTTACCCAGCATGACCGTGTTGACAGATTGACTATACTGGGTATGAATGTGCTTGTTGACTAAGAAGTTTGGGTTAGTATGTTGTCCGTATGCTTATGCTTTAACCCTTTCTGGATCTCTCGCAAGGTACATAAATTGTTTGTCTATATTGACTTGTCCCTTCGGTGACAAGATCAAATCTAAAAAATCTGAGTATATGCTTGATTCAAACATTGGTTATGATTATTTACTGTTGATATCTACTGTACATTACCTTATCATGTTGTTACTGTACATGACATTTGATGATTCTCGAGGACCAACTTTAACACAGTGAATAATAAAGCGTTAAGTTGGAAGAGATGAAAATTATGTTTGTTTGGTTTTATTTAAAAGTATTGGTTTTCTTGAAAAATGATAGGAAGCTTACTTTATAATTCTCTTTTCCTTTTACTTTATATTTTTCTTGAAAAGTACTTGCAGGTCTCAAGGAGAACAATGAGGTTCTTTTATGGTGGATATGACCCATGTATTAAAGTATACACAAATGAATATTTAAACAGGGTTGATGTTCAAGAAGCTCTTCATGCAAATGTTACAAGGATTCCTTTCAAATGGGCAATCTGCAAGTGGGTATCTGTATTCTAATCTCTAATAAGGTCATGTTATTTGTGATTCTAGATCATTTTAACTCTGGAAATATTGGGATACAAAATGTTTGAGGGGCAAATCTCTTCACTCTTTATACTGTCTAGGTAGCAGACCTTGTTCATGTGATGTGGTCAGTGAAGGGCAGATCATTTTCCAAAGGCCCAATGGCAACTATCTGTGAAGCTATCGTTTCCTTGTAATTACAAACCCAATATTTATTAGCTTTTTTTGCAACCTTACAGAATTCAACACTTTGGTTGAAACCAAAAAGTGAGAATTTTGAGCAATGTATTGTTCGCTCCAAAAGTTTTAAAAGTAAGGTCGTTTTTTTAGATGATGATGTTGTAGTGCAAAAGGATTTGACTACTCTTTGGAGGATTGACATGCATGGTAAGGTAAATGGTGCAGTGGAAACATGTGGAGAGACCTTCTATCGACTTGATAAATATCTGAATTTCTCAAAACCTCTTATTGTGAGGGACTTTGACCCAAATTCCTGTACATGGGCATATGGCATGAATATATTTGACTTGCAAGAATGGAAAAAGCAGGACATGACAAGGATCTATCATAAACGGAAAAACCTGGTAAGTATACATTGACATTTTGCTTTTGGTTTCCTGGTGCTTTATTTGTGGTTTTTGCAATGAAGTGACATTAGCATTTGGTTTTGTCTAAAAATGACTATTGTGTGATGGTTTTTATCTTAGAACAAGGATAGACAGCTGTGGAAACTGGGAATCCTACCACTTGGGCTGATCACCTTTTACAACCTTAATTATGCACTAGATAATTCTTGGCATGTTCTAGGCCTTGGTTATAATCCTAGTGTTAGTCAGACAGATATTATAAAGGCAGCACTGATACATTACAATGGAAACATGAAACCATGGCTTGAAAATGGAATTGCAAAATGCAAACAATATTGGACCAAGTATGTGAAATATGACCATATTTCTTGCAACAGTGCAATCTTGGCGAGTAGGTACATATGACAGTTTATTGTACATATTCTATTGGAACCCCGAGTACTCCCTATCATTGCTATCCATAAGAATTGCGACAATCATAATTGGAGTGGTTGAGCATAGGTATCATTCTTTTGTTTCCATTGGTCGAAGACTTAGCAGGGTGGATCGAACAGTTTGAAAAAAATCCCTGAAGCAATAATTTCCACTACACCACATTTAAAGAAATGAGGAAATTCTCTATGTATTCTAATTATTTATCATAGGAATGCACATAGGCAACATGTTCTAAGTCATCAACTTATACATTCCTAATTGTGGCCAACCATAAAATATTTACATGTTCAAGACATCCAACCGATGTTCACCACTCTAGTTAAAGAACAACTCCCATTTGATGGCATGAATGGATGAGTTTTGTTTGATACTGGCATGTTATGATTAGACCTATGAATGTCATAGTTCAAGATACCCCTAGGTGTTAATCTTCCAATAACATTTTTTTTACTTTAGTTGGACGTGTCTTATGCTAATGGTCATTGGTTGTGCTCATGATCTCGACTTATCACTACCTAAAGACCCATTCCTTATTTTAATAAGGTCAAAAGTTGGGTCAATTGAGTAAACATTTGCTCTGTTGCTTATGCTTTTGCTTGAGCAAACATAATAAACATGAACTATAAGAGGTTCTTGCATAGGATAGTCAAAAAAGATGGAAAAAGCTAGTATACGCCTCTTCATAGACTGTACAAAAGGTCGAGAATGTTGTGTTGGGCTCTAGTTGATCGTTTATAATGCTGTTGTATTGTCCAATATGCTACATGTCGTACAAAGTGATATCAAACTTATCTATGTTGCCCATTTCTTTGACACAGACGGAGGGAAAGTGTTGATGTAGAATATATGTTCATTGCTCATATATCAGGGATGGACACTTTGGCACGAGGGTTGAGAAATGCAGGTAAACCTATATTCTGTATTGAAGCTATATGTGCATTATAGAGTTGGTCTCTTGGGGTTCTAGTGATGCATTGTTGAATGGATCATCTTTATCCTATAATTTACATATGGGTTGTCTTATGATTGTCTCTTTATAAAAAACTAAATTTGCAAAATAGACTGGATACTTCATAAGGGTAATAGGTATAGATGTTATTTTTTTTTTAAATTATGTTCTTCTTGTTTTTTTTGTTATAGTCTAAGAAAATAGAGTTATGTGGAATTTTAGAAGTTTGGATGTCTTCTGAAGTGATATTAAGGCCATGAGTTGATAGAACAAGAAACGGGTTTTGTAAAATTTTTAGTCCTAGTTTTATCCTTGGAACTGAATACTATAAACAATGATTTGTAGATGTATGAGAGAAATTCACTTTGAAAATTATTTAAAGTTTTTTGCTAATTTGTATTGTCCAATATGCTACATGTAGTACAAAGTGATATCAAACTTATCTATGTCTGCCATTTCTTTGACACAGACGGAGGGAAAGTGTTGATGTAGAAGATTTGTTCCTTGCTCATACATCAGGGATGGACACTTTGGCACGAGGATTGAGAAATGTAGCTCAGCTGCTGCAGGTAAACCTATATTCTTGCCTAATGTATTTTTAGGATTTGAATTTTTCTTATATAATAATCTTCGTGATAATGTTTACCTTTCCCCTTATATTCTTTCTATGCTTATTGTGCAGGATGGAACATTAACAGAGCTTGTTCGAAAGCGTTATGAATCCTTTGATTCAAAATTAGGAGTATCAATTGAGGTGACTACAACCCATTTCATATTTCTGTTGTTAATTTTAAGTGTTTTCTAAATCATGTCTACATAATTATGAGATACGTAGAACATATTAGCAAAACTTGGACTAGGATGTTGTACCCAACTTGGTGCCAAAACCGAGCTGAGTCAATTTATCTCAACTTCTGAAAAAAGTGGCGAGTATAACTTGGATTCCTGAATAAACTCAAGAATTTTGTCATATCCTCACTTGGTAAAACTCAAGCAAGTTTTTGAATGAAATTTTGTGTGTTGTTGGCAAGTCTGAGTCATGCTCTTACTCTCCAACCTCTCTGAGTCGTTTGCTGAGCTGATTTTTTCATCATTCATGTAGAATGTAGTTTTCATGACTATGGATCCTGATGCCTAATTAAACTTTTAATCTGTTTTATGTATGTTCTTTTACAGGAAGATAGTATCAGCTTTGAAAAACTTGAGAAGAAATCCATACAGTGGGGTGAACCTCCTCTCACATCAGGGAAGCAGGTAATCTTTTATGGGTCATTTTATGGATTGGCATTTGTGATTCTTTTGGAAACCAATTATTAGCTCCAAGAAAATGTCTTGAAAAATATTTATTACCCATTTCTTTCTTGCAGGAACTTGCAGAGATGATTTTTAAGTCATACTTGTGATTGAACAATATCATTTGGATGACTACATTAATCATGGATTGAACAGGTAATCTTCTGTATCTATGTTTTTACAAGGTCTACATTAATGTTCACAAGACATGTACTATGAACTTCATAGGGCCTTCAACACATGTCTACAATGCAGCTATATCCACCCCAGATCTATATTGCAATCTTTACAAGATTTGTACACATTTCACTTGTTCTTATGCCAACTCAAGAGATGATCATTCATTAACAATATCTTGACATGTTAATAGTTCTCAAATATGGAATCAATCTATATTTTGTCTAGGTTTAAGGGTAAGTCCAAACTCTAGATCATACCCTTCATTTATCTCATGAGCAAATCTTGCAACAGATCTCACACACCCTCTCTTTCATTGAATACACCTGCAATATGTCACAAAGTGTAAACCCACTGTAAACCCGAGAACATCACACCATTTCAAAGTCTAATGATATTCCTCTTCCTCACCTTCTTTTAGATAAATGAGCAATTGGTCCCCAAAATCCACGCCCAATATCCAAATCAATTGATCATATTTATAGATCAATTGTAATCTCAATTGACATGGTCCTTTTACTTGGCAAGCTCAAAACCAATCTCATTATGTCGGCTTCCATTACATCAATCTTCTTCTTATTTTGACAATGGGCTTTCAATGTTGTTTTGGTTCAAAATTTTATCATCCTATCTCAAATGGATATACATACTAATACATTGTTCTTATAATCCAAATAACCAATGCTTTGATCATTGAATAAGAATATCATGTGGACTGAGCATGGTGATACCACTTGAACCTTTTCACATGATGAGCAGGGTCATCTTTACTTGAGGTGGAACAATCAAAACTTTTCAATGCCAATATCTCATATCCATTGCTTCTGATAGTTCAAACATACCTCTGCAATTATGGTAGTTGGAGCATACATATTTAACATTGGCAAGTTACTAGAGTAGCATATTTTGGTAGTTAGAGTGAGTCTTGTCCACACTATGCGATTAGCAAAACTTTGAGTTCCTGTAGTTATGTCTCTTTGATTTAAGTAGTACCAAATCTTGTTTCCTGTAGTCATTTCATTCTCTTCCAGTAATGAATCAATATTCTAATGTTGAAATTATTTAGACAAACATTGCCTCTTGACAATAATACCTAAATATTCAAGTTATTGAACTCCTTATTTCCATATAGAATACAGTTGATTGCAAGGTCTGATCTTGTTACAGTTGATTGTAAAAACCAAATTTTGATAGTGGTCATATTATCTTCATTAGCACTGCTAATCTTGTAAACTTCCTTTTCAACATCCACATCTTTGTCATCAAGTGATTCTTCTACCACATCATCAATTTACTTCTAAACATTGTAATGCTACTTTGCTTGATATTATTGACATAGATCTCTCTTGTTGACATCAATGACAACTCACCTTCAACACTATACTCATATTTTAATCCTCTAATCATAATTTTTCTTTGAGTTTCTTTGTCCAAATTATTATGTCTAGATCTTTGCAAATTATATTGAAATATTTCTAGACAATCTTCTAGTTATTCATTTTTTCGTTGTTACATCATAAATTATCCTCCCAAAGGTATTTAGAGTTTCAATAGTCTTGGTACTTTTGGTGGAAATCTTGTTTAATTTCTTTCCATGTATGAATGGTTTGACCTCTAAGTCCCATGAGCCATCTCAGTGTTGTTGCTTGCATTCTTCAATGTGGCAAGAAGCAAATTCAACTTTTGTGCATAAAAAAAAAAATCATAACTACGACATAAGACATCAAATTCAAACAAAAATGTGTCAAGGTCCTAAGAAGCCAAACCATGGAGAGTGGACATAGATTGAAAGAGGTATGTTCTTCACTGGTTCTTCACCTCAGATATTTCTAATGGAGGACTCAAATTTTAAGTTGGACCCTATATCTTTCTCATTATATTCCATAGTTTCTTCTGAGTTTTTTGAAATTTTCCAAATGTGAGGGTCTTCACTAGCTCTTGATCCTTGTGTGGGAGAAGATTCTTATGTCCCTTGGACATGATTATGTATATCTTCATATTCTAAATCATTGTGCTCAAGATGACCAATAATCAGCTCATTTGTCACTATCTCTGTGATGGGAGGATCTTCTAGTCTAGGTGATGCAAATGATGATGATGATGCAAAATCACTCAGAGCCTCAAATGGATGAATTTCTTGTTAATGAGTATTTAACTTTCCCCTTCCTAGTCGACCTCTTCCTGGTATTCCTATAGAATTATTAGTAGTGGGGGCACCTCTTCCTTGTTTTCTTGCAAAATTATTATTAGTGGGGGTGAGTCTTCTTGCACCGTAAATTTCTTCTATGATTCATGCATTCTAGATGCCTTGGATACAATGACATGAGGAAAGAGAGGTCTGAAGGAAGCCATCATTATGCTACATTTGATAAGACACAGATAAAAGAGAGGTCTGAAGGTAGCCATCATTATAGAAAGTGATGAATTAATATAAGATTTACACTTGTCTAATCTTGTTTTCTTTTTCTAAATGAAACTCTGTAGATAGTGACACACCATCCAATTTCATTGCTGCAGTATCGTTTATCTTCACCTTAAATTTTGATGAACCTGTCACCTTTTAGGATGAAGGTTCAATGCCATATTTTATAGGGGAAACTTGCTCATGCTTGCGAACAGACAACTGCTTAGCTAATTACCCTTGGATAAACTTCTCTGAGCCAGACTGCCCATGATCTTTCTTAAGTACTCTGCTATTTTTCTTTGTTGGGGTCACACAAGATTTATTCACCCTGATTCCCTTTGACTTGTATTCATATTGCTCAGCCTCACCCTTTTGTGCATCTTAAGCCTTGATAGGAGGTATGCTGATTGAATTGACTTTCCTTGAAGCTAAATTTGAAACATATTGTGTAGTCACGGTCTGTAGCTTTTGTTCTTCCATTTTTGGATCAGCCAATGATTCAGTAGAAATTTTAGCATGTGTACTCTAGAAATCCAAATGAATGCATTAATAGATCTGATAAATGATGTTCTTGCAGCACGCTCACCTTCAGGCTCAAATATCTCAACAGAAGTGTCAAAAACACTAAAAGATGTTGGAATGATTCAGGCCTTGTCTTGTACACTTGAGAATCTAGATTTAGATCATCCTGAGTGTGTACACTTGTATTCGATGTTGGAATGATTCAGGCCTTGTCCTGTACACTTGTATTCGATGAGTGTCTCATATTTGAATGTTGGACACATCAAGCTGACTTTTGTATTTGTAGCAATTCGAAGAATGGTGTAATAGTTTCTACAATATGCACGGATTCAGATACAGTGTCCAAGTTGACATGCATATACTGAATTAGATAGGCCTATTGTTTGAAATTGTTACATGAAAATAAAGAGTGGGTCAACAGGGAAGAAGACAAATTGTTCACTAGGTAAAATTTGTAGTAAGATATTACAAATAGAGAAGTTGTGATCTTTGGCATATTTTTGTCATTGTGAACATCAATATTATTTCTTTGACCCTTGACTAGTTGTTATAGCTTATGTACGTTGTTTTAGAGGTATATAAAGAAAAGTTTGGGTGATGCTTTTTACTTGACTGACGAATGCCAATTCTTAGATGTTTTCAGTTTCTTTTCTCTATTTGTTGTTTAAGCTTATACATGGACCATGGTTTAGCCCCAAACACTTATCTTATGACTGGTCAAACTATAATTGTAGGAGCAGTCTTTGTTTTATCAAGATGTTTATTGCTTATTCAATACAATACTGTTCAAGCATCACAGGGCCAGTCAAAGAGCATGGTTGGCGCAATTTGTCTTCTAAGAAAAAGTCTTCTCAAGAAAATTCTCACGGGGGCATTCAATCACATAACATTTCAAAAGGGGCTTCATCAAATATTCAAGAGGGGACCTCCTTGGTATGTTTGTGTTTTCTTTGCTCTAAACTACATGTTTGCAGTTTACAATGTTTCTCCAGATTTTGTCATTAAAAGACATCAGTCTAAAATAATGCAACCAGTTGAATGAGGTGCTTGAGGTTGGAATATGGCTAAGATGTTTCTATATTGAAGAATTTGCTTCTGTGACCAACAGATTTTGGATTGTTTTGTATGTCTAATTTTATTACCATTAGGAATTGTACATTTCAGTAGTTTTATCAATATTATCTTTTGCATAAACTTTTATGCCCATGTTTAATGTTACTATTGAATCTAGAGGAAGTCCAAAAAATGTAAGAAGACAGCCTTTAGTTGTAATTGAAAATCATGCAGGTTTTTGCTCACCATGATCAACTTGAGCTTCGTAGTGGAGATTTAATGGTTCATTACAGTGGCTTCATTTTGAAATTATTTCAGTCTTCTTTTGTAATGTTTCTTTTTTGATCAGTCTTAGCCAAGGTCAAGGATATTATAGACTTTATCATAGTAGGTAAAGATTTTTGTGTTTGAGGCATACATGAACACCTGCAAATACTTGTAAGATGGCATAAAATATAATTAAATTAATAGAGTAATAGAAATAGTGAAATATAGTGATAAGGAATGAAGGTGATAATTCTTGTAGTAATTAGCTATACAGTTCTTTGTGGAAAGAAAATTTGTAATGAATAAAATGTTTTGCTTCTAAAATTTTGAAAGTGATTATGAATTTCAGAACATGCAAACACCCATGTCTGCAAGAAAGTCCAGAATGATAAGAAAAGACACAATTGGAGAAGTGGTAGATAGGGGCAAGTCAGAAGTTCGCGATCATCAAGGTTTGCTATAATGAAACATGGTTTTATTAAAATTTCCTTGTTTTCCTGCCCACTTGTTAACATTTGGATCATGGGTTGCAATGTTATATTTGCAGATGGAACTGTTGCAGGCTTCTGTGAAATGTTGGATGATTATCTTGAGAGAGCAGAAATTCCTGGAGAAGATGAAGGTGAAGAGGAGGGTGCATGGCTTCCTCTTTCTGAAATAAAACTTCTTGCAAATGAAATCATGTCTGCACATTTAAGGAATACTTTACATCTGGCCCCAGTGGACACTATTGTAAGACTATTAAGTTTACTTGATTGTCATATACGACGTGGGCATGACATGACAGTGGATGAAGAAGATGATGTGAGTCTAGATAATAATATGTTCAGTTGAATTTTATTTTCAAATTAACAGCATGGCTCACAGTGTGTGTGTGTGTGGCGGGGGGTCCTCTTAAAAAATTTATTTAAGTTCTTCAAGAAAGTCCTTATGTCCTGCAAATGTTATGTTCTTCATTTTAGGCATTGTTAGCTAAAACCATTTTTTGACATTTGTTACACAAACTAGATTACCAAGGAGCTCAGGCATGGTAGTATTGGGTGATAGAAATCAACCTTCTAGGTAATCATTAGGCTTTAGGGTGACTGGAAGCAAAACTGCAAGGTTTCAGGTGACAGGATAGGCTGTTCTTTAGGTTGTTCCACAATGTCCGAGGTATGTGATCTCCGTACTCTATTGAATAAAGAAGTGAATTAAAGTTTAGGCTTGGATTGTTGAGAATCCATTTTTTTAAGAATGTCATTGTAATACTATTTCATGTGGATGGTCACACAACTAATATAAGACTTACACTTGTCTAAGCTTGTTTGATTTTTCTAAATGCAACTTAGAGAGGATTGATCGCAATCCATTAATCTTATGGTCAAAGAAAAAGACTAAATAGTAAGGTTTTGTTGTAGAAGAAGTAAGGAACTCAAAATTTCTACTAACATACTATCATGCAGGCTAATAGTGAACACCCTATGGCAAAGGCCGTTGTGGATTATACCCAAAAACTGAGAGGCAAATAGGGGTCATTTACTCATAGTCTTCATGGTCCATGCATGTCCACTGGAAGTGCATCATCATAAATGAGGAGGATTATTATTTTCTTCTCTTGTTATCCTTGTTTCCATTAGTATCATGTGCTAGGTATTTCAACAAGGGGTGGCTAGTCTCTTGAGAAGGTCTCATATCCCATAGATCAAGGAGAGGAGTGTATATCTTTGTGTGGGGGGGGTCATAAAGTTAATTTTATTGAACAAATAGGAGAAAGACCATAGAGGGAGTAGCCTTAGTTCATTGTTAAGGAACCCTACACACTTATGAATAATTATTTTGCATGGTGAGGGAAAAGAATGAATGTCGAGTATCATGTCAATATACTAGGTAGAAATCTAAAGGGGTATAAAAAATGTAAATGAAAAAATTGATACATGCAATATACAGTGAAAATAAGGGTTTTTTTAAATTGGGAAGGCATATTGGGAGGGGGTTAAAAAAATGATTTTGGGAGGTATTTTCCAATATTTTTTGAAAATAGGGGTATTGTTTCATATGCCATGAATGAACGTGTTATGGCATGGTTTCACTAAGTGTGTATGTATATATGTATATATGTATTATATGCATAGAGGTATCATGAACTCTGTACAGTCCCATATTCGAGCTTGCAATCTCTTTTAATACTTTATGTGCGTTTTGTATCCTATTACTATTTTTTTTTCAACATCTACCACAGGAAAGTTATTCAGAATACTTTTCATGAACTTTGTTCAGTCTCATATTTTCGCTATAGGATTGAGTTTTGAATATAAATATGAATTTGTACCAAGGAAAAAAACTTAGTGATTTGAGTTTTGAATATAAATATGAATTTGTACCAAGGAAAAAACTTAGTGATTTGAGTAGTTCTCGACACAATGAAATGCACACGAACTAGAGTTGCTTGAGAAATACATTTCGCAGCTAGGTGTCTCGAATTGTGAAGGAAAATAACTTAATATATAAACTAGTTACGATATCTATAATTTAATGATTATTAGATGCTCAATAATCATTAATTGATTCATATATGAATAGTTTAACTAATAATTAGGGTGACTAGTTTACCTACAAAGAACAAGATAGCAAATGGTTTGGCGAGCGCATATTTATATTAATTTTTGGGCTCACTGTCTTAGTTATGTTACTTCTGTACCTATGTTACAACATACAAATTTGTAAAAAGATAATTATTTCAAATACACTCTCCCTTAATAGACTAATAACCATCTTCTTGTTCTCAAGAGATATTCATGACAAGAGAAAGAACAATAGCTTCTGACCTAAGCTGAAAATGCTTATTCTTGCTTATACTAGGCCCTTGGTCAATTGCATCACAACCTTGCCATGGCTTGATCACAGTTACACATCATAAACATGACCCTGTTGTTTCAATAATCGCCTATCACTTGAGTTATCGTAGACATTTATGGACAATAGTAATGGATGTTGCAGCGAGGTGCTTATTGATTTTTTGAGTGCTTATTGTTTACAATCCAAATAATATACTAAATGCATGCCTAAACTCAGCCTAATAGACTTTGTGCTCTGATTGCGTTCTCAAACTCAGCCGAATAGACTTTATGCCCTGATTTTTATTTGACCCAACAAACTGGTGGATATGCTTCTTGGTAGCGGAGTTTCAAAATGGTCTCCTCTCAATACTGAGCCAAAATTACTATAGATCTCATATTAGTCCACACACTAGTAGCTGCAATGAATATGTGCTTGGCATCAATGTCACTGCTTTAACATAGTAGAGTTTGATACATTTCCTTGTGGAACTGCAGAGTTGATACACTTCCACTTAACCTTCAAGATTTTTTATTGACTTCCAGAAAGAACCACAAAGTTGATGCACTTCCATAGAGAGGTTCGACAGTGTGCAGAAAGACCATATAAAATCTTGATACAAACTTAGATCATGCTCCTTAAAGGGTAAACCTCAGAGCCAATTACACTCTCATGACAATTGTCCACGATTTTGATCACAAGGAGCTGCTAACGATTTCTTTGCACAGTAAAAATATTTGAGAAAAGCATGACTTACCATCTATCTTCCCACTTACTGTGCTGGGTATTTTTTTAATTGAAAAAGACATGTGAACAATGACCTGAAACATGCTACAATTCTATCCATTGCTTTAGATTGGGTGACAACCTTACCTAAGCTTTCATGTTGCAAGAGACACAATAATTTCATGTGAAATGAATGACAATTTCACAGCATGTAGCTTTACCATCAGAGGACTTCTGTGAATTAGCTGAATCCATTGGAAAAATAGGGGCCACTTTCCTCTTTGGGACAGAATTTCAACTTGCAAGAGCGGTTAATTGAGTATAATAGAAGCACTTTATTGATCAATGTTGTCTATGACAAATGAGTTTAAGGCTAGCTCACATGGAAGTCCGTTGTTTGTATTATCATTATGAAGTAAATGAGGAGTTGATTTAGACTTAGGTTTCAGGAGCATGCAAACATCCACTTGTCATAGTAAATTACCTGCAGAGACCAACACAATGTGATACCTTTATGCACGGAACCCGTGGTTGAACTCAATAATGCAATTTGAGTGTCGAATATTGGAACAAGTCCCCCGACTCCCCATTCTGCATGGCGTCCAGATGGTGACTTGGAAAGAGTCCCCATCCTGCATGGCATCCAGACGGTGACCTCCCCGTTGCTGTTGTCAACTTCCGTGCCAAACTAGACAATAGTTTCCTCTTCCTGATCTATTTAGTGATGATTATCATTTTATATCATATTCAGTATTTATACTTTTAAATTTAATTAGGCTGGAGGCGTTTATATTTCAACATAGGTCTACTGTTCTAGAAATTTATGTATTTTTTAATTATTTTAATTATTCATGAACATGAATACATAAAATGGAAATTTTCTTCTTAGCTATGAGTTTTGGAGGGCTTTCGTATATGCACATTTTACCTTCCGTAAATGCACATATACAGAAGAAAAAATGCTAATATACGGAAGCTCGTTTCTATAAATGAGCATCTTCCTTTCTGTATATGCACATTTATGAAAGAGAGCTTTCAAAAATGCGCATTTCCGCCTTCCGTAAATGCACATATATAGAAGGAAATATGCGCATTTACGAAAGCAAGCTTCCGTATATGCGCATTTTACCTTCCGTAAATGTGCATATACAGAAGGAAAAATGCTAATATACGGAAGAGAGCTTTCGTATATGCGCATTTTGCTTCTATAAATGTGCATTTATGGAAGGAAGAAATGCGCATATACGGAAGAGAGCTTTTGGATATGTGCATTTTGTTTTCCGTAAATGCGCATATATAGAAGCTCTCTTTCATATATGTGAATTTACAGAAGGCATAAATTATATGCGCATTTTTCCTTCTGTATATGTGCATTTACGAAAGGAAAAATGCGCATATACGGAAGAGAGCTTCTATAAATGCGGATTTTTGCCTTTTGTGAATGTGCATATATAGAAAGAAAAATGCGCATTTACGGAAGCTCGCATTCCATATATGCACATTTTGGCTTCCGTAAATGTGCATATACGGAAGGAAAAATGTGCATATTCGAAAGATAGCTTCCGTATATGCGCATTTTTCCTTCCGTATATGCACATTTCTGGCTTCTGTAAATTTGCATATATAGAAGGCAAGATACGCATTTACGGAAGCGAGTTTCCATATATGCGCATTTGGCCTTCCGTAAATGTGTATATACAAAAGGAAAAAAGTGCAAATATGGAAGCGAGCTTCCGTATATGCGTATTTCTTCCTTCCGTATATGCGCATATACGAAAGGCAAAATGCGCATATAGGGAATCTCACTTCCATAAATGCACATCTTTCCTTCTGTATATGCGCATTTACGAAAGGCAGAAATGCACATTTACGGAAGCCCTCTTCCGTAAATGCGCATATACAGAAGGGAAGATGTGCATTTATGGAAGCGAGCTTTCGTATATGCACATTTTTCCTTCTATATATGCGCATATATGGAAGGAAAACTGTGAATATACGGAAGCTCTCTTCTGTATATGCACATTTTTCCTTCTGTATATGTGCATTTACGGAAGCCAAAATGTGCATATACGGAAGCGAGCTTCCGTAAATTCACATTTTTCCTTCTGTATATGTGCATTTACAGAAGGTAGAAATGCGCATTTACGGAAGCTCTCTTCCGTATATGCGTATTTTTCCTTCCGTAAATGCCCATATATGGAAGGCAAAATACGCATATAATTTATGTCTTCCGTAAATGCATATATACAAAAGGAAAAATGTGCATTTATGGAAGCCTACTTCCATATATGCACATTTTGCCTTCCGTATATGTGCATTTACAGAAGGAAAAATGCGCATATAATTTTTGCATTCCGTAGTTGTGCATATACAGAAGACAAAATGCACATAAAAAGAAGACAAAATGTGCATTTACATAAGGAAAAATGCGAATATATGGAAGGCAAAAATTTCCTTCCATATATGCGTATTTCTACCTTTCATAGATGTGCATATACAGAAGGAAAAATGCACATTTACAGAAGAGAGCTTCCATATATGCGCATTTCTACCTTCTGTAAATGTGCATTTATGGAAGGCGAAATGCGCATATACAGAAGCTCTCTTCCGTAGATGTGCATATACAAAAGGTAGAAATTATATGCGCATATACAGAAGGAGAACGAGAATTTGGGTATCAAGTATGGGTTGCAAGGCTTTAAACACATATGAGGAAGGAAAACGAGTGAATCAAGTATATTGTTGAATCTTTTTGGACTCAAGATGATTAATGATTTCTTGTAGCAACACATTAGTCCTTTGAAGGGGTTCTACATAGAACTTTGAGTGGGATACAAGTGTCATGGGTAGGATTTATTGATTGGAAATAGGTTTGACCATGCCACATTGTCAGTGCGAAACTAAAAGCTTTAATCCCTAATCGAACTTTCTTGAGCTCAAGTTCCATGAGCCCTCGATGAGGGGTTCTTTTCCCTAGGAAATAGATATGGGTGCCATTAAAATGTTTCATCCATAGTGGATGGGTCTTAAGTCCACAATCATAGTCATGGTAGGGGAACAACATCCTAAGGACCTTGACATTGGTTGGGGGAGGGAAGCTATAATGCGACATTACACTATATGGTATATCTAGTATTTACACTAGTATATACATTAGTGTATATATTCCAATGTATATACACCAATGTATATTCTTGCTAGAGAATATACATATGATATATACACAATATAACTAGTATAAACACCAGTGTATATACCTTGTATACACTAGTGTATATACCTAATATATACACCAGTGGTATATATACTATTGTATATATAGTATATACACTAGTGGTATATACACGTGTATATACCTAGCATATACGTTAGTATATATACTAGGTATATACATTGGTGTATATACTAGGTATATATATTGGTGTATATATAACTAGTATATACATTAGTTTCCCCTTACATTGCACAAAACCTACTCATGGCGTATTAGACTTGGATGCTAATGAACCCCAACCATGGCTTTGATAACCTTTGTAAGGAACCTTAGAGGCTCATTAAAGGTCAATATAACCCAGAATGGATAAAAAGTATAATTCTAAAAGGGAGTATGTAATAGAGAAATATTAGTGATTCCAAGATCACTTATCCAGAGTGCATCGACAAAGTAAGAAGAGTATGCAAACTTTGGTGAGTCATTTTTTGGTCATTATGTTAAAGTTGATGCATGAAAAGGGAGTTAACAATGAAGAAGCAGAGTCAACAATAAATTCATTGTTATAAGAACCCACTCCATGATAATTGTGAAGACAAACCTTGCTTTAATCCTTTTATGGAAGGAAAAATAAACATACCTTTATGATGATGGTGTTGTGGATACTAAAAATAAATAAATTTGTGTTAGATGGAAGTCATAGATGATATGGAACTCCCTATTATGTTGGGAATCCTATTATCATGGGATTTGAAAAGAAAATAATGCATGGTTACTAGACTGGCTATGGTTCAAGAAACCATTAAGAAAAAAATATATCCTTTAGGTAATAGTAACTTCAACACACTAATACTTACAATAGGGGAGTAGATAGAGTGTGTAGGAACACATTGTTGTGTTTTGATGATATCTCATTCAAATGATTATAGAAAAATATGCACATGGTTTATTAATGAAATACATTTAAGTCCTACATATTTATTTAAAAACCCATTTATTCATTTTTGAATTATACTTAATTGATGAGGTGAATTTACAAAATTTAAGTACCTTGAAGCTAAATTAAAGAAGTCAATGAATGAGGAGAAATGGCATGGGAAGGGCACTCCTATCTCTAGTCCATAATGACAAGTCCAACCCAAATGATAACTTTCTAATGAAATGCATAATATATATGTGCTTACGTATATGTGTGCACATATACGAAATATCCCATTACATATCATTAGTGTTAAAATCCTTCTAATGTATCCCACATCCCCTTCCAAAATCCAAATATACCAAAATAGGTCCTATGTGGTGGTTTAAGGTCTAATTCATGGACCTTGAATGTTAGAAGTTACATTTAGGGGTAAGCTTCAAGTTTCCTCCCATAAATATTGTTAATGCACCAACACTCGTACCTATCTACGAAAACATCCTAATGGTCCCCATATATAGACTTGGAGGAAAGTGATACTCACAAGAGATTTGGTCTTGTTGTTCAAGGCCTTGATTCCCATACCTCGCGATCAAGCCTCAAAATTCCATCAATATTCCCACTCAAAGGGTAACCTCTATTTGTTAGAAACTACCTCCAAGGATTCTTCACATGCCATTGATACCTTAGTTGTGCACCATGAATGTTCCTAGAGGTTTGTCTAATGTCATAAGAGGACAATAATGGGCCTTGTACCCTAAATTCCACTTCTTGAGCTCAATCACCATGACAACACCTACAAGCTATAGCACAAACCCTCTCTTGGGAGTCTTTGGTATCAAGGATGTATATCGATGCCATTGAGATATTTTCATATCGAGGATGGGTTGCAATGAATTAAACAAGGATGAGGAAGGAAACAAGTGCCTCGGGTATATTGTTGCATCTTTTCATACTCAAGATCCTTGAATGACTTCTTATACAGACACAATAGTCATTTCAAGGGGTTCTACGTAGGAATTTGAGTGGGATACAAGTGTCATGGGTAGGTTTTTTCCATTGGAAATAGGTTTGACAATGCCACATGTTCAATAGGAAGCCAAGGGATTTAAGCCCCAATCAAACCTTCTTGATATCGAGTTCCATGAACAAACTTTAGACACAACAACATGAGCCCTTGATAAGGGGTCTTTACCCTATGCACTAGATATGGGTTCGATTAAAATGTTTCATGCACCATGGATGGGTCTTAAGGCCTCAATCTTAGTTGTGGTAGGGAAACAACATCGTAAGGCCCTTGACATTGGTTGGGGGAGGGAAGCATTATCGTCAAGATCTAAATAGAGTTTCTCAAGCTCAAGTGTCATCGACACACCCTCAAACAACTACATATGACCTCTGTTGGTTAATAATCAAACTCAAAGGATGTTATGCATGCCATCAATATGTTAGTTGTACACAATGAATGTGTCTATTGGTATGACCAATGCCATAATATAAGAATAATGGGTTTTGTGCCCTAAACACCAGTTCAAGGGCTCAATTACCATGAATTTCTCTAAGTTATACCCATTTCCATAAATAAAGGAGATACATTCTTCAACTTTTTTCAATTTCTTATGTTTCCCATTTTACACTATATTATAATGGGTTGTGCATGTACCTATAAAATTTCCCCTAATCAACAAGCTATTGTTTTTTTATATTTATATTATAGATAACATGTAATGAGAAGGTTGCACCAACCCATAGACAAAATTTCATATCTCGAGAAAGGACAAAGGTCCCAATTGCACAAACCCACGAATCTTGACCCAACCTAGCTCAATCTGGTATTCCAACATTCTAAGCCATCCAACATCTAAGGGCTAGAAAAACACATATCAACACTTTCCGAATATTAGAATCATATTTGGGCAGTTTAGGTTCAGTCGATTCCACTTAATAATCTTTAAGATATTTTCTCTTCATAATATTACCCCATAGTCCTTTGATGAACAATATTTTCCACAAACTCTTCACTATTAGAGCCTGAATAAGTCATATTAATCCAAAACAATAAATATAAAAAGATGGCCAATAAATTTATCTTTATTAACAAATTACAATATAACTTTTTATCACATTAACACATTAAAAACATAACTTTGGATAAAAATCTTCCCAAAATTTAAATCAAGTGTTCTTATGTTTTTCTAAATGCATTTAATTTATTAAAATGTTATAATAAATAATAATTTTTAATTATATTTTATTTAATTTAGAAAATCTTTTCTTACTCTAGATAAATAAGTAATTTGTCTTTATCCATTTAAAAATAGGTATATTAAAAATACTTAATTGATTTTTATTTTGTGTATCTCTTCTAATTTCCAAGATATTTATTCTTCTAAATTAGTTTCATGGCGGGCGAAACCATTCAAATTTAAATCCAACGGCAAAAGAAATTCAAATTAATTCCATTTAAATCCTGGGTTTACGAGATATTCAAATTTTAAACTAGCAAATCCATATCGCATGGGGTATTTTTTGGTATCCATCAAATCGAATGGGATCATTGGTCATGCGATGGTATGAGCATCCTGCATTGCATAATGATAGATATGTGGATGTCTCGTAAGTGGCAGGGTGTATTTGCCCATTATTGATAGCATTGGCTGGAATTTTCTCTATGCACAGGCATGGTTGAGGGTAAGTCAGGACCCTGAAGCAGCAGTATTAAATGGCAAAAAATATTTTATATGCAGCAGAGTAATAAATGCTGCATTGTGGATCATTGAATCTCAAACAGATAGAGATCCAACAGTTCATAGTGTACCCCTCTACTATGAGAGACTAATTATTATACCAAAAAAAATATTGAGCTTGCAGATAGATTACATGGGCTACTCTTCAGCCAACCAAGAGAAAACTGGCAAGGGAGTTCCATCCTGATCACGGGGCTTCTCCTCAGGAAAAAAACGAAAGTACTCAGATGTTTTTGAGGATACACAATGCTTATGTAAATCTCTCCGACTGTCTGTGATTTTGAGCATCCAAATTATGGTCGGTTTTTTTTCCAAAGAAAAACCCAAATTTTATATTATCTTCTGTGATCTCATGTAATAGCATCGTAAGTGAGCATGAAGGGAAGAGGGTAAACCTAAACCCAGTAACCAACTTCTATTTTATATTATCTTCTGTGATAATATTCTACGGTCGGTTTTTTTTCCAAATAAGAAACCAAACTTTACCTGAGCTGGACTCCGTTACCTGGAGCTGGACTCTGTTACCTGCACGGTGACCGCGTCTTCTCAGAACAAGATACAACGAAAGAACAGTAGATTGTTTTTGGGAATCGGGATTGAACACCAGGAACCTCGTTAGAGGTAGTGTTGAATCGCGTGCTAGGTAGTCTATTCATTAATGCATGGACTCTTTGGGAATCGGGATTGAACACCAGGAAGCTCGTTAGAGGTAGTGTTGAATCGCGTGGTAGGTAGTCTATTCATTGCATGGACTTGTCACGGGGCCTTCGAGGAGTGTGGGTCCGGGCGGTGGTGGAGGAGATTGTATTGTTAACGAAAACGGACGGAGCTGCAGAGACGAAGTTTGCATGGATGGTGCTGTCGTTCAGGTGAAAGCCTATCCTCGAGGGTCAGCTTGCGGCAATCCTTATATACTGGACAGACTTTTCCTTGGGAGGAGAGCCTGTCCAATGCACACCGTCGGATTACTCATCCAACGGTGTGCATTGGACAGGCTCTCCTCCAGAGGGAAAATCCGACGGTGTGCATTGGACAGGCTCTCATCCAACGGTGTGCATTGGACAGGCTCTCCTCCAGAGGGAAAGTCTGTCCAGTATATAAGGCGCTCCGTCAGCTTGCTGCTGAGTATTTAATGTGATTGGAGTATTCATTAATGCATGGACTTGTCATGGGGCTTTCGAGGAGTGTGGGTCCGGGCGGTGGTGGAGGAGATTGTATTGTTAACCGAGACGGACAGAGCTGCAGAGACTAAGTTTGCACAGATGGTGTTGTTGTCTTCGAGGGCCAACAATACTCAGCTTGCTGCAGAGTATTTAATGCGACTGGAGCAGGCATGCCAATTCTTGGATTTTAAACAATTTTAATTTAAAAGTTGGCATGCCTGCTACAGTCGCATTGAATACTCTACAGCAAGCTAAGCATTATTGGCCATCACGAAAAAAAAATCACTTCTTATACAACTCCATTTGTAAATGTTTAAGTCCGAACCACCGTGTCTTAATTTTATGACCCACGTTTGCAGATCTGGGACCCCAACAGACTTGAATGAAAATTCCTGAAAAATGTGGATGGAATCTTTGTCAGGCATCCCCCTGAGATAACAGAGAATTCCATCGTTTGCAGAAACCAGAACGGGAAGCCCAGCCAAAATCAAACAAACCAACTTTTATGGCAGGGTTTCCCAGAGATCTGCTTGCATTTCTATATGCGGATTAGCGGTTTATGTTCTTAATTTTCACCCATTCTCAGGACTAAATGAACTCGCCGGATGTATTTTTGTATAGAAAGTGATCAATTTGACCATTTGAGATCCGTCAAACATCCACATCCCTTATACAGTTGAAGGGGAGATATGTCCGTTAGATTAAGACTTTAGGAATAGGTTATTCACATGGAAAATTGAGAGAGTCAAATAATAAATTTAGGTAAAAATAAATGATAAAATAGTTAGATATAAGGTAATAATAAAAGTACTTTCTACCCCTGTAAGAAGTGGTTTAATAACTTAAAAATTAGTATAATTTGTTTATGTAGATATAAGAATTCACAGTTACGATCGACATGTTAGAGGGTTCAGTTGAAGAGTTCGCATAAAGAAATACAGCGAGCCAGTTCATATGGTTCAGAGGGGGCGAGAATCGGGAGCACAAACTGCCGATCCCCAGATGGAAACAGAAGCAGAAGATCGGTGGAACGCCCTGATGGAAACAGAAGCAGAAGATCGGTGGAAAGCCCTGATCGATGGGTTGGTGTGTTCTATATTAGCTAAGCTTCCCGTTCGGGATCAGGCCAGAATGAGAATTGTGTGCAAAAGATGGAATTCTCTGTTATCTCCGGGCGATGCCTTGCAAAGAATCGATCCAAATTTTTCAGTAATTTGCATCCCTGGGTTTTTCATCCAACTTGGTCATGGCCCCCAAGATCTGGAAACTGGCCCCCAAGATCTGGAAACGTGGGTCATAGAATTGGGAGACGGTGGTTCGGACTTAAACATTTACAATCCCCGTTTCCCCAATGACCAAATCGTTGTGGATTCATGCCAGAGCATCTGCTGCTCTCATAGACGGGGAGATAGCTTGGATCTTTCCATAGGAAATCCTGCTACCAGAACCTGGAGACGACTCCCTCGCCCTGCTAGTAGACAACTCCCTCGCCCTGGAGGCTGGGATTTCATTGCAATGACCTTCGA
Organism: Pseudotsuga menziesii; assembly: GCA_001517045.1. Taxonomy (NCBI): domain Eukaryota; kingdom Viridiplantae; phylum Streptophyta; class Pinopsida; order Pinales; family Pinaceae; genus Pseudotsuga; species Pseudotsuga menziesii. Next base: position 248,916 of record LPNX010118499.1, read on the forward strand.
TTCTACCATGAGGCGTTCCACTATCCTGCTCGGTGAAAATAATGTGGAGCAGCTTCCACGAGGAACTGGGAATTCAATGGTATTGAGAATTTATGATTCAGAGTCCAATGCTTGGACTAGGGTTTCCATGGAAACCCTCACATTCATTCAACCTCATGGCAAAGGTCTCTACTCCAAAGGAAACTTATACTGGATAATCCAATGGAATGCCTACTATTCCATGGTAGCATTCGCTATTGCAGAGATAACTTGGAAAGAAATTGCACTGCCAGAGGGTTGCTGCAGAAATGTCCTCCCTTACCCAACATCTCTTTATTTAAGTGGATGCGATGGGCGAGTTGTGTTAATACAGAAGGGAGAGGAGTCTGGCTCTATCCGAATGTGGAGGTTAAATGAAGGCCAAGGCGCTGCAGAGTGGTTTGAACTCCATGCCATATGCAGCCCAAAAACCAAAAAGTTTTATTCGGTGGTAGCAAACAGCGGGTGGGCAATGATGGTTGATAGAAAAAATCAAATATATTTTCGCAACCCAGAGCGAAAATTGACCAAGAAAGTTGCATTAGGTGGGCGGCTTGGCAGATCGGAAGGATCCTTTATACAGTTTCTCTCAGCCTTCCATTCCAACAACGTTTGGTGGCCTTAGGTACTGAAAAGTTTCAATCAAATAATTGATCTCTCATCAAGCAAAGGTACCTGCATTTCATACTAATTCACGATCGGTTTATTCTTGCTGAGAGAGGTACTGAAGATTTTATTATGGCTTAAGATAAGTCTATTCTAGCTGAGCGAGTTACCGAAGATTTTCTATTTTGGTTTAAGTTCAGTTTATTCTTGGTTAGAGAGGTACTGAAGATTTTTTTATGGCTTAAGATCAGTTTATTCTAGCTGAGATTACTGAAGATTTGATATTTCTGGCTTAAGATCAGTTTATTCTTGATTAGAGAGCTACTGAAGATTTTATTATGGTTTAAGAGAATTACTGAAGATTTTATATTTTTGGCTTAATATCAGTTTATTCTTGCTTAGAGAGGTACTGAAGATTTTATTATGGCTTAAGTTCAGTTTATTCTTGCTGATAGAGTTACTGAAGATTTTATGTTTCTGGATTAAGATCAGTTTATTCTTTCTTAGAGAGCTACTGAAGATTTTATTATGGCTTAAAATCAGTTTATTCTTGCTGATAGAGTTACTGAAGCTTTTATGTTTCTGGGTTAAGATCAGTTTATTCTTGCTTAGAGAGCTACTGAAGATTTTATTATGGCTTAAGATCAGTTTATTCTAGCTCAGAGAGTTACTGAAAATTTTATATTTCTCAGTCAAGATCAGTTTATTCTTGCTTAGAGAGCTACTGAAGATTTTATTATGGCTTAACATCAGTTTATTCTTGCTTAGAGAGTTGGTGAAGATTTTATATTTCTAAATTAAGATCACTTTATTCTTGCTTAGAGAGCTAATGGAGATTTTATTATGTCTTAAGATCAGTTTATTCTAGCTGAGATTACTGAACATTTGATATTTCTGGCTTAAGATCAGTTTATTCTTGCTTAGAGAGCTACTGAAGATTTTATTATGGCTTACGAGAGTTACTGAAGATTTTATATTTCTGGCTGTTTAGTTTTGCTTAGAGAGGTACTGAAGATTTTATTATGGCTTAAGATCAGTTTATTCTTGCTGATAGAGTTACTGAAGCTTTTATGTTTCTGGGTTAAGATCAGTTTATTCTTGCTCAGAGAGCTACTGAAGATTTTATTATGGCCTAAGATCAGTTTATTCTAGCTCAGAGAGTTACTGAAAATTTTATATTTCTGGCTCAAGATCAGTTTATTCTTGCTAAAAAAGCTACTGAAGATTTTATTATGGCTTAGGATCAGTTTATTCTTGCTTAGAGAGTTAGTGAAGATTTTATATTTCTAAATTAAGATCAGTTTATTCTTGCTTAGAGAGCTAATGAAGATTTTGTTATGTCTTAAGATCAGTTTATTCTAGCTGTCAGAGAGTTACTCAAGATTTTATATTTCTGGCTTAAGATCAGTTTATTCTTGCTTAGAGGGCTACTGAAGATTTTATTCTTGCTTAAGATCAGTTTATTTATTCTTGCTTAGAGAGTTACTGAAGATTTTATATTTCTGGATTAAGATCAGTTTATTCTTGCTTAGAGAGCTACTGAAGATTTTATTATGGCTTAAGATCAGTTTATTCTAGCTGTGAGAGAGTTACTGAGTTACTGAAGATTTTATATTTCTGAAAGATCGGTTTATTCTTTGCTTAAGATCAGTTTATTCTTGCTTAAGATCACTATATTTTTGCTTAGAGAAGTGCACCTTATAGTGCTTAGACAACTACTGAAAAATTTTGTTGCTAAAACTTTAAATAACTTAAAATTTTGATTTTGCTTCAAATCTATATCTCTTGGCAAGTTTCTATTAAGGTGGCTACTCTAGCGATTTGATGCAGCTAAGAACTTTTTTCACCTTAGTTGCCCCAAGATGGATTCTATTGTCTTCAAAACTGATGAATGATACTGTTGGTTTTAATCTCCATCTCTTTAATCTCTGGTTTATTGAAAATTAATTTCAGCTGGTTTGGTTTACTACTAAGAAGGTGTAAAATATTTAATAAGAATATGGACATTTTTTAAAGAAATGAGTTTATAATAATAATAATAATCGTCATTATTATCATCAATTTTTAAGGTCAAAACCAAAGGAGACTCTAATTTGGTATCTACTAAAGCATGTGTACTGTAACCCTTTTGAAAATAACACAAACTCTTAACAGTTAATAAGCCTACATATAGCAAAAAGATACCTAACAATTTCCACTCAAAAATATCTAAAGAAAAAAAAACACACAGTACATATGATAGTGCAAGAAATGACTTCATAATTAGAAAGATAGAAAGGATATAAGAATTTACATTCATGATAAAGGACATGTCATGTATGTATAAAAAAGAGAGGTGAACAACCAACACGTTAGAATTGTTATCACATATACATTTTGCAGCTGGGCTACCATGTTGCAGCATACAGACTTATCTCTTGTTTTATTTTGAACTATTTTTCACATGAGGTATTATCATGTATCATTACAGTTCCAGCCATTTTAGAGCCTTGTTCATTAGAATTCCTTGCCAGAACTGAGACTCATTGGTCCATTGAGACGATTTCAGTGATGACTTAGTTCATTGGAGCAGAGCAACAAATCAGAGTTGGTACACACAGTTCTGAGAGGGGCTTATCAAATGGAGACCAGTATATATGCTTCTTTGGTTTAGTTTTGCTCCATGATGTATGTCAAACACATATGCTTGTCATGTTAGGATGATTCTGGTGACCTATGCTTACATGTACTGGTGCTTTGACTTGTGTTATGACTAATTAAGCGATTTGATATGAAGACTGTTGCTCATGCCATGGTCATACAAATAGTAAACCTTAGTGCTTTGATGGCTCCATGTGTCACTTGTCCCCATCCATCTAGTTCATCCATTGTCAAATCATTATCCCATGACTTAGACTAATTGAGACTTGTGAGATTGAAGATGTTTTCCCCATTGTGACCCTTATGTATGATAGACTCCATGTTGTTATGTGTCTTTGGCTATGAAGTATGTGGCTTGGCCAATGTGGCTGAGTTCACAGGGTAGTTCTCATTTTGTTCTTGAAACAAGTGCTCCACCATAACGGTGTAGCTAAACACTAAAGCATCGGAACGCATGAAAACTATATCTAAAGGATGCAAAAGTATAAATGTTTAAAAGGTAGTCAGTGGCCAAGAGGTTGAGCACTCATTTTTTGTATAATGTAAGGCTCATCCTCCCTCCACATGGGCAGTAAAAAGAAGGAAACCCGTTGGGGCTATGGTCTGCTCTCTTGCAGCGGGTCTAGGTTTTAGTCATGTACTAGAGCCCAGAAAGCTTTCCAGGGCATCTGCTCTTGTAGGATGACTACTATATTGTGAAATGTGAAATGTATTGAAAAAATGTCAATGGTCAAAGGATGAGCACTCACTCATTGTATAGTGTTTGGCTCGTTTGCCTCCACAGGGCAACGGGGTGAGGCTAGTCTGCAAAGGTTGTGTCTTTGTCAGTACTGGATCCCAAAAGGGTTCTAGGGCACCTTCCTTTGAAGGTTGGTCTATGTTGCAAATAAGTGCAAATGAAAACTTGCTAGAGTCTAAGGGAAGCATATCCAAGTACTTTATCTTTCTATGAGACACTTCCATCCCCTATTGTTATCTATCATACATATGCCACCTTGGTTGAGAGTATTGTTATCGATCACTTAGTCAGAGTCAGTTAAAAGTCATTCCCCTTTGCCTTAACCTTGTTTTTCCATCCTCGCCCATTAGTAGCACATGGTTTACCCTTTGTAAGTATGGCATGAACAAGCAGACTTCCTGAAGGTCCTAAGATTTTTCAGAAGCACAAGTATATCTGTATTAATTATTTTTATTGTCACCATGATTATGAATAACAATTATTTAAGCTTGGTTTTAATATACACCATTGGAGCATTTCTTACCCTGGATGAAGCTTACATGATCATATTAATGTAGTATCTCACCTTTAGTTTGGGTACTTTGACCTGGTTAACCCAGTTGACCAAGTCAAGCACGGTTCCCAAGGCAATGGCTCATAAAACAACATGGTTTATATTTGTTTCAGACATGCCCAAGACCAATATTGCGATTTTTCGTTTTGAGAGTTTGATTCAAAATCTTTTAATCAATGATTATTATCACTTTATTATTGGCCAAATGATCAAATTTTATTATAGATGGCAGTATGTTGGGTCCTCCTAGAGTAGTACATTGTCCAAGGGGGTATGAGTAGTCACTTATACCATTTTTCAGTGTCTCCAAATCATCCAGAGCAGTCAGTTTTCTCGAGTTCTCATATTGGACAGATTTATGGTTATTTAATCATTTTGCAGAGATTGTACCAATAAAAATGAATTAGGAATTTCACTGAAAAAAAACGATTTGGCCTTCTAGGTCAAGGAAATGGCTTGGAATTTTGGAAGATGATGTGTCTCAACATCCTGGACAGTCCTTCAACAGTTTTTAATCAGCAGTTGTCTGGATTATTTTATTTTAGCGCAACCAGTGAGGAAAGCCCCCTAAGGGGCACCCCCTCTATTTGGCTAATGATGTATTGTATTGTTATATCATATGATTCGAAGTTGTAAAGGGGCCTAGGGTGATTTAAGCCCCTAGTGACCCCCTCCTATGTATTATCATGTCACCTCTTATGACATAATGTGTCTTTCACTCTAGAGAAGGGTCCTTGAGCAAAAAGCGCCCCCTCTTTAGACTTGGTCATTTAATCAATGTATTGATTTGTGTATTGTTGATCTCCACCGTTGATGATGTTATTATCTCAACCGTTGGATGCAAAAGTGAGTTAGGGTTTATGTCTCTCTCAAACTATTTAAGAGAGGTGACGTCCCCATTGTATTTCATGAGCTTTGGAACCAGAATATTGAATAGAAGATTTGTTTGGGATTACTCTCTATGTATTTTGTAAATGACTTGATGATTGACATTGTTGCTCTTCAGTATCGAGTGTGCTTCAGGATAAATCATGCATATTTTTCCTTTACCCATTTCATATGCAGGTTGAAGGAAGTGCGCTAGGGAAGAGTGCGTTTCTGTGGGGAAACCCACCATCGTTCCAGATCTTAGGTGTTTGGTTCATGGAGTATTTTTTTTTATGAATTTTAACTCATTGTTCTTTCCTTATCCTGTAGATCTTGTTCATCTGTCTTACAATTTGGTTTTCTCTAGCTTGGCAGGTTGAAGGGGACACTAGGGTGATTGGTTGAATCTCAACAACATCAAGATCTACTCTAGAAACATTCATTTGATCAATAAAGTGGCATTCTTCAACATTTATGAGGTCATATGCAAAATTCAAGCATGTCTCCCAGGTAAATTCTATCTCGTTTAATTTCTGTATGCATTGCCCATCATTGCTTTTCACTGAAAAAACCTCTTTAGCATTAGGGAAAATCATCAAACTAAATTGCACTGGGAATTTGCAATTTTGGTGATTTGGGTTTTGTTGACCACGTTGAAAAATCCCCTCTCCCTCAAAAGAGTCAAATTGGACTCCTCTTCCCATCTCCAAGCATTGGTTTCAGTTTGGGAGAAAACACCCCTGTTTGGTTTACTAGCCAATTTTTCTGTGTATTTTGTCTGGTTTCACTTGGATTGTTTCAGTTGCCAAATTTATCATCCAAGAAGGTGTGTTGAAGGCCTAATTTCAATATATCAACCTTGTCATGGGAATTTCCCAATTTCTTGATTAAATCTCCCTAGGGTCCCAGCTCTGATCATTTGAACAAACACACCAACCCTAGATCTATTATAAACTCCTCAAGACACCGATCTAACAGATTCGAGTAACATTTCAATAGTCCTTAAACACATGTACTCGAATACTCCTTAAATTATGGCTTATCCCTTAAATCTAGGGTTTCCAACTCTCACCTTGCGTATTCACATTTTTGACTTGATCTGATGATTAGTTGTAGATTTGTCCTTTTAGGATAAGGTCGGGTCTCCCCCATTGTCAATTAGACATTTAGTGGCATAAAGAAGGAATCCCTGACCAACGTGACAACCATCCTCTTTTAGGGGTTAGGGTTTTCATATGTCGCAACTTTGGTTTCATGTCCCCTCTTCCATCCTGTATAGGATTACTTTATCGGGGAAACTACAAGATAAATGATAGCAAGAATATTTAGTGCTTAATTTTAATTTTCATTCAATCCAAACTATCCTTGAGGAAGGGAGAATCTTTAAAGAAGGATCAATTTCATATGTTTTCCATAT